>QLTV01004254.1:164449-189771 GCA_003457575.1 Thermophis baileyi | reverse complement strand
TGTTAGTCTCTTACTTTGATAATGGAGTCTGGGAGGGATTCGTTCAGCCATGTTTCGCAGACAAATATAATGTCGAATTTAGCAGTTTTAAGTAAGAGGAGGAGTTCGGGTATTTTGTTTACAATGCTTCTTGCATTAGTTAGCTTGCATTTAAGATCAGCAGTGGTAGATATTGAGGAAGTAAGGGGCGTGCATGCCTAGTTTTGGATGATGAGAGGTTGGTTTTGGTTGATGGTAGGTTGGATGTTGGGTTGGGTGATGGGTTGAATGTTGGTTGGTGGATTGCGGGACTTAGGTTTGATGCGGTCAGCACGGTAGTCAATGTATAGGTCAGTATGTCCTCGGTCATGAAGTCTTTTGAGTTCTGCATGGAGTTCGCGGGAGCGGATTCGTTGTAGTCTGGATAGGTCAGGCCGTGAGCGAAGGTTTTTGGGGTTGGAGTCATTTCTGTTCATAGAGTTTATAGTGTAAATGAATTTTCGTTTGCTGATTTCGTCCTTGCAAATGACTCTACAGAATCGTGGGGCCACCGAACCATCTCTGTACTTGAACTCAGGGCCATCTCTGGAAACTTCGATGATTTCATCGGGGTTTAAATCCAACCCAGCAATATTGCAATGTATAGGGCAACTGAAGAGTTCCTTGTTTGATTTTTTTTTTCATTAATGTCATTTCAGATATCTTTCTCTAAAATAATAAAATTCTTGATTTTATTCTTGTTCTTGATTTGGATCTTTCAGTAATAGAGTTTCTAAACAGATAACTGACTCTTTTAACAAGTGATTGCTATTCAGATGATACACTCATTTGGGATAGTAATAGCTCTTGTGGCTGCAGCCTACTTTCATAATTCAAATATCCCACAAATGATGTTTGAATTCTCGCATATTAGGGCAGAGTGTGGCATATAGGGATGGTCCATCACATCTCTGTTTCTTTTCTTTTTTTTTTCACCCAGCATTAAAGCTGATGAAAGAGTTTATTCTTGCCACTTTGCCCCACTGCTACATTCTTTGCAAAACTTTTAAAATAAAGAAATTAGAACTAGGCCTTTAGATAGGGCAGTGTTGGTTAACTGGGGAATTCTGGGAGTTGAAGTTCACACATTTTAAAGGTGCCAAGGTTGAGAAACATTGTGCTAGAGCAGACAAGAACTCCGACTCCCAATAGAACAATCCACCAATCGTCTCCAGAAATATGGAGATGATGCAGCACTGAAGAAACCCCCATCTTCCTGGAGTTTTGCTGGTTGAGGAACTTTTTTTTTTTGAAATATTTTTCATTGTTTTATATCATACATTTCTTTTCTATGTTGAGCAGTGTGCTCTCTAGGTGTCCCAGGTGTTAACATACGAATGTACAAACATCATCATCGTTGTCATTATAGTCATATATATGTGTTTTTTTTCCTTTTCTGTTAAATCACCTGGTATGCCCAAATATGGGAGGGAGCATACTGCTTCCTTTTTGCCTTTCGGCTCCTCCAGGGGCCATCCAGACAGTTGTTTACAACAACAGTCCGTTTCTATGTGTTACATATTTTTACTGATAAATGCATAAATATACAATAGCTTGAAATAGATCTATACTAGTCTCCCTTTATTTATGTATTTATCAGTAAAAATATGTAACATATATATATATAAATTATTATATATATACATACACACTCCTTCAAAAGCATGCGTCTTTATTTGCAAAACCTCTTAAGTTTGGCAAACAATTCTCCCTGAAAGTCATTTTTGCACGAAAGTGATTTGCACTGTAGTGGGGTATTGGTGTTTCTACCAGCAGGGCTGTTTTGCAAAATTCAGGACAGGCTGATATCATCTTCCATTATAGTATCGATTATATAACCGTCAAAAATATTTACTCATCTGTTTTTCTTTCTCCTATAAACCATATCCATATTTCACCTAATTCTCTAACCTCAATATCTGTCATTTAACCATTTATAAATAGCAATAGCACTTAGACATATACCGCTTTACAGTGCTTTACAGCCCTCTCTAAGCGGTTCACAGAGTCAGCATATTGCCCCCAACAATCTGGGTCCTCATTTTACCCACCTCGGAAGGATGGAAGGCTGAGTCAACCTTGAGCCAGTGAGATTTGAACTGCCGAACTGCAGCTAGCAGTCAGCTGAAGTAGCCTGCAGTACTGCACTGTAACCACTGCGCCACCTCGGCTCTAAAATAGTTTCCATGTTATGAAATAGTCCAAATCTTCTTTTCCTTTAGGGCAGAGTGTGGCATATAGGGATGGTCCATCACATCTCTGTTTCTGATAGCATGCATTTTTTGTTCTTTCAGTTTGTTCTCATGCCATCTATGCAAACACATTTGTTTGATATTCTTTGGCTGCCAGTGTGCAACATAATTTTGTATCTAGTTAACAGTGTAGCAATTACTATATTATAATCTTACTATAGATTTGCTAATATTTCAAATCTTGGAACATGTAACTCTTCTGTTCTTTACAATAATTTTAATTTTTAAATTGCCATCTACTTTAGAAATGTGATGGTTTTTTAATGAAAAAAATGTCTCTTTTCATACTTAGCCAACTATGATTCTCTATTAGTTATTTAAAATAATTTTGTACTACACTGAGCATTATGGTAATGACATCTGTAGATGCAAGATTATGACTCTTTTTTTTTCTATTTTCAATTATTTTCCCTGAGGATTCAATAAAACACTTCATAAAAGGTTTGAACAAAATCATTTGTTATTTTTTCTAGTTTCTTTACATGCCCTCTTTTACATTATTTACATGTTTCTTTTATGGAACATTTATGAATACAAATATAGCATGAAACATTAAATTAATTATAATAATGCTGCATTTGTGTATGTCCGTTTCATTTACAGGAGGAACTAAGGAAATAAACAATGTAGATAGATGCATTTTTTTAATGCTAAACGAGAGAACAAAGATTTGTATATTAAAAGCCAGAGCAGGGAGGGAGGGAGGGAGGGAGGGAGGGAGGGAGGGAGAATTTTATGAATATCCAAATCTTTACACATTGTCAGTAAATGAGGCTGAATTGTTTTCATAGCATCAATTAAACAGTAAACCTTTAGCATAATTCCTGAATGATTTTGAGTTAGATAAATACAGAGTTTTCCTTCCTTCCTTCCATCCTTCCTTCCTTCCTTCCTTCCTTCCTTCCTTCCTTCTTTCCTTCTTTCCTTCTTTCCTTCCTTCCTTTTTAAGTCTTGAATAGAAATCATTAGGTACCATCATAAACCAGATTGCATTAGCCGTGCAGTTATTTATGATGTTATAAGACAATGAGAAGATGACATTTCAAAAGTGGAGGAGGGAAGATTTTTTTTAATTCTGTAAGAACAGTTCTTGAAGGGGGTTTAGTCTCACTGGACTAATAAGAGATTGTTTTAAGCCCAATATCCAAATGAAGGACTTTCTGCATTAATGGAAGAAAGGAAAAAAAAAAAAGGATTTCATGAGTCATGAATTCTCCTTCCATTGTTTTCAATAATTATGTTCTACTGTATGTATATGTGAGAGCCTGTTTGATGTAGTTAAGGCATCATGCTAGGAACTGAGAATTCAAGTACCAGCTTAGGCACAAGGTCAGGTGTGTGACCTTGAGCCTGTCATTCACTCTCTCAGCCCTAGGAAGAAGGCAATGGCAATCTGCTGCTGAAATCTTGCCAAGAAAACAGCAATTAATGCAGGTAGCCACCGGGAATCAAAAATGACTTGATGGAACAAACATATACAGACACACAGAGAGTATATATACTCTAAATCCATCTCAATAAATCTGCATATCATTTTATCCCATGGTGAACCGTTCAATAGTTCCCATTGCAAATATGAGCTGAATCAATTTCATTAGGATTTTGGCAATTCCTTGGGAAAACTTGAATTTCAAAGAAAATGATAATATTTGACTTTATAATGATTTACCGGTACTTAATAATATACATTTTAAGTAAATCATTATATAGTCAAAACATTATCATTACTGAATTTTGTATTGTTTTAAATAGTCATGTCTTGTGTACAGTGAAAAAGTTTAGACGTTGAAAAAATTAGAAAATTTGCATTTTGTTATTAATAATTTTTCTGCATATAGCTCTATTATTTTTAAACGTTGCTATATTTCCAGAGCATCAAAGAGATGGTGATTTTGGGGGACCATTTGCTATGATGCTATGCTTTTTGAGTGATCAGTTGGTTCCTCTTGGGAAGCAAAATATCTTAGACCAGCCTTGAATATTCACTTCCTTGGAATTCTCATCATGTTATCCTTATGGACAGTCATGCTGAATTATACAAATTAGCTCCTTTATGCAACTAACTTTAAAAAGGCAGTGAAGTTATTTACTAAAAAAATGCATTTAGTAACCTCTATATCAGAGGTGTCAAACTCAAGGCCCAGGGGCCGAATCCGGCCCGCGGGGTGTTTAGATCTGGCCCACAGGGCTGCCCTGGAAACAGCGAAGGACCGCCCTGCGGTGCCTCTGCCAGCGAAAACGGGAGGGCTGCTCCCGAGCTCTGTTTTTGCTGGCAGAGGGTTGCAGGAGGCCGTCGCAGCCAAAAACGGAGCTTGGGAGCACGTTTTTGCTGGCAGAGCACTCAGACCACCATAGGCGGCCCCAACATGAGTGACGTTGAGCTGGCCACACCCACCCTGGCCACGCCCACCCAGGCCTCCTGAGGTCAAACACAACCCTGATGTGGCCCTCAGTGAAATCAAGTTTGACACCCCTGCTCTATACTAAACTAAATAAAAGGGCAGTTTGGTGGCACGTTTGGTCTAAGGAAAAAAGGCTTCTTTTATTTTTACTTGGTCTTCTTTAGAACACTGAGAAATCACAGTGTTTAAACAGAAATAAAATGTGGATTTTTTTAACTGTAGGTCAAAATTAGCATATCAAGTAACTTGAGATAGAGAAATTCATAAGATGATATTTTGATAATAGGTACAGGCACATATTTGGAGACTTATAAAAGATTAGTAAAAGGAGTTGCGATCATGAAATAGTTCCTATTCAATATTCAATATTTTTTTTCTTGAGAGTTCTACAAGAAGGTTTTCCTTCACACAGAAAATGTCATTGAAATACATGCTAAATACCATTTGGATTGAAACTATCTTCTAACATGGATGTCATATAAAATGCACAATGTCTGATCCTAGCATTACCTACAGGACACTGCAAATAAATAGTATATATAATAATTACTTTAATTATTTATAATTAATTAATTTTTTCACAGTTAAAAACATATGATGAAATTAGTGAAATATTACCCCCTCATGTTAAATTTAATTTTGGACAGAACTTAAAAATTTTTAGAATATACAAAAGAAGCTACTTTTTTTTACTTAGAACATAATTCTGTAATTCATCTTCACAAATTTGTGATAATGGCCACTGACTTGGATGGCTTTAAAAATGATTGGAGAAGTTCAAAGAAGATGGTTTTAGTTAGGGCTATCAACCTTGCAATTCAGTGTTATATCTGAACTGAAGGTAGTTTGCCTCCAAATATTCACTGCAGGAGAACAATAAAAAAAAAAACCTTTGTGAGATGGCTTTGGACTGATCACTATAAGAAAACAAATGCAATTCATTTTGATATCTGAACTGAAGGTAGTTTGCCTCCAAATATTCACTGCAGGAGAACAATAAAAAAAAAAACCTTTGTGAGATGGCTTTGGACTGATCACTATAAGAAACAAAATACTGAACTAAGATACCTTTGCAAATATCCAAGATAGATAGATAGACAGACAGACAGACAGACAGACAGACAGATGATAGATGATAGATAGAAGATCATGATAGATAGATAGATAGATAGATAGATAGATAGATAGATAGAGAGAGAGAGAGAGAGAGAGAGAGAGAGAGAGAGATAAATATATTAAATCGTACAAAAGTCTTCATCACTTTTAAATGGAAAAAGGGTCTGTATGGTCCTATTTTTTTTAAAAAAAAGTTTGATAAATGTGTTTTCACTATTGTATATGTAATAAATTATAACAAATTTTATAGCATGCATACTGAATAGTCCTAACAGTTAACCATAGGAGGCCTACTTTGTAGTGAATCCAAGGAAGACAAGTAGCAGAAACAAACAAATGATGGGTTTTCTTTTTGTTAAAGAGTAACAGAATAAATCTTAATTTCTTTATTTTTCTCCTAATGACTCTTTGTAAGCAAATTCCAGCAGAAAAGCAGATGTAGATAGAAGGGTGACATTCTCCCAAACACTCTAAAAGGGTTTAAACAGGTGATCAGACTTATTGGATAGCTACTCATATTGATATCAGAGAACACATTATATATCTCTAGCTCTTCTTAGCTCTGTGTGTAACTGGAAAGAAAATGTTAATTATGCTTGAAGCAGAGTAATGAAGTACTAGAAACTCCATGAAACCACCATCACATTTCTTAAAGCAATACAAAAGTATCTGATTGAATACCTCAAATATGAAGTTATGAAGCAATTTGGTTCAAGAAGCAACATAACTGAATTGCCTTTGAATAGAATCACAGAGTCCTTTTAATTGTATACACCTGTATTGTCAAACTGAATGATAGCATTGCAATATTGAGTCTATGTGGACTATGGCAGCATAAAAATAAAAAGTAGACATGTCAATAAATACATAAGTAAGATAAAGTCAGTATCATTTAAATATCTTTCTTAGTCACTGGAAATATGGTATTTGCTTTTTCCAAAGCTTTTGCAATTATTGCACTTTTTAATTGAACAATCCAACATATCTGGTTTCTGATAAGACTCAAATCAGTGCAGTCCTTACTAGTACATGAATTGAATTTATCCCCCTTAGCCAACTTTCCTTTATACTGAACATCATGAGTGGGTTTGATGTTTCTTCACTAATGGACTTGATTAATTTGACATCATCAGTAAACTGTAGACTGTTCCTTGTTCATGTGTGGTCTCCAGCTAGTTATGAAAAATGAAATAGCACAGTTTCCAATTCTGATTCACCAAAGTTAAGAAACTTTAATTACATTTATAATTTACTTCCTAATTTTAATCAATAACTGCTTAATAAACTACTATAACTGCTATATTTACTGAAAACTATTTGGTAAGAATTTGAATAAAAAATTTGGAAGTCCAAATCTATAATACCTACCATATATTTCTATGGCTATGTTTGTTCAAATAATTTATCAAAGAATTCCAGTCGTTAATGAGATTAGTGTTTTCTTTGGGGGGGGGGATTGATTTTTCTTCAGCAATAATTTATCTGGAATTTATATTAAGGCAAATTGATCTTTATGTATTCTTGGATTCCTTGTGGGTTTTTTTAAATAGCATTTGTTATGTTGAAAGTCAACAATATACAGCCAAAGTCCTGGCTACATATTTTGTTCTAGATAGTACTGTACATGGATTCTAGATTTTCAACAATTTTCATAGAATTTTATCCATCTTTGATATGTCAATTTTTAATTTATCACATTCCTGCATACAGACTATTTGTAGATTTGAATTGCTGGATTTCCGGTGTTTCTTGACCTTGGTTGCTGAGATAACATCAAGAACTGAATCATCAAAAAATCTATTAGCTCATCTCTTGTTTTCCCCTTTTAATCCAGTATCTCAAACTCTGCTGGAAATATTGATCTAGGGATCACACTTATGTCCACCACTGTAAAAAATGATGAAACAATTCATTAAGGTTTGAAAAAGTTCTTCTTTAGCAGTCTTGGTCTCAGGAACCACTGCTTTCATAAGGCATTGTGTTGGTTCCGATATGTTTAAAAACACATTTCTTTCTTTCTTTCTTTCTTTCTTTCTTTCTTTCTTTCTTTCTTTCTTTCTTTCTTTCTTTCTTTCAGGAACTGATTCAGAGGAACGAAGAGTCTACCAATTACAGTATCTACATAGTTGTTTTATCTTAGAAAGAAATCAGCATAAAATTAGCTTGATCCAAATTAAATTAAATAGGAATACATGTATTGATTTCAGGATGTTTTGGATACTGGTTACTTTGCTTTCTCTTAGTAGGACTGTCTTTCATCAATATCAAAATCTCACGCTTGCGTAATGTTTTCTGTACTACAGTACATGCATCTAGTTGCTGCCTTTAAAGCAATGTTTAAAGCAATGTTCTCAGGTCAGTCTGTATCCATGATTTTGGCTCAATTTCAGCCATGAAAATTCCTGAATGGTGTATTTGTGGTTTCATACCAATTATATAAAACTGGAGAAGGTTGGGTGGGGAGGCACAAGGTCACACTGGAGTTTGTGGAGAGTTTGTTTTTAAATTGGCTTTCCTCTTGTTTCACCACCGCTATCAGCTCTTGGACATAATGAGTCCCTTTTCTATTCTATTCTTCTATTGAAGAAAAGAAGAAGGATGCAATTTTAGTGGTGCACCATATAGATGTACAGAGCCATTTAAGCAGGTTGTTAGAATCTTTATAATATAGCACTGTGTTATTCCCAACCCTTTTTCCTTCTATAGTATGCTACTTTTGTTCTTTTTATAACATAGTTAAGGATTAAGAAGTGTTACTTCTGAGAAGTGCTATTTTTCTCTTATATCCTACTGCTTAACACATAGAAACTCAAATTTGACATATTAGCTTGTCACATTACCAGAGCAGCTGGGTTAGTTCTCTTGGAGACAATCCTAAGGAAGTAATCTCAACAATGTGATATCTTCTACAAGGGAAAATAAGACTCAAATAGTTATAGGGAAGAAGAATTTTGATGGTAGTTTTTACTCTATCTGCCAAATCTGAGTACTTCTTATATTGGTGCAGTTTAACTTCCAGAATTCTCAACAGGGTCATGGGTGGAGAAGGTTGCATTAAGACATTGTTGAAGAAAAGTGGCAAGAAATAATAGGTAAAATGTTATAAAGTTTGGTCAACCATCTATACGGGATTACAACATTAAAATATAAATGGGTTTTTGGAAATGTAACTCTTGATGCATGATTTGGATTCTTTAGGTTCTTATGATTTTTGATGAAAGTCTCTTGGATTTTATATTTAAATAGATCTCTAGAGGTCTTCATTGAACATTAAAGTAACATAGCACACTTCCTGATACTGATATATTTTGCTGATTGCCAATGGATCTTCAATATTTAAGACAAAAAATATTTTCCCAGCCCTTTGTGGGGATTGTGTGGGTTGAACCTGGGCTTTTTGTATGCAAAGATTGTGCTCTACCATTCAGCCTTCCCAAAATGTCACCTAATATTGCTTTAAACGACATCAAAGCTAGGGATGGAAAGTGCAACATGATGAAGGCTTGAATCATATTGTTTTTCAGTTAATAATGTTACAGAAAGTAACTATATGATTTAGACATTTTCTCCATATCATAATTACATAACTGGAAAAAATGTTACTGTAACTATTGCCATAGTGCTAAATTGAATAGGAACCAATTTGCTTTTACCTATGATGCATTTCACAAGATGCTTCCAGATTTGAGGCTCTAAATCAGGGGTTCAAGCTCACGTCATCACGGAGGCATCACATGACATATTGGGACTTTTTCCCCCTTCACTAAACCGGGCGTGGGTGTGGCCTGCCGGGAGTTTGACACCCCTACTCTAAATGAACTGAGCATGTTGTCATCTATCTCTCACTTTGGAGGTCATTAGTCTCTATAGCAGGCCAACATCTGTCAGAACAGACACTTTTTAATAAGAATCTCCATGCTTCTGGAGAAAATGGAAATACAACTATGTACAGTAGCATTGCTAGGACAAACAATGACAGTGTAGTCAGATTGTCAATTTATGTATGAAGCAAAATGACAATAAATGACAAAAGGACTCCCAGAAATGTACATACTAAATGAAATAAATTGTATTGCATTTGTAGACAAAAGGGAAGTAGAAGAAATGACAGATTTATCTATATTTATTGTCTGTCTATCTATCTATCTATCTATCTATCTATCTATCATCTATCTATCTATCTATCTATCTATCTATCTATCTATCATCTATCTATCTATCTATCTATCTATCTATCTATCTATCTATCTATCTATCTATCTATCTATCTATCTATCATCAGTTCTCTCTTTATAAACATCTGACTTCTCTTTTCCGAAATGGCTCAGCCCCTACTACTGTCAGTCTGCTGTGAAAATGCTTTTCTCCTCTTGTCAGAAGTTGGAGCTGTATCAATGGGGGAAAAATGGATGATAATCAATTCAGAAGACATTTCAAGACATGAACCCAATTAACCTGCCTGTTGCAATCTTCATGTTATTTTTTCCCGCTGCAAAGCTTGTTACTCATTTAAACTATGGCACTGGCTTTAAAATTTTGAGAAGGGATGGCTTTTAATGGATTATTCTCAGTCCTAACTCTTCATTGACATTCACAATGGAATGCTTCACAGCCCTTTTAATAAAGAGGAAAGCAAAGAACACGTATATGTTAAAATTCATTTTATGTTCCCTCATTAACCTAGACATTAATGGTATTTTAATTTGTTGTTACACCAAAGTTTTACACTTCATTACATGTCTGTGCCAATAGTTATGGCCTGTATTGATTTTCTGTCTTTTTAGGTATTCAGGAGTTCTTCAAGACTTGTCTCTTACTGGATTGTTTTTCTCACCCTAAGATGACATTATTAAGCTCTGGAAAACATGGTAGAGATTGTTTTAATTTGCTGTTCCTTTACCTTCTTTATCACCTTAGGAGTTAATAGTAAGATTGATAGAAGTTTACTCCATTCATTTTCAATGTCATTTCAATGTCCTTCCTTTTCCAACAGGTCTTAGTCAATGATTAATTTCTTTGTATTGTACAACTAAAATGGCCAGGTGGGAGTTGTATATCCATCTTATACAGACTCATACCTTTTTGGCAACTCTTTGTATATGTTTCTGAAACTGTTCTTTATTTGCCAGTACTCCATTAACCTGATCTATTCACATGTAGTTGATCAACTAGGCACATATATAAACATGCTTTAATTTGTGTTAATATTCTAATTTGGAGGTTCAAAATTTGAGTTCTCAGAGCCAAATACAAAACATAAAAACTTTGAATGCAATCTCAGAAGTGCTCCTAAAGTTGCTACCAATTTAAAAATTTCAACATGCTAGCAAGAAGAAATGATTGCATAATAACCATGTCATCTATAATTAATTTAGTTTAGAGTGAAGTGTCACTGTCTATATGTTTGTTCAGACCCCATCTGAATGCTGAACGTTGTATATGACTCAAAGGCCAAGTTGTTCACTCCTATCCTAGTACATAGCTCACCTATGAATGCAATGTGGATGGGCTACATCTGGATTTGAATGTAATTGTCCCACCTGCTTGTGAGTGCATACATAAAAGTAAAGCTAGAAAAATCCAACAACCTTGCTGGATAGAGCTGATGAGTAGGCAAAGAACCATGAGGATGGGACAAGTTAAGTTACTTGATTCTAATTGGAAATAGGCTAGGCCAGTGGTGAGATTCAGCCGGTTAGCACCAGTTCAGGCGAACCGGTTGTTAAATTAACCCCCCCCCCCCACACACACACACTATCAAAGTGGATCCTGGGCGCTGCGCTGCAATGGAGAAATGGGCAACGGAGCAACCGGCACGAGGAAAGGAGAAGGCCGCTTTCCCTCTTTCTTCTCTCTGCTCCTCCTCCTTCCCTTGTGCTGGCCGCTCTGTTTCCTGCTTCTCCATTGCAGCGCAGCGCCCAGGATCCACTTTGCTAGTGGGGAGGGGGGTAATTTAACAACCAGTTCACCCAGGGTCAGGTTGGCCATTGCGGGAGGCTTGTCCTGCATGTGCGGCGAAGCTGGAGGACAGGGATGGGCCACGCCTCCCACAACAGCCAACCTGATCCTGGGCGAACCGGTTGTTAAATTATTTGAATCCCACCACTCTGGGCTGCATTTGTCTCCTTGCTTCCAATCAAACTGAAGGACAGGTTTTTTTTGGGGGGTGATGGTTGCATTTTGATATAATAATGAGGTAACATTTCAAAATAATTATGATCAGCTACTGAAGGGATTTTTTTTTTTTTGTAAGGGGGGAAATTCAGCAAGAAAAAGAGGATGATTTGCTTGGAACATTCACACATAAGTGAACACATTTCTTTTACAGGAAAGAAAAAGTTATGCAGTGCTACTTGTCTCTCTGGGTGAGTGAATTTCCTTCAGAATGCCAGCAAACTTGCAAAACACTTTTGCTTGGTGCTGATTTTTTTCAGAGTTCTCAATTAGCTGTTTTTCTCGCACATGAAATTGGAACATTACAAAACTCTAAGCGTACTGTTTCCTATTTCTGAATTTTATTCAGAGCATTGTATTGAGTCTCTCCACTTCTGTGCTGTGTTGATAAATCTGCCACATTCAAAAAATGAAGCAAATTAGAGGTGTAGCTTCCAGTAAAGAGCAGCCTTCACCAACCTGATTCCCTCCAACTGTAGGGCTAAAAATTTCATCAGCCCTGGGTGCTACAAAGATGTTTAGCTATTTCTTTTTAAATGGTAGCTCAGCAATATTCAATGCTTTTAACTGTAGGATAGAAATTATTATTACATTTAATATTGATCAATATGATTGAGGCAGAAATATTTATTTCAAACAATCCCAAGTGTCTCTTTTGAAATGAATATTTCTATTGAAATAATAATTCTTTCATTTCTCAGTTAATTCTAATGAACAATTCAAGAGAAGCAGTCCATTATTTAGCATTCAATTACTTGAAGAAACACCTGCCTAAAAGAAACTTTGAATCAGAGAGAGGATTCTTGGGTACACAAAAAATTTGTAAAATTATACCTAATTTCCATGAATCGTGTTTTTTTTTTCAATTTTTGACAAAAGGGTTAGGTTTTTTTTTCCATATCTAAGTTCAGAAAGAAAAATAAAGAGCACCTGGAAACAGCTTTTGGCAATTTAGCACCATTGAAAGCTCCTTCTTTCACCCAACCTTTTAAATCTCATTTTTAAAGATAAATATGATGCAGTTTTATGAGTTTATGACTTGAAAATTATGGCAGATTCCCTGCCTTGAATATGTATGAATATTTGTTTGTTTTCATACTTCCACATCCCAGCCTCTTTGGGGAGGGGGGGCAACTGGGGATGGTACTCTTTGCATGTCATCAAAGCAAATGCAATGCAGAACAACACACACTCTCTCACACATATTGCTGCTTCTCCAAATGGAGATCTGGATGCTGGTTTTATCTGATATAACATAGCCACTACAGTGAAAAAGTTGGCAGTGAGGTGCTGTTTCGCTTCCTATGGTCTGTTCTGTGGAGCAGGAAGCCTTCTAGATATCTGAAAAGATGGCCCTCCAGAATGTGACCTTTGTAATCATAATCAAAGCATTAGGTTATTAATATTGTTAGTATTATTTATATTAGTTCTAATTAGCCAAGGTGGATAGCATTAAAATGAAATATTATACATTGATGTGCAAAATAAACATGTCCAATGCATAGAAGAAAATTGATTCAACTACTTTGTGGGAATATAGTAATTACATCTCTTTTTTAAAAAAAAGTATTTGGGGAGGGGGGTTAAAAAAACATGCTGGAACATATTTTAATATGAGGACACTCTCCATGAGGTAGATTGATTTGAGAGTGGTTGATCCAGCAGGACTGTGCAAGTTCCACAGCCGACAAAAAACTGAAACACAGGTCTCGGCATTCTCATTCCAATCCTTTACACTAAGATAAACTTTATACTTTGCAATTCAGCTCCTTTAAAAAGAAATTAAAGGCTTCCTGAACTTTATGTCAGGTACAAAGTTATTTCCAGAGGTGTATTGATGTTGAGCACGACTGGTGCACACACATTGTCCCAGTTTAGAATGCTTGAATATTCTCCACAGAATTTAAAATCTAATTTTCTAGGGACATAAAAAGCAGCCATGGCCATATTAGTTTATTAAAAAGGCACAAAAGAATGTGTAAGCTTTCATGTTTCAAGAACAACCTAGGGTTTCTGCATCAAGGTATCTCTCCTATACAGACTTTTGCCCTCTAGATATAGAACCTTGGGCACATTTTGAAATACCCGAAAAAGCCTTTTGGAGAAATATGAATTCTCCATTCTATTGATTCATGGCATCAGTGTCTAACAGCTTCCTACACTGCAAAGGGATGGCTCAAGATTAAGGGAGTCGCCCAGCATGATCCTCTGCTTCAACCCTTCAAAGCAAGAATAGGAAAAGGGCTCCATATGGTTTTTCATAGACACGTAGTTGGACATAGTTCACTACTTTTGCAAAATGGATTATCTTCCACTGCAGCGCTAGAAACAATTGATTAATAATGCTATAGATTAATTTTTTTCTTCTGTTTGGCAGTTCCTTACTGTTTCTCTTTCCCTTTCTCTCTGAAGTAGGTTTTTTTTCCCTTTAATTACATTAATGTTCAGAAAAGGAGCAAAATATCCTGGGGATTCTTGTCGTTATGCTAATATATCAACTGACTGTGAAGAAAAATAGTTAGCTATCCATCACAGTGTACTTGAAAAGAAGTTTGGACAATTATGTATTCAGGCTTTGTGTTCTGGTCCATTTCCTATACTCTTCGCATGTCACTTGTTTCAGGAGAACATTTTTCACCAAAACTCTCATTGTGGTACATTTCAGGCCACATTTCTCTCATAAAGTATTATCACTGAAAACAGAGAGAACATATGCTTTAAAAGAAGCCTTTATTCTTTTAATTTCTGTTGAATTGCAGATGTCATTTTTTTCCCTTAATTAAAATAATGTTGTAATAAAAAGAATTCTATACTCACATATTTTATGATCAATTTAACATGGCAGCAATAATTTAATGCTAATTTCTCAATGCCACTTTCTTTTTGCAGACATAAATGGCTTTGTAAAACTGCAAACATTGTTTACCCTTAATAGTGGTATTTTAGCTCCACCTAAGAGTGAATTCAAGAGTGAATTGCCAATGGAAAATACCAGAATAATGATCTTCTTCCAGCATCCTTTAGGAATATTCACCCCTTTATTTGACACAATAATTTAATTTCTACTTTGCCACTATTCTGGGTGTGCACATGTGAAGGTGCCTACGAATCTGATCTGGGCAACAATTAGTTAAGCAGGTTACAATTTTATATAAACTTGCAAGAGCATTGCATTTATGTAATTGTATTTAATGGTAAATGTGTTGTATTTAAACTATAATTAGAGATTATAGAGATGAGCAAATTATAGAGATATACAGTAAAGTTTAGCAATTAGCTGGCTTTCTTCTACTAGGAATAGGTTAAAAGAGCCTGTGATGCCTGGAAGAAAAGCAGAGGGCAACTAATTTAGATTATCATTGTTTTAGACAAAGAGGAGGCAGAAAATTAAACCAAGAAGAGATCTTTAACTGTTTGTCCATACTTGTCCCCTTATGGTCAGTAAGTCACGAAGTATTAAAGAATCAAAATAATTGGACTCAGATTTTGAAAACTCACTCCTCCCCCCCCCCAAAAAAAGAAAAGATTTATCTCTAGTCTTTCATTCAGAAGCTCAAGGTGGTGTAAATAGCACTCCCTCTAATTTTCCACACAACAGTCATTTGTGTTTGAAACAGTTTCTTTTGAGTTGGACAAACTTAACAAATCTAATAAATAACTTTCTGTGGGGAAACCTCTTTTCCTCTGTTATTAAACAAGCAGCATCTAATTTCATTTTAGGCATATTCCTCAGCAGAGTAATATACTGATACACAACCCAATGTATTACCTCAACTTCTTTTACCCACTTTTTCTATTAACAACTAGAAAAGAGGGTGAAGGCTCAACCTGAGATCTAAAATGCATGGTAAGTGGATTGTTTTTCTCTTAATATTAATTATGCAGTCTAAAGCTTCTCTAACCACATAAATACTGTATTTTCAAGAGGTACTTTTAGTTTTGTTTGTCTTACTTTCTCTGGGTTTCTAAATGGTTTTAACTACTACTATTTAGAATTAAGAAAGATGTTAAAGATTCTGGCCAACAATTTCCTGGGTCAGTCAGGTATGCAAATGACTTTTCTGGCCTGCTAAAACCTCTTACCTTCCATTGTTTTATCTCTGAGTAATCATTTATGCATGGTAGATTTATGCCATTCTATACTTCTCTTCAGCATTCTTCTCTGGGCTATGCCCTGCTCCACTTCCGGATGTTTCAAACTCCTCTTGAACCAACATCTCAGGTGTTGGTACTGGAGTTTCAATAGTACAGTAGTGTCAAATCCATTTCAGGATGACCATCCAGCCATTTGCTTTCATAAAACCAGCAGCCAATCTTCCATAGGCAAAACTATTTAGTTTATCTTACTTGCCAGAATACACACTCCCAGTTACAATCTCTTCCCTAATTCTTTTTAAAGGAATTCCTCTGGCATTTCAAAACTCCACTTCTGATGCCAGTTGATAACCTATGAGATTCTTTTGTCTTATTGGAAACTAAACTAACTTCTAATCTCTTAATAGCACAAAGCAATTAATAGGAAACCATGACTGAATGTGTTACAGTCTGTCACCATTTGGCATCACAAAGGCAAAAGATAAGTTGGGCTGAGAAAATATTAACTGACCTAGCTTCTGTGGCTGGGAGAGGACGACCTTGGTCTTCCTGCTCCTAATGGAACATATTAAGCATTAGATCACATTTTCTCTGAGGAATTGATATTCAAAAAGTGATGATTCTTTATCATCTAATTTCTTAAACATTAGTGAAGAAGAAAACATTTATGGCAATATCTACATGTTGAGCAAAACTAAGACAAGTAAGACAGCTCATGCTAAGATTAGCAATAGTGGTCCAATTATATTAAAGCAGTAGAGCTGTGTTCTCAGAAAACTTTTTACTACTATTACTGTGGCAGTGATGGTGGAGAAATAGCTAACATTCCCAGTGTCCCTCATCACTGATTTCCATTATTGCTTTATTATGGCTACATATAAAACAAAAGGCTAAAATAATTTAATCCTTTGCACTCAGTTGTAACTGTTTACTTCCTAAATAGTCTATAAAACTTAATAAAAGTGTTTTTGCTGCATTTTTAAAATATTTATTTATTGTACCCTGCTTTTATTATTATTATTTTTACAAATAACTCAAGGCAGCAAAAAATATCCAACTGATCTTCCTTCCTTCATTTTCCCCACAACAACAACCCTGTGAGGTGAGTTAGGCTGAGAGCAGTGACTGGTCCAAGGTCACCGAGGTGGCTTTCATGGCTAAGGCAGAACTAGAAGTCACAGTCTCCTACTTTCTAGCCTGGTGCCTTAATCACCAGACCAAACTGCCCAACCACAGATATTTCAGATCTTTAATCTTTTCTTCTTCTTCATGGTTAAGCTCAGACCATTTTATTTATTTTCTTGCACATAGTGTGTGTTTTACATATCATTTCATACTATTATCACAGAAATACATCAAATCAATGTTGATATAATTTTCTAACAGCTTTTATGAGGCTTCCCAAGATGCTGTTGTAGACTATTTGCAAATAAGTGAAGCATTTTCTAAAATTGTTGCATTCTTGGGTACTAAAAAGAGCACATGAAGCTGATAGAGCAAGTATTTCCCAACCCGTGGGTTATGAGCCACATGCAGCCCTGGACAGCTAGTTAATTCTGCCCCCACGAGAAAATAAAAATATTAAAAAATAAAGCAAGCTTGTTATTTATATACATTAACTATATTATATGTTTTATATGTAGCTCAAGACACTCTTCGCTCTATGTGGCGCAGGGAAGCCAAATGGTTGGACAACCATGTTATAAAGCATGTCACTGAAGTTTTGAGTATGTAAATATTAACTACTCCCACTATTGTAATATATAACTCAGTAGTCTTCAACAAGTAGTAATATGCTTCTCTTTTGGTTGATTGTATCCACAAGTTACAGAAATGAGTATTGTAGAGTACACTTATTGTAAGACTCAAGTTGATGTTGTTTTCTCTCCGTGTTACTTTTTCCAAGCTGAAATGGCTTTTATCTTGCATTCCCTTTTCATTAGTTTTCTGGATACTGCCAAGTTTATGCTTTTTTCTGCCATACTTTCCTGAATTGCACGTACAATGCCTAGTTATAATACCAGAGTTGGTTTTGAGCTTGCTGTATCTGAATCCTTGAGAGATTTGCAAAGCAGATTTTCAGCCCTTGTAAAATGTATTCCTATCAAAATTGTGGTTGAATTTGCTTTGTCCCTATTCTGCTTCCCAAATTAACTTTGTTTCCTCCATTTTATCTTCCTCCCATTTCCTGAGTTTTAGGGATGGCATCAGCATGTCTCAAAGAAAAATCTTCCCATCTCTTCTCAAAATGTATTTGTGTACCTACATTTTTTAGAACATCTTGTCTTTTGTTTTCTGCAATCTAGTTATTTAGCTTACAACTTTAATCTTTCCTGCCTTGCACCCAATTTCCTTTTATAGGACTAACTCAAATGAAATGCCAATTCTCTCAGACTGATACAATGGAGTCAGCAATAATAACAACACAGATTTCATATATAATGTGAGCTTTGGAACCAGTTATAATATCTGCCACTAACATTACATCTGTTTCAAAATTTGTAAGAGGGCGCAGAAATATCAACTAGTTCAGATTTCAGTTGGTGAAATTCTTTGGACTTTTGGAAATGCCATCAACTTTGAACATCTTCATTTCAAGATCTGTATTGCATAGATCTCCAATCAATAATTAAACACAAAACTAAGCATGGCTATAAAATATCTTGTGATTCTTTAAAGCTTCCAGAATATAAATTTGTAATTCCTTGAGATGCCAAGGTAAGCATATTCTGCTTTTGCAGATAGATACATTCCATAAACCATAAAGACAGGTTCTCAAGCCTTGTCTTAAATCAAAGCCACATTTGTTCACTCATTTGCCAATAATATAGGATATAATCTCATTGCATTAGACCAGGGGTGTCAAACTCAAGGCCCGCGGGCCAGAATTGGGCCAGAGAGTGCTTAAATTTGGCCCGCGGGGCCAGCCTGAAAATAGCAAAGGACTGGCCCGTGGTGCCTCTGGCAGCCAAAATGGGGCATGGGGCAGGGATGGGTTCTAACTTACCTCGCTGCTGGTTCGCTTCCTCCCGTGCCGCGTGGCTGTGCCTCATGGGCGCGTGTGCGCTTTGCGTGCGCATGCACAGTGCAAAAAAAATCAAAAAGAATTTTTAAAAGCTGAAAACAAGATGGCGACACATGTGCAGTGCCGGAAACTCGGCTTCTGCGCATGCACAGAAGAAATTTAAAAAAATAATAGCACTAGCAATAGCACTTAGACTTATATACCGCTTTGCAGTGCTTTACAGCCCTCTCTAAGCGGTTCACAGAGTCAGCATATTGCCCCCAACAATCTGGGTCCTCATTTTACCCACCTCAGAAGGATGGAAGGCTGAGTCAACCTTGAGCCGGTGAGATTTGAACCGCCGAACTGCAGCTAGCAGTTAGCTGAAGTAGCCTGCAGTGCTGCACTCTAACCACTGCGCCACCTCAGCTCATAAAAATAAAAAAAATTCAAAAAAAATTCAAAAAAAGATGGCGGCGGCCACGGACCGTCACCGACCAAACCAGATCCATGATGTCATCATGACATCACCAGCGGGTCGCTACTGGTTCAGGCAAATCGGTCCGAACTGGAAGGAACCCACCTCTGGCATGGGCAGGCGCATGCGCCTCCCATTTTGGCCAGCAGGGTGGTGCAGGAGGCATCTCATCTGTCTCCCCCCCCCCCGGCCAACCTGGGGAGAACTACAATGCTGATCCGGCCCTCGAAGAAATCCAGTTTGACAGCCCTGCATTAGACATTCCTGCAGAGTTGTAACACATTTTTTTTTTAGCTATCAATTTTTGGGTTAATATAACAGACTAAATCTTCAGAACATTTTTTATTTATTTGTTTATACTGTAGCTGTCTGTGTCTCTGTGGGTATGCACATACTTCCTGTTGTTTTTCTTTTGTTCTTGTTTGCAGAGCTGAACACTTATCTTCTGGAGAGATAATGCTGTGATGGGGTTGGCATATTTAATGGCCTCAGGGTGAGGCAAACATTCTGAAGCCATGTCTGTGGGTGGATATTATATGTTTACATCATTGTCAAAGGATGTGTTAAACCAGGTTTTATGCATGAGCCCTGCCTTTCCCCAGATACACTTTTTATTCCATTTGGAAGTACTGACTTGGATTTCTTCCATTCTCCCCCTCCCCCACATTTTCAGTAGAGGAGAAATTGTAATTTTAGCCTGTAGCAACAATAATATGATTTTTAAGACATGGGTAGTTATAGTATGTCAAGTTAGAACAGGTTTCAAAAAGGGCAGTGAGGATGACAAGAGAGCAAAATATATGGCCTACAAAGACAAAGTAAAGACGCTTTGGCCATTGCACAGTTTTCACTCCTAATAGTGTCTACGTATTGCACTCAACCATTGTGAAAAAATAAGAGTAATGAGGCCATGTTTTATGCATCTTCAGAGATAGTTGGTAATGCTAGGAAGATATAATAAGTCACTGGTGGAGAAATGACCTGAAAATGTTTAGCCTTGAGAAGAGAAGATTAAAGAGGGATACAATAGCACTTTTCAAGCATCTGAAAGGAAATCATAGAAAAGAAGGTTCAGGCTTTTTCTCTATCATTTCAGAGGTAGGGCTTTAAATTTCCAAAAAGAAAATTCTAACTGAACATAAGAAAAAACTTCACAGCAGAATATCAATTCAACAACAGAACCTAGAAAGGTGGTGGGTTCCCTTCGTTGGCAGTGTTCATCTTTCAGCAATGCTTTAAATTGAATTTTTGTACCCAGAAGAGATTGGGCTAAATGGCCTAAATGATGCTTTTGAAATTCAATATTCTATAGCTCTTCTTATCAAGAGTATCTCTTTAGGCAGGCTACTTTCAGAGGATAAAGGGGAACAAGTGACTCTGAATATGAAGAAACCATTCCAACTGAGAGGAGATAGTCAAGTGTTAATGAGCTTAGATGCCAGAGAGAGGTCAGAACAACAGCATTTATACTATGGAGTTCCTAACCCAGGAAGTAAAATGTTCTACTGGCTATATTTGCCCTTGTTTGGATATTGGAAGTATATAAAAGATGAGGAACCTTTCCTACTTTAACAGTTAATTGGCTACAATTAATTGGTTACTTGTCAAGAAGCCCAATTATCAGATTTTTTTAAAAAATGGTGCATAACTGTCAAAGTTCTCCACTATTTCTTTCACATATTTCACTTCTAAATTCTAGTTTCAAAAGTTGATTAAAATTCAATTTACCCTTTAAAGCAGTAAGTTCATTTGGTTTTTGAAAACTGTGAGAACCACCTACATTCTTTTTAGGCTCTTTTGTTTAATTTACACATTAATTATATATTATTTTACCACTTAATAATAAATGTCACAATCTCAATAATTTCCAAAGAAATTATGACATATGTTAATATAAGAAAAGTTAACTTGCTTCACTGTTATACTTGCTGGATCACTTTTTCAGAGTATAGATTTTCTCCTTGCTTTTAAACAATTGAAACGGAGGTTAGCAAAATTTCTTCTTTGTGTGTCTTCTGACTTTTAAGGGTAGGGATTAATATATATATATATATATATATATATTAATACACACACACACACACACACACACACACACAGAGAGACACAGAGACACAGAGATACAGAGACACAGAGACAGACACACACACACACACAGACACACACACAGAGAGACAGACAGAGAGAGAGAGAGACACACACAGAGAGAGAGACAGAGAGACAGAGAGAGACACACACACATACAGAGAGAGAGTGAGAGAGAGACAGAGAGACACACAGAGAGAGACAGATATATATAATCACATATACATTTTTAAAATATGTTTTTTTTAAATCACCCAGTGGAATTGAATGAAATTAACATACTGAAAATCTCCTAATTGTGGAATAAACAATTAGACTTTTTTATATTGTCTGGAGCAGGGGTGTCAAACTCACGGCCCGTGGGCCAGATGCGTCACACACTGGCCACCCCCACCCCAGGTTTAGCGAAGGGGGGGAAAGTCACGATACGTCATGTGATGACGTGACGACATGAGTTTGACACCCTTGGTCTAGACAATGTTATTGTCTTAACTTCTATAGCAAGAGTGTCAATATTAGGTATATTTAACTATGTTGAAAACACTTAATATTATTTTGGACAACTTTGAGAAAGAAATATCCCTCACACCCAAGTGAATTAATAGATATTTGTTTGCAGCAATTAAATTTTAATTGGGTACACAAAGGGTATTTTCCAAGCACCACCTATTAACTGAGACTTTTTCCAGTATAAGTTAATTTCTTCTGTTACATAGATTGCTTTGTTTCATCATTTCAAGGACAATTTCTCAGAAGAAGAGGTTATTGCATGTTACTTCTTTTCAAGTGAATGTCTGACAGTTCTGCTAAAGCTCAATGCAAATATCAATATTATTATTTCATTTATATTGGTCGTTATATCTTAAATGAATGGAAAACATGAAAGAATACATTTGAATTCCAAAAATTGATTGTGCACAATATAGTTTAAAATGGTACCTAATGCAGCTGATCATTTATCAATCAGAATTTGTCTAATAAACATACTGTATCCACACAAATGTACAGAAGTGACATTACCTGACATATTTTAAGTAATATAACTGGGGTTCTAAGGTAGTATAGCAAACCATCTATAACAAAGATGGTTTTTCTTTGAAAGAATTGACACAAAGTCATCCCTGAGGATATATAATACTTGAAATGTGTTGAGCAATAAATGATCTGTCTTCATCTTTGAAATCTCCTTCCCTTTCATTCATGTACTAGTTCTTTTCCTCCACACAAATACTTTCTTATACCCTTTTTTGTGAACTGAAAGAACATATAAACTTCTTGTATGTGAACAAGGATAGATAAGGTAGACTAGAAAAGCTTTGTATGAATTCCAGAGTCTTAGCAGTGACATGGCATTTTTATATGGCACCATCTCTACTCTCAAAATCTCATCAATGTGTTTTGAAGGCAGATATGAGACATTAATTATCAATTGCAAACCATTTTATTCTCCACGAGAGTTCTCCTCATTTCTCCTAATTGCTGTGTATGTTTCTCCACAAGCTTATGTAAACAATGCATTATGAACTCTAGCTGACCAGATTATGTGGGCTGAAGTTAAATACCCAGATTCACTTCCCATTGTTTTAGGAGATTTTAACAAAGCCAACTTAAGGAAAGAGCTACCAAAATATTTTCAGCATGTCAATTGTCTCACTAGAGGGAAGAATACTTTAGACCATTGCTAGACAACATTAAAAGATGCTTATCGGTCTTTACCACGAGCAGCTGTGGGTATTGTTGTGGCTTGCCCCCATCCCGTGCAGCTGCTCATGGATCCGGAAGAACAAGAACAGACCAGAGGGTGGCAAGAGCAGTCTGTAGCTCCGGCACCGGAGTCCGAGACCGAGGGGGACGCAGGGCCAGAGGGCGACTCTGATTGATGATAGGGCATGCAGGGCAGATAGCCGGCAAGAGTGGATTTGTAGAAGGAGGTCTACTCCCAGGTAAACCTGCAGGCAGAGGGGCCCCGCCCTAAGCCTATATAAGGTTGACTCACAAAGGGCAATCTTGCTGGAAACAACATAAGTCTTTTACCTGGCTTCTGATTACTCTGTTGGTGATATCAGTTGGACGAACTCCAGTCTGGGCTCTCGGCCAATTCCAGCAAGTGAGGCAATTAAGGACTTCATAATCTGTTTGTTTTGTTTTGTGTTTGGAATCCCGGCCAAAGTGTTATGTGAGGGGTAACAAGCACTTTGGGAGAAACTCTGAACTTAAAGGATCACTAAGCCTTGATTAGTGATAAAATCCTTCTTTAGTTTGGACAAGTGTGTGTGTGTGTCGTTTCTGGGGGTTTGCTGTGCTGGGTCACAACAGGTATACTCTGATCATTGCATGATTCACCTTGTACCTGCTTACAGACAAAGACTTAAAACCATGAAACCAACAATTAAATCAGTGAGGACTTGGACTGAGGCAAAGCTAAAGCTACAGGCTTGCCTTGACTGCACTGATTGGAATATTTTCGAAGTTACCTCTGAAGACTTGGATGAACTCACAGATACTGTAACATCATATGTCAGTTTTTGTGAAGACCTATGTGTGCCAACCAGAAACCTGTGAATATACAGTAACAATAAAGCTCGGTTCACAGCTAAATTTAAGCAGCTACGTCGTACCAAACAGGAATCCTATAGTGATAGAATGCTGTACAATCAGGCCAGAAACGTATTAACAAGGGAGATCAGAGCAGCAAAAAGAAGCTACTCTGAAAAGCTAAGGAATCAGTTCTCAACAAATGAACCAGCAAACATGTGGAAAACTCTTAAAAATATCACCAGTTACAGCAAACCACCTTCCCATGCTGAAGGAAATCAACAACTGGCAGATGACCTGAATGTCATCTCCCCAATCCCCATCTCAGTCACACCAAGAACAGCCAAGCGTCCTACAACTGACCCCATCCCATTGGGCCCACCATCCCTGGTGAGGTGCAAGGTCTATTTGTTTGTTTGTTTGTTTGTTTGTCAAACATGTACAAGATAGCAGGTATAGGTATAAACATAAACATAATCAAGGTGAATACAGATAGATGAGGACAATGGGACAGTAGGACAGGGACGGTAGGCACGCTGGTGCGCTTATGCACGCCCCTTACAGACCTCTTAGGAATGGGGTGAGGTCAACAGTAGACAGTCTAAGGTTAAAGTATTTTGGGTTTGGGGAAGAAACCACAGAGTCAGGTAGTGAATTCCAGGCATTGATCACTCTGTTGCTGAAGTCGTATTTTCTGCAGTCGAGTTTGGAGCGGTTTACATTAAGTTTGTATCTATTGTTTGCTTGTGTATTGTTTTGGTTGAAGCTGAAGTAGTCATTGACAGGTAGGACATTGTAGCATATAATTTTGTGTGCTACACTTAGGTCAGATCAAAGGCGGCGTAGTTCTAAGTTTTCTAGGCCTAAAATTTCAAGTCTGGTTGCATAAGGTATTATGTTGCGAGCAGAGGATTGTAGTACTCGTCTCATGAAATATCTCTGGACATTCTCAATTGTATTAATGTCCGATATGTAGTGTGGGTTCCAGACAGATGAGCTGTATTTGAGAATTGGTCTAGCAAATGTTTTATATGCTCTGGTTAAAAGTACAATATTACCAGAGAAGAAGCTACACAAGATTAGGTTAACAACACTTAATGCTTTTTTATGCAATGTTGTTACAGGGGGCTCTGGCACTTAGCTAATTAGAGATGAGTACTCTA
>QLTV01004254.1:147363-159755 GCA_003457575.1 Thermophis baileyi | reverse complement strand
AGCTCGTGTATTGTTGCGGTTGAAGCTGAAGTAGTCATTGACAGGTAGGACATTGTAGCAGATAATTTTGTGTGCTACACTTAGGTCAGATCGAAGGTGGCGTAGTTCTAAATTTTCTAGGCCCAAAATTTCAAGTCTGGTGGCATATGGTATTCTGTTGCGAACATTTATTTATTAGCTATTTATTATGTGTTTATATTATTTATTATCTATTTATTGTGTGTGCTTAAATGGAATATCTTTTTTTTCTTTTTTCTTTTCTTTTTTGCTTCTACTTTATGACACATCAGTGCAACCCATAAAATAATGATGAAGGCTGTGAGAATTACTTGAAACTCTGGCTTTATATTTTTTATTTTTCAGAATGACTATAATTTCGTCTTTGTAGCCTACTTTTACATATGGACATTTATATATGAAAATTACAATCACTCAGTTATTGACCTGTGTGGAAATCCAAGGACATTTTTGGAAATCACAAAACACTTATGCATAATATAAGCATTCTTGAATGTAGTCATTGTAGAGATGGATGATTTTATTTGCAACTTGGCCATTATCTTCCATTCCTTTCTGTCTGTCATACCTTTGGTCAAAGATAAACCACTAGCAATGTAGAAGAAATCATAATTTGGCTTAACATAAGCAAATGGGTGCACTTTTTAAAAAATATCTTAGATACTTTCCTTTTCGTAAATAATTTGAGCTATGATATGGATTGTGTATCAATTAATATG
The DNA here is from genome assembly GCA_003457575.1 of Thermophis baileyi. NCBI lineage: Eukaryota > Metazoa > Chordata > Lepidosauria > Squamata > Dipsadidae > Thermophis > Thermophis baileyi. Next base: position 159,018 of record QLTV01004254.1, on the reverse strand, counting down.
GCTTTAGATGTGATGACAAGCTGGGTGCAATAAGTCACCCCATTGAATTGGCTGGATAAGGAGAGATCTCCTTCTTTACTCACTACTCCCTATGTATCCCTTCTAAAGCTGTGTGCACAGTGGAAGAGGATGACTATGTCATATAAAAGGAGTGTACTGATCTTCAGTCAAGGGTATACAATAGCTATGCTCCTCTGCTAGCTCAAAGTCAATATGGTTTTCTTTGAACAACCATAAGAGGGATTTATAAATATGGATGCTGCATCACTGGAAATATTCATATCCAAAAATATTTGTGCTACATATTGAAACATGAAGCTTTCAGAAAATAGTCTGATGCTTTGGGCAGAAAATTATGTAGACCATAAAGTAAATAGCAGTTCACAATTTTATAATAACTTGATTAAGATAAAACTGAAGAAGACACCACACAGGTCCATGTGGATAACTCAGATGAGTGTTGTCGTGCTTCTCATTTGCAAATGCTAACAGACCACAAGGCTTCCAAGGTTAGTTTTGAATCTCAACAGACAAGTTTTTGAAAACATTGTCTGCAATTGTAAATGCTAATATATTTTGGAATCATCTGCAGTGAGCAGTTTACCAATAAATGGCTTCATAAAAATCACAAGCCCCATTACAGGTAGCTTGTCCAATGATAAATGGGTAAATATAAATACCGACAATCAATAATTAACTATGATAACTATGTAAGTTAATGCTACTCACAAAACCAATATGTTTTACATTTAATATTGCAACTTAGCACATCCAGGTCACTAAAACTGAACAATAAAGTGTTCAGAGATTGGAAACCAAGGAGATGGAATTAGGAAGAAAAGACAGATACTGATAGAAAGGGCAAGAAGAGGGAAATGAGCAATCATCTTGCAGTAGCTATCGTCCAGCTGAGCACCAGCCCAGCTCCTTGGTTATCCTACTGCAATCCAGACTGTATTTTCTGAAGTTTGCTTAAGAAATAGCCAAGAGCTGTTTAGACTGTGGTGCAGAATTATCCCCCCTCCCTTCCTCCCTCCCACCCTCCCTCCCTTCCTTCCTTCCTGTAATGGACTTGTCTATGCGTGCCCTCCCTGTCTGTCGTTCTTCCTGCCTCCCTGCCTTCCTTCCTTCCTTCCTTCCTTCCTTCCTTCCTTCCTTCCTTCCTTCCTTCCTTCCTTCCTTCCTTCCTCCCTCCCTCCCTCCTTTCTAGAAGAGTGTTTTGGTGACATTGTTTTACTTCTTTTGAGTGGGGTGCTGAATTGTTGCATGTGTTACAAAGCAGCAAAAGGGAGTCTACAGTCTCCTATCTTTCATTTTATAAATGAAAGGATGGCAGGCAAAAGAAAATCTAATATTCAGTCCTATTGGAATAGAATATGATCTTAATTACACAGATGCAAGCGAAATCCCAGGCTGTTCTACTATGTACAAATTAAAACATCTTGATCATGCTTTTCATTTATCCCTGATGAGCTTATGAACTGATGATATATGGAAAGCTCCATGCAGTGAAGAGTATCTGGGAAATGATACTTTGGATTCAAAAAAAAACATAATAATAGAATGAGGTTTATTAGTTGTGGGTAGAAGAATTTATCTCTGTATATAATTCAATTTCAAACCACAATCAGCTTTCAAAGCAAAGGTCATTCTAATAATTGCTTTGATATGTTGGAATTATTTGGAATATATACATACACACACAAGCATTTTTAATTCTGGTCCTCTCCAGATATTCTAAGATTCCTAAGCTATGCTACATGGGAATTCTGCAAAATTGTAGCCCAACACATCTGGAGAATTTTAAATTAGAGAAGGTTGTTGTAGAGCATTTTCTAATGGATCATCCATATTCATTATATCCTATTTTTCTTTGAGGGGGAAGTTGGATACAGAAAAAGTTGTATTATACTACAAAGCAAAATATTACTCTTTGCAGGTGTTTTATCAGTATTTATATCTGTTTGTTTGGGTGCTTGGAAAATATTTGTGCACTTGGGAAAAACAGGTAGGTTCAAAGTTCTGCTGTCAAGCAGTTATTCATTATTAGAATAGAATAACAGAGTTGGAAGGGACCTTGGTGGTCTTCTAGTCCAACCCCCTGCTTAGGCATGATACCCTACACCACTTCAGACAAATGGTTATCCGATCTTTTCTTAAAAACTTCCAGTGTTCGAGCATTTACAACTTCTGAAGGCAAGTTGTTCCACTGCTTAATTGTTCTGTCAGGAAATTTCTCCTTAGTTCTAAGTTACTTCTCTCCTTGATTAGTTTCCATCCATTGCTTCTTGTCCTGCCTTCAGGTGCTTTGGAGAATAGCTTGACTCCCTCTTTTTTGTGGCAGCCCCTGATTATTACATTTATGTAATGAGAAACATAGACATAGCTGCAACATACTAATGAAAATAGAATTTTGAAGACCTATAAATACAGAATATATTGTGTTTGAAATAGAATCAGCACTTCCAAAGTGATTTATATACTATTATATGACTCTAAATTCATAAATGCCTCTGCAACTAATTTTCAATATTTGTATTAAGATAGAGCAACATTTTAAGCTTTCTGAGGTGAAGAAATATGAGTTCTATTCTCCAAATATTTACATAACTTAGTTCTACTGAAAAAAAATAAGCACATGAAACTGAAAATAAGCATTTAAACTGATGCAGACCATTGCTATATCTACTCCAAACTAGTTTTTCACTGTGATTTTCTTTTTTTCCAGACCTGCTGCTTGTAATATTTTAACTATTATTTGAAAAGGAAAATATTTTTTATGTGAGGGTTCATTATTTTGGGAACATTTCCTTCTTGGCTGCAAAAAGGATGTCAACAGTTCCGTCTGGGATGTTACCCTTTTATTTATTTTGCTTAATTTGAACTAGGATGCATATCAGAAAGGAAAATACAGAGCCACCAATGGCATTATGCTAGATCATTGTTTTCAACCTTTGGAACTTTAAGATGCTTAAAGTTCTAACTTTGGGAACTTAAAAATCCCAGAATTCCACAGCCAACATGCTGATTGGGGAATTCTGGGAATTGAAACCCATGCACCTCAAATTCCCAAGGTTGTGATAGACTGTTCTAGATCCTTTTCTTGAATGAAGCAGGATAACAGGAAAGCAAACATCACATTTACTTCAAAAACAAGGCATTTGTTTACAAGCAAGGCGTTGGGACATGGCCAATCCCCAACATCTTTTCTTTGCATCCTTGCCAAAATGTATTTCAAGGCAGATTCTGATGGGAATAGAAGTCAGAATCATCCCTAGCAATTATATTTACTGGCATCTTCTTGCTATGTGCCTCCTCCGAATCTTTTGATGCACATTCTTCTTTCAATCTACTTAAAACATTCTTCCCCTGTGAAAATAGGTGCCATTTTCAAAGTGGAAACTACTATTTGGAAATAGGTTTTTCATTTGACTTTGCTTTTTGAACTTCTTTTTAAGTCCTACATGGCTTGTAGATATGAAAGGCTGTTCTTGACATTGCATTGTCTGAGGACAGGCTCACTGCAGTTCCTGCAGGATTATGAGAATGATGAGAGAGAACAGCAGGGCTGCTGCCCTAAGAGACCATTAGTTCTTTGAGAAATACAGGAGGGTTTTGGTTTTTTTTACTTCTTTGCTTTTTAAATTAAGCCATTTTTTAAATGAAATAAACATCAGGAGGGAGGGAGGGAGGGAGGGAGGGAGGGAGGAAAGGAAATTTTTCCCAACTAAACCTTCCACAGCTCCCACCTCACCCTATCCCAATCCTGTCTCGGACCTTCTCTTCTCTTCTCTTCTCTTCTCTTCTCTTCTCTTCTCTTCTCTTCTCTTCTCTTCTCTTCTCTTCTCTTCTCTTCTCTTCTCTTCTCTTCTCCTCTCCTCTCCTCTCCTCTCCTCTCCTCTCCTCTCCTCTCCTCTCCTCTTCTCTCTTCTCTCTTCCCTCCCCTCCCCTCCCCTTTTGATATTTTACTTCTCTTTTCTGATTGATAATAAATGTACAATTTGAGAACTGCCATATTTTTCTTTTGGACAATAAACTTTTATTATAAATCACAACCTATATTTTGATCTTCAATATATTTTTTCGCCTGCACTGTTTCTCACTTCATTAGCAAGAAATTCCACAAATCTGTTTAATAACTTTGAAATTATGTGTCCTATTTAATTTAATATTATCCATGGGAGACATGATGTTATTTTGATAGTGTTTTGAAATATCTTCTGAAGTTTGATGAAGGCAATAATAATAGGCCTGGGGGCATCATTAACAGCTTTTAAAGAGGAAGAATAGAAAGATAAAATTGAACATGCTTGAAGATAAGTGATCATATCAATTGAAAGATGCAGTATGTTGCAACTGTCTCAGGAGAAAAACAAATATGAAGTAATATGTTCAAGAAATGTAGATGTAGGAGCCAGTTTGATCTAGTGGTAAAGCACCAGGCTAGAAACTGGGAGATTATGAGTTCTAGTGCAACCTTAGGCATGAAAGCTGACTGGATGACTTTGGGCCAGTCACTCTTTCTCAGCCCAACCCACTTCACAGGATTGTTGTTGTGAGGAAAATAGGAGGATGAAGGAGTATTAGGTGTGTTCACCGCTTTGAATTATTTATAAAAATAATGAAGACAGGATAAAATTAACTAAATGATTATAATAGCAGCCAAATATTGATGGGCATACATATTTTAAGCTTCTCTGGTGGTTAAATTTTGATGCATTGTTTTAAAATAATGTATCAAAATACATCACTCTGGTATAACTGCTGGTAGGATGACGATGGTTTGGTCTTTTAGGTTTTTGAGGGCTGCTCTGTCTTCTGCTTTGATTTGGTTCTGTTTCTGTTCTGTTTCAGACAAACCATCATCATCCTATCTGTAGACAAAGGCCAAACCATTGTTATGATGGACAGATTACAATATCTATAAAAAGCCAAACAATTATTGGAAGATAAAGAAACCTACATCCCAGTTAAAATGAATCCAATACAGAAACTAGACCACTGGGTCAAGAGATCCCTTAGTGACCTTACCAAGAAAGATAAAATCACAAAAGAAGAATAGTGGTAGATGAAAAGCAGTGGACCCATTCTCCCACACTTCTATGAATGCCCCAAAGTCCCTGTTCTGTGCAATTCTATCATTATCAGGGGCCCCCAACCTACAGCATAGCTAAATAAGATTGGACATCTTACAGAGGGGAGCAATAGTCTTCCAACTCCTCACTCTGCCTCAAAAGAATCAGAGAATTGATAACAGAAGATAAGATCATCATTTCATTTGATGTCACAGCATTCGTTACATCCATAGACCCAGAATTAGTGAAAGAATCCATGGCAGCACTACTACACAACACATCTGATTTAAACAAATACTAAAAATGGAATACCCAGAATCATGGACCTCATTAACCTTTGCCGTACTTCCTACTTTCAGTTTGACAAATATATGAACAAATCACCACTTTCAGGATTCATAGCAGAGCCTGTAATGCAATGTCTAGAAAGTATAGCACTCCCATAGATACAAACCTAATATGGATCCAATATGCAAATGGCACCTTTGTCATAATGAAAAAGGAATAACTAGACATATGAAACAATCAACAACAAGCAGAGATTAAAACCAGGATTAATTCCAGACCAACAATCAAACAGTAAACAATAGCCTAATCAAGGAACTACTAAGAACATTTTCACCAACACTGACAGGGCAAGCCACTTATATATAAACAGAGGAAAACCCCACTTCCTTCTAGCACCAATGATGTTACCTGGTTGGATAATGAAATGTTTGCAAGACAACAAACTCAGCACTAAGGACCCCACAGATTATAACCTTTTAAAAAGTACATATTCTTCATAATTAGTCAGATTATCTCTTCATAGAAAATCTAAGAGAGTGTACATTGTAAAAAAAATCCATCATGTTTGATAATAATCTCATTAACAACCAATGCTTCCTATACAATAAAATGGAAAAGCCTTTATTGGAATATTAGAGTGCTCAACAAGGCACTCTGTGAAGTGAAACCAGACAGAACTTTGCATTTCCTTTGCACCATCCATATTTACTAAATAGCACTTTAATGCAAGATAGTGCAATTTGATGGCTCCATAGATGTGACAAACAGGTTTGCTGAATAGTGGCATAGGAGAAGATGCAGCAACATGCTAGAGCTGAACTATACCCTCCTATTGGAATAAGAAGAAAATGTGTCCTTGTATATGAGTGATGGGGAAGGTGTGCTTGCATCAGCTCCTATAGATGATGACCTCAGCTAAGCAGAGCATGAGACTGAGACTGAGCTATAAAGCATAAATATATATACTCAGAGTGACACCAAGGAAGCAAATACTCTGCATTGTTAGTACCTAGTATTCTTGGGGTATTTTTTTTTAGTTTTAACTTTATAAGTTATTACTTTTTTGAAAGCTAAGAACATTAGCAAATGTGTTTAATGTGCATATTGTTTTAGAGCTAAGATTATCTTGTAATTTACTTTAGCATTAAAGAAAAGCTCACACACACGAGCTCTCTGTTCACACACATTTTAATGCCATGCATTTTATTTGAATGTTTCCCAAATAGCTTGTCACAAAGCTTCCATTTGGTTCTAGAAAAGGAGCCAACCTAAAAAGATCACAGAACAACCAGGAATGAACTGATGCAATTGTTACAGTTCACATATCTCTGTCCCGCTTGAATTAAGAAACAGTGGCTGTTTCTTCCATTAATCTGATTGAAAGGAATTCCACAGATGGATACTAGTTGGTCTGATTTGAAAGTTATGGAGGGTAAGAGCTTCAGTGATTTTTAGTATTGGGAACAGTACCTTAGAATATCAATTGATATAATTAAAGTCTATAAATATTGTACATTAGTCAGAGTACAACAAAGAAGTTGAAAAGTGATATTTATCTATAGGATTTTTAGTAATTTTCTTTGCCCTTATTCTCTTTTTCTCTCTTTGGCATTCTTTGTTTTTTTATGGTTCTAATATGTGTTGTTCCAATTGTACAATTTTGGGAATTCCTTTATTTACTTATAGATAATATTTATATAGCAATAGCAATAGCAATAGCACTTAGACTTATATACCACTTCACAGTGCCTTACAGCCCTCTTTAAGCGGTTTACAGAGTCAGCATATTGCCCCCAACAATTTGGGTCCTCATTTTACCAACCTCGGAAGGATGGAAGGCTGAGTCAACCTTGAGCCGGTGGGACTCGAACTGCCGAACTGCTGGCAGCCAGCAGTCCTCATTCTAACCACTGCACCACCACTGCACAGATATATATATATTATATCTGTATATAATATAGAATAATATAGAATAATATTATTTTTGCTTTCTCTTTTTGCTTGCTGGTTTTCTCTCTTTTTATTTTAAAAGTGATTAATAAATAAATAAACAAAAAAAAAAACACTGCAGTTAGTATCCTACTTTTGAATATCCCCTAAGTATCTAGTTGTGGGAACAGATTGGTGGACCAGATAAGTCTTTGATCCCTTGTAGCAGAATTCTGTTGTATATACATTTTTTACATTTATCTCATTGTCTTCTGGTGACCCAACAGTTGGATCACCCTTTGTGACAACTTCCTTAATGACAAGAATTACTGTGACCAGAAGCTTTAGGCATATTTTAAGGTAAATCAACAGTATGACATAAAGATAACTTTTAATAATAGATTTGATACTTTGAGTCAAGCAGGAGGAACTTAGAAAAGTAAGGAGATATTCCCCATCCTTAACATTTAGTAGTATGGACCTCTGCAGAACAAGTGAAAAGAAAGAAGTTGGTTATTTTAATTGAGATTGGCAGTGTAGAAATGGAATGAATGAATGAATGAATGAATGAATGAATGAACGAACAAATGAACAAATGAACGAACAAACAAACAAACGAATGAATGAATGAACATATCTCTCCTAAAGAATCTCCAAATTAATTAATAAAGCTGTATCTCTTATTCAGCCAGCCTTACTGCGTTGCCTCTTTGCATCAGATTTGGAGGTGAAATAATATTTATAGTTTGCAAAACTGCTTATCTTTTCATTCCTCCTGGTTTATTTTCTTTGTCTGTTTTCACTGTTTTCTTGTAAAGTATGTGTAATTAATCTCTTTAAAATGCAATACACAATTTCAAATAAATTATTTTCACTGTTCTATTTCTGGGACATATGCAGCCATGTAGTTAATGAATTTTGGAAACAGCTTTTTTAGTGAGCAGACAGCTTTTGTCTTTGCCTTACATTTTTCCCTCACCCAGAGGGGAAAAAAACCACATCAGTTTTGAATTCTGATGTAACCTTTTTAATATACTGTAAGTTTCTTTTGAGAGGAAAAATGTTAAATCAGATTTGGTCCAAAATGTGTTAACGGGAAAAAAAAAGTGAAATGATGCATTTTTGTAACCTAATTGTAAAGAGGTAAAATAGACGCAGGAACAACAACTATAAGTCCATACTGCCATCTAGTGATTTCAGAACAATTAATGAAGTTAGGATTTTTTTTTTAAACAAAGTGGTATTACCATTCTAGATATAACAAACATCTTACTTTTGATTTATTTTTAAAACTGCATTTTTGGTATTATTTTCTTTCACATATTGCACTTAATGTACTGTATGATACATAAATATGTGAATTTATTTGCCATCTCCATAGATATCCATAGGGTTATACATTTTTATTTTTCCTCTAAAGCATGAGGAACAAAATAATAATGATTCAATTAGTGCACTTTCAACTTTGAAATATGAATTAGGCTTTTTAACCTGTGACGCAGCTAATGCAATCCACTTTAGTTGGCACCACTCATTAATAATTTGGTAAAGCATGATGTTTTAATTGCAGCAAAATCTCTTAGAGTATTATTGAGTTGTAGAACTTTCTTTGTGCTTTGAAATTATTTCCAATGCATGAGAGCAGATTCAAAGCACCTTTGCTTAAGTAATTAAAACAGCGATATATTTTTTACCAGGCTCTTGTTTTTATGCTTTAGAAAGTTCTCCCAATATGTGTATTATACAGCATTTATTTCAAAGCATCAACCATCCAAGTGGGTTATTTGGGCCCTAACAAGAATTTTAAAGTGTTAGTAAAGTTACTAAAATGTTATTTTTAGTAAAAAAGGAAGGTTATTGAGCCGCGGTGGCACAGTGGTTAGAATGCAGTGCTGCAGACTACTTCTGCTGACTGCCGGCTGACTGCAATTTGGCAGTTCGAATCTCACCAGGCCCAAGGTTGACTCAGCCTTCCATCCTTCCAAGGTCGGTAAAATGAGGACCCAAATTGTTGGGGGCAATATGCTGACTCTGTAAACTGCTTAGAGAGGGCTGTAAAGCACTGTGAAGCAGTATATGAGTCTAAGTGCTATTGCTATTATTATAACTTCATTGCAGAAAAATCAAAACATGTCAATTATTTCATTCACTTCCTTGATAATTTCCTTTAACTAACATATTGTTTCCTTCCTATGTAATTTGAGTAAATTATCTAACTGCTTGGTGTGTCAAACCAGCAGGCAGCAAAGGTTGTTTTCCATTTAAATAGACAAGCAATAATACCAATTTTTAAAAGTTTAAATTCTGTGTAACATTTAATCTGCCTCAAATTATAGTCTTCTATGAAAAAAATGAACATAAATTGTTTTAGATTAGTTTTCATGATGATTGTGTAGAAATTCCAGTGAATTATTTCCATATCTGGAGTACTGTATTCCTTAGTGTATTCCTTATTTTATCCAAGATAGAAAATGCAACTGATAGATCAATTTTAGCCAAAAAATTTAAAAGGTCAGTTAAAATGGCTAGAAACAGATTTTAAAAAGCAAACAGATTAAAACAAAAACTCCTACCAAGCCATTTCAAGATTGTATTATGGAATAACGACAACCTGGAAATGAATTTAATATATTTTTTGTTTAAAAATGTAACCAAAAAAGCAAATTTCCAGCAATAGCTAAATGCCCCAACCAAATTTTACTATGTGTCAGGCCTGGAAGCCATCTTTTACCTTTTTGTATTCAGGCCTGCCACATTTTCTACTGTGGGAAAATGGGAGGGGGGATTGTATGGAGTAGGTGATATGTAGTAGTCTAAATAACATTCTTTCCAGAAAGTCAAGGTCGCTGTGCCCTGCCGATGTGATGAAGTGACTGGGAGGCATCTTCAGTTTTGGACGGTGCCTGATTGGATCGTGTGATGGACATGTGGGTGCTGGGCAGGAACTTGAACTTTCGTTTGGGTGGAGAAAACCCGGAAGCTCTCAGATTCGGGTTTTCCCAGATGTGCCAATATGACATCTCTAATAAAATGGAACTTTGAGGAACTTCAAGCCTCGGAGTCTTATTGCGTTGGGGGTGTTACTTGGAACCCTGACACTATGTTTTTTTCTCTTAGGAGGTGCTGTATCTCCATGTGAGATGTACATTGAAGCTTTGGGACAAAATGAGGTGCCTGCGCAAGCGATCTGCTGTATCCTTTCTAGGAGTCCTTGTCATTTGCTTGTTGTTCTTGAACTTATACATTGAAGATAGCTATGTCTTGGTAAGTTAAATATTATATAGAATTAATTGCTCTTTAATAACACAGGATAACAAAAACAAGCAGGCTTTCTAAACAAAAGCAGATAAAGTGCAATAGTCCAAAGGAAGAAATGAATTCTTTTGGGTAATGTAAAGTTTGGGTTCAATTTGCATAACCAATTCGGTTCAAATTTTCAGTTGATGCTCTGATTCTAATTGCAATTAGTTTGATCTGGATTTTTGAATACTGTTAGGAAAGCCCTTCCAAATAATCATCATCTTTTAACGACCCCATAATCCCTTGCGGGGTGGAGCTAGCAGAGTGTTTAATGGCCAGATGCCCTTCCTGTCGCCAATGTGGAGTTTTGTTTAGCAGATATATTCTCATTGTGCCCAGAGAGGGAAATATCTGGCTCTACCTAGGATCAGACTCACAGCCTCCTGATTGTGAGGCAAGAGCTCTCCACCTCTAGGCCACCACACCACTCCAGCAAAGCCCTTCCAAATCACTGAATGAATTTGGAGGCATCTAATTCAATGGTTTGATTCAAATTGTCAATCCATTTTGAAAAGGCAATTCCCTTCAGAAATTTGGTCAAAACTTCAAATCAAATCTCTGTGCAATGCTAGTAAGGAAAAAAAGCATTTATACCAACTCCTTGTTTAACAACTACAGTACCTCAGTTAGTAACTGTTTGAAAATAAACCAGTAATAAACTGTAGTGAAACAAAAATCATCTTCTGACCAATATGCAGACTCATAACCAAATTTCTATGCCTGACAACAGCGCACACTGGAGTCACAGTAATGTTGGCATAGCTACATGCCTAAATTAGATGGTAGCAACTAGCAATCTTCACAGTCTCCCTTCTTCCTCTCCCCTCCCCCTGGTCACATGTCACTTAGACAACTTAGAACTACGTCGCCTTAGAACCGATCTAAATGTAGTTCATAAAATTATCTGCCACAATGTCCTACCTGTCAATGACTACTTCAGCTTCAACCACAACAATACACGAGCACACAATAGATACAAACTTAATGTAAACTGCTCCAAACTCGACTGCAGAAAATATGACTTCAGCAACAGAGTGATCAATGCCTGGAATTCACTACCTGA
>QLTV01004254.1:129857-143456 GCA_003457575.1 Thermophis baileyi | reverse complement strand
AAAAAAAATCTCATTACTTTGCAAAGGAGATTTAAGATGTATTTTCCTTTGGCACTGGCAATTACCGATTATTTCTCCCTTCCGAGCAGGGAGAAGTCTCAACTCTCCACTTAAATAAAGACTTTTGTGAAGGAAAACAAAAACAAAAATAAAGTCTTTTGCAAGGAGTAGTTTAAAACTCTTTCCTCTCCCAATGAACGGAGCCTGGGGATCAATGTGAAGTCTGGCTCTTTAACTTCCTCTAGCTGGGCTCAGGGGAGAATACACGCTGGCCTCCGCTCCAGGGAAGATACAGGCTGGGCTTCAGGGTTTCGGAAGATATACACCGGGGAATTTTACTCACTGTTCCAGGAGTCGGATGTTTCACTCTCTCTTTTAGTTCAATTTGATTGAGATCTCTGGTTTCCGATCTCTTTTTCTTTGGATCTCCGGGACCACGAGGTTAGTCTTTTTTATTTCTTTTATTTTCTCTCTTTCCGATGGCCCTAGATCCTAATTGTTATTTCTCCTGTTAACAATCCAAAACTTGCGATGAATACAAAAAATTTCTTTAAGTCTTAGCGTCTTTTAGGACATCATCCCGGGAGTCTTCCTTCCAGCTTCTCCTCCTATCTCTTCAGCCAGATGAACAGTACATGTTTGACAAACAAATAAATAAATAAATAAAATAAATGTTAACTTAGCAACCATTCTGCTTAGTCACTAAATGAAGAAAGGGTGTACTGACAAAAAGACAAACTAAGACAAATGCAACAGTCCCTGTTAGAACCTTATTCCTGCATGATTTATTGAGTACATAGGGAACAGCAAATCTATATAGTTCTAAAACTCTCATTCCCGTAACTTGAACTGTGTGAAACAATGCATCACAGGGCAACATTTTTTGAACCAAGGTACCTGCAAATAGGCTAACTTAGATGTGCATCCAAAATCAATTTGGGGAAGTTGTGTCTGCTTCGGGGTTGCTGGTATGATGCTCATTTTGAACATGCCATGATATTTCCCAGTTTCCAGCCACTGTTGCAATCCTATGTCCCCTCCCATACACAGCAGCAGTCACTTACCTGGACTCCTTTCTAATGCTCCCTTCCAGCTTCCTAGAAGAAATTTCAATGTGGAAGCCAGCAGGAAGTCAGAAAACACTTCTGCTCCCACTACCTTTTTTGCTCTTCTGTGGTCATTCAGTTTCTCTGTTTGGATAAGGAAGCATCTCTGAAAGGATGGCTCAGCAAGTCAGGGGTTGTCTGGTATCACCCTAAGAACCCATGTTCAATACAATGATAGTTACTATTGGTCAGATGCTGTAGCACTGTGGAAATAGAATTCCACATTATGTTGTAAATATGCTCTTCTTTCTCAGAAACTGGATTCCTTCAAAAAAATTCAGCCTCAGTAAGAAATATCAGGGCAAGGAACATATCAATTGCTTGCAGGCTTAAGTCAAACGTTTGTCTATACCACCATACTATTTTTGACAGCATCAAGCTAGATTTCTCTGTGAGGCAAAGATATGGAATTGATGGGTAATAATTTGATGTTCACATCCGTACAGTCAAAAATGACTTCTGTCATTGCTTCTTGCATGGGAGACTTCTAGAGAATCTGGATTTTTAGGACCGTTTCACTTAATCAAAGTACCTTTTCCAACTGACTATATGATTCATGTTCGATTTGACACACATTTTACCACTGATAAAATTTGCTTTTGTAGATGGATATCCCAGTTTCAATCACATTTTTTTTAGAAGTAATAAAACTCTCTGTTTAGCCATTTTTAGTCCACTAGCCTTTTGAAATGTGGCTTCTTCTAATGGCACTGTTTACATTAAAACATTTTGTAGGGTTTTATTTATTCACACCCCCTCACGTGATTTTATCTGGTTTACACCATGTTTTTGTCACATTCGTTGATACCTACTTTGGTTTGCTAATTACTCAAGATCCTCTAGGTGCATCCTGTTGCTTTCTATTTGTTGCAGTTTATGCTATTTCTGTTTTGCTTGTTTTCAGATCTTTATGTGAACTTCCCAGATGGCATGATGTCTTACACTTAATTTGTCTTTTTTTTAATAATAAAAAGGTTTGTCCCTCATTGTTTCTTTCAAAACAAAACTGATACATTTAATTGCCAAGCCTCAGCTTTGCTTGTCTAATGCTCTTGAAATTTGTAAGGGCCATTCAGCAGATGCATTTAGATTTTTATGAAATCAAGTTTTTGCTGATTTATAGGTGAGAACGCAAATTATAGTATAAGTAGCCAACACGCAGATAAAGATTGAGAATTTCTATTTTGCTTTGATGTTTTTCATCACCTCAAAACTCAATTTCATAAGTAATTTTTGATTGACTCTGAATTCACATCTAACAGCAAAGTACCTTTAGAATTAATCAGATCAACTTTTTATAGCTTCCATAAAGCTACCAACCCATCAAAATTCAAATATCAAAATACATTGTTTCCTACCAATTTTACAGACTTTTTTTTAGAAAAAGAAGAAACTCTCCTACCTTTACCAAATATTTCTCTGCAATGTTTCTTCAAAACCAGCCACATCCAGCTGTGAGACATTATAAATCAATGATATTATGACATCATCATTGTTTCTGCAAAACATTACTAAAAAGCTAAGCTAAATATGATGTTGGCTCAGTTACAGCTCCCAGTAAACAGTGTGTTTTTCCTATTTCTAGTTTAATGTACCAGGTGAACAGTAATTCATAGCTTATTGATGGGTTAGTTTTGTGCTGCAACAAATCTGTAACCAATCCACAGAGGTTCAAGGCAAGATTGCATTAGAAAGGATATGCAACAAATCAGGAATTGGCCGAATGATTACCCTGTTCATCTGCCTTGTTTTTAGCTTATTCAACAAACCATGGTTAAAATAATTCATGATTTTATTTTCATTTGTAATACAGAATGGATGCTGACCTTTATCAAGCTTTTGATTTCTTTGCTTGTTTCTTTCTTTTGCTTTTTTTCTCTTTGTGAGCAGAGCTCTCAGCTTTTCTGATTTCTCCATTATATTGTTTGTCTTCTGATTAATGAAAAAGATTAATGGTTTCATTATGTTTTTCTGAAAGCTTTTGTATTCAAAATCCAAAAGCATAGGAAACAACAAACATTTTAAAGCTCTCCAGGTGTACTTAGATGTGTAGTCCTCAGGACCCTGAATGAACATGTGAAAGTGATTGAGGCAGTGATAATAAAAGTACAACACAAGTTAGAATGACCTTCCTTTGGAGACCAGAGTAGTGTTAATAATATTTGCCTTTTGTACCAGATGAAGGCCTGGTTTTAATCATTCACTTAGGACTTATGATCCTTTTTTCTAAACATGCCTTTGTCCCTTCACTGCTTCTCTGTCAGTGAGACATATGTAGTATATCTTTCACTTTAGTTCATTATGTATTACACTTAGTCCTATTGTTTTGTCTTAATTAATATAACCTACAATCCTTCAGAGAATGAGCAGTTTATAAATAAGTAGAGAGGCAATGTCAAGGAAAAGTGAATATAGACACTTGGTGTTAGAACATAGCTGAAAAATGTCTAGCCAATCCTCCTGTCTTCCACTATCAAATCTTCTGCTTCACCGCCTTCTTTGGTGAATACCTAGTCACCTTTTTCAGACTGACTCAGAGAGAGGAGAGGACAAGAAAGAAGTTCAGTTTGCTTTGTCATCTTCTCATGGGTAAGGTATGGGGGGAAATAAATTGGCACAGGCAGCCAAGGGACAGAGGAGGAGGTGAGAAGTCACACAGCTGTCAGAAGTTGGAAATAGATTGTGTTACTGCTGAGACTTCTCAAAAGATGCAGACAACATGCAGGGAAATTGACTTCTTTGAATTTTCAACACTTATGCAAATTTCTTTTCCATGTTTCTAGACATGTGCTATGACTAAAGCTGCTTACCAGCATTAGCCACATTAAGCTGCCATGAAAAAAGGGACAAAAATCTCTATTTCAATGCAATGCAACAAAGTAGTTTTTGCATGAATATCCCCTGAAAGTAGAAAGGAATACAAGTAGAGGAAGCCTAGCTTTGAGATTCATTAAAGAAGACACTTGTACAGAAGAGATATATGAATCACAAGGAAGCATTGTTCAGACTGCCAAATTTTATATTAGTGAAATCACATTCAGTGATTATTTCAAAGAAAATCTGGGATCTTGGCTTCTAGCCTTATTTCCAGGAGGAGGAGAAAGGAGATTATACAATCAAAGTATCATATTATTCTCTTTTTATTAATCTACAGTAAAAAGCCAAGAGTACATTGAGCATTCTTTCTGACTTAGTTAAATGAAATATTAATTAACATTCAAAATATCCACACATAGTAAAATAATAACAATAACCATATCACAAAACAACATTTTGATTTATGATTATTTAGCTAAATGATGAAATATCAACTATCATCCTTAACTCTAGAGATGGTCTTGAAGGAGAAAAGATGACCACATCAAACTGGAGTGAACTAATAGGACTTCCACATGAAGACATTCATGTTGTTTTAGCATAGCATGTTGGGCAAGTGAGCGGACTTCCTTCTGTATCAGCTGTGTCATAAGAAGAATTTTTAAACTTTTATTTTCAAGTCTAAAACACTGGAGTTCCATGCGATTTGGAGCCAATCAATTTTCCCATTTACAGGAGCTCTTATCTTGCCTATCTTCTGAACTCAGAGCTTTGTAGCAGATAAGACTTTATCCTTTAGCCTAATTTAATCCTAGAAATCAGAAACTTATTGGTTTAGAATCCCTATACAACCCTTGATTTTTCCTTGTTATACAAACTTAGTCACTTTCATAAATCCACTAAAACTTTCAATTTTTCTCTACTAATATAAGCAACATCCACTAACCTTTTTCCTATAATTTTGGGTGCAACTGCTGGAAAAAAGCACTAGGCTGCTAGATTGAGATATATCCAGTTAATGCCTAGATAGCTACAGTAGATAGATAAACTAAATTGTGACTTCTGGCAGTCTTGCTGGTCTTATAGAGGGAGTACTATTGACTCCTGTGATTACCTGCCATTGATTCAAAGGGATCAAAGTTAATAAATGTGAGAGTTGGTACAGTTCAAAACAGACAATTCAGTCTGTTACCAAAGCAAAACATTCTTCTCAAACAAAAGTGATTGGGTTCTAGTCCATTACATTTTGGAGTATTTAACACTACTTGCTTTCTCCTTAAGAGCATTTGGAAGTTCCACACCTGAGAACTATCTATAAGAGCCTATATATAGGCCTGAAGTCCTGAACATATCTGACATAACATGATATGGCCTGTCTTGGTGCTGAAAAACATAGGAAACATTATATATGTGTTAAACATGCCCGTACCTGGACTGTATATAAAGTAAGATTGAAGCAGATAAATAATACAAGATATTGTTCGTATTGCTTCCTTCCACTTCTTACAATAGGTATGCTGTGTGTCTTTTATTTTGTTTTTCTTTTCTCTTCCAACTTCTAGAATGGAGATAAGCAGTTAATCAGAGATACGGCAACACATCAATTAAATTCCGAGCGGTATGTTCACAGTTTTAAAGATCTGTCCAACTTCTCAGGATCAATAAATGTTTCCTATCGCTATCTGGCTGGCACACCTTTACTAAGAAAAAGTAAGGAACAGAATTTTCCCATTTTCTTAACAACAAATAGTGTTTTTATCTATTCTAAATGTCACAAAGAAAATGTGGCAGATGTAAGTTCATCAGCTTTTTAGAGGGCAATGAAAGAATCTTTAAGTTGCCATTAAATTAATAAGCTCCTTTTTCACAGAACATAAAAAGCTTATGTGCAACTCAGAAGAGCCAGGGCTCTGTAATCTCGCTGAACTGGGGAACACCCTTTTGATCCATCTAGAATTTTATCTTTACATGGTATAAAAGTAAACATGTCCTCAAGATGAGCTCAACTCCTGGGGGACCCCTGGACACGCTTGCTAGCTGTATTGAAGTAATTTGTCATTGCTTTCTTCCAGAAGGATGTTTCATTTTATTTTATTTTTACTTTCTCTGCCTAGTTTATTTCTCTGGGGTTCATTGGTTAATTCAAGTATCTAACCAGGATTAAACTTACTCAACTTCCAAGTCCAGAAAAGGTGACCCAGATGTTCCCTGTCTCTGCTGAGGTTTAGATATAAGAGAGCTCAGCCATTTCCCTTTCAAAAGTGGGATATCAAACAAATAGAGCAGCTCTACTTTTAGGAGTTATGACATTTTTCATAGATCTGAGAATCATTTTTATTACCTTATATCCTCATTAAGTAGCTAACAGCAATTTTGCTCATATATTGCTCCCACGAACTACCTGATCATACAGGTAAATTAGGGGAGAAAAGCTAGTTTACACATTGCAATAAGTCATTTTTTTAAACAAAAAATAATTGAATCAACCTCAACTTGCTAGAATGTGCTAAGGCATAATTATGTTTCCATACCATCATGAGTAGATGCATACAAAATTCTAAAGCAAAAGCAAACAAATCATATTTTGGCCCAAGTTGCAAAAAAAAAAATATTTTAAAAAAATGGGGGGAGGCGGACCTACCACATCATACCATTTCTCTCTAGGATCCAGAGACTTATAAATGGGTTTTTGCAATCTGGAAGTCTAAAATGAAGCTATAATTAATAATCCATTAGTACATTGTATTGAGAAATATTTGATCCAAAAGACATATAATGCAATCAAATAATCCTTTGATATTCCATAGATACTATTAACAGTTTCAGACAGCATTCTTAAACAATTACAGTCCAAATGCTAACCCAGAGAACTTGAGCAGTTAACCATCTATGGGGAATGGAATTACATTGCATTCAATGAGAGAAAAAGAGAATGCAAGTTCAAAGAAAGGAAGTAATGGAATTTGAGAAGTGATCTTCTTTAATGGAACACACAGAGAATTTAGCCATAGACTGAGTAAGTAAAAGCAAGCAAGCAAAGAAATATATAAAACGATGTGGTTTCTTGCTACAGCAGTGAAGAAGAAAAATCCCGAGGCTTATTGTTATAGCAAAGAAAGAAATGTACAGATGTAGTATTAAATTTCTTGCTACAGCAAAAAAAAAAAAAAGGTAAAGATTTTAAAGATGTAGCATTAAATTAACACCACACACACATATTTAGATGCTAAGCAGGGAACATTTGAACATGTTGAAGGTCACAGCTTAACTTGGAATCTGAGAATAAAAAGAGAGATTGGTTTCTAGGCAAAAAAGCTAGAAAAAGTCTCTAATTGATGAAGGGAGAATGAGAGAGAGAGAGAGAGAGAGAGAGAGAGAGAGAGAGAGAGAGAGAGAGAGAGTACCTTTTCCATCAGTGCTAGGCAACCTTGCCCCATACACGGACATAACCTTATCTTTCTTTTGGGGATTTCTGTCCTGAGGCACAGTTAGTGGCTACCTAAGAAAAATGGAAGAAAGAAAAATGATAGAAATGAAAAGAATATCAGGAAATGATTGGTTTTGCCAGCTGAGTTCTTTTATGTCTTTTCTCCTGGCATGAACAAAGGATTACAAAAACTGTTGTTAGTTCTGGCTTCTTCAAAGAACTTGTTTGGGAAGAATTCATGTGTTAAGACACATTCCCATGAAGACATTTTCCTGCTCAGTCTTTCATTGCAGTTTCAGAGTTCAACGATCTTTGTCCGCTCTTGGAATTAGGTAGCTGTTGGGCAACACCACAAATAGTTCAACTTAATACTATATCATTTTCATTTATGGATTACATGAGAGATGCAGTTTTCTACCAAGGCCCTCTGTTTATCTAAAGATAGAATGATAACCATATTTAAGAAAACAGTTGGCATTCTAAAAAGATTTAGTGTCATCAAAAACCTATGATGATGCAAACATAGAGTTGAGGTTGATGGGCTCATATCATATACAATAAAGTTATTTATTAGATGCAATGCAAAATATTTCATAATATACCATCAGCAGAGGACTCGTAACAAAAATCTGGGATCAAATTTGTCCTGATAAATCCAAACTACCAACATCTACAGATCTCCAAAGAAACACAGACATACAATTTGTGTAACTATGCTGTATTAATATGTGTAACTATGTGTAACTATGATAATTAATATTAATAATATTAATAATCATTAATAATGATAGCTATAGCTTATAAATAGCCAAAACTTTGTAGAAATTAAGGGAATTCTTAATTCTTCTTTGTTTCCAGGCTCCTAAAAATAGGTCTGTTTGTTTGGAGGAGCATGAGGAACCATCCCCAAGGTTCTGTGTCCACATTTACCACGTGGTAATTTTGATACAACAGCAATTGCTTTCTTTGCTTGTTAGAGATGTGGCCTCATTTCTCCTAAAATGATAAGGCAAACATACTAGGGTGCAGTAGAGAAGATATTAGTTATAAAACTGTCAGTTTTGGTGCTTTGAATTCAAAGTGCCAAAATTATGTCTCCCAAGCAATTTTAAAAGGCCAATCTATATATATAAAAGCGAAAACCACTCACACATTAATCACGAAATCTCCAGAACCATAAAGCCTACAAACTTGAAATTTGCCACGTATGTTCCTCTTGGCTTATAGGTGCTCACTAAGAAAGGATTTTTCAAAATGACCATCGCAGCATGAGTATTTCTTATATTAATATTAACAAGCTCTGATGCTAAGGAGTTCTACTCCCCCCTCCCCACCTGAAAAGAAATCTGATCCAAATGCAAAACACAAGCAGAGGAGTTTCAGTTTCGCTTTTGCTTTCACAGCAGCAAGCAGCTTTACTACAGAACAGTTGAGCTAAGCCACGCTAGCCAGATGAATACCGATGGACGCTGGTAGGCAGAGACAGATTTTTTCCCCTTATTTTCCTCCTCAATTCAGACGAATCTGTTCCTTCTACTGTAACACCAGTTAAAGGGAAAAGAGGCAAAAAACGCAGGAAAAGATTTACAGATGCGATTAGGAAAACACAAGTAAGGGAAGCTGCCTGTTTCTCCCATGGCCAGTTCTATGTGGCATGCTCCATAGTCAGTTCACCTGACAGCCTGGTCATCCTCCAGCCAGACAGCAAAACCAGGAATGTTGTTTACAGGGAGGTCCTGAGCAATTCATCTGAGGGACAAATTTAAAGTCTATGCTATGCAAATAATGTCTTCATCTGTAACAGAAACTTAGCTTACCATCTCTAATGAAATAATACAGTCCCCTTTTTAACTACTCATTAATTTTCAAGCTTTAAGTGTCAATTTATCAAGCCCCATCACATAGTTTCGTAGCGAAGCACAGGTATCAGCTAGTTCAAAATATATTCTTACATGAACCCAGATAGACTTAAGTACAGTTAAAATCCCACC
Organism: Thermophis baileyi; assembly: GCA_003457575.1. Taxonomy (NCBI): domain Eukaryota; kingdom Metazoa; phylum Chordata; class Lepidosauria; order Squamata; family Dipsadidae; genus Thermophis; species Thermophis baileyi. The sequence continues at coordinate 134,115 of QLTV01004254.1, read as the reverse complement.
ACTTTCAATGGAAGACATTTTAGCATAATTTAGTTCATCCACTTTAACACATACAGTCTAAAAGTCTATTACTTGAACGGTAAGAGGCCCTTTCTTTTTTGAGATAGGGAGATGGATGGATGGATGGACAGACAGACAAGGCAAAATGTTTGCTAAGAGATATATGCAAGAAGGGTTGTTTCAAAAGCAGCCAAAGCAAAAAGTTGGACATACACACATATTTCTTGGTTATGTTTTTATCTTCCAGATCATTTGTTATGAATAACAACTAAATTTGCTTTTATTGCTCAGTTCTATGGAGCTTAAATATTGTTTTTATTTTTGTTATTATTATTCAGGATATCTTACCATTGGACTATCTTCAGTCAAACGGAAAAAAGGGAATTATTTGCTGGAGACAATCAAATCCATATTTGAACAGTCAAGTTATGAAGAACTGAAAGAAATTGCTGTGGTTGTACATCTGGCAGAATTTGACTCCACCTGGTGTGATAGCATGGTTCAAGATATTTCACAGAAATTTGCCCATCATGTAATTGCTGGCAGATTAATGGTAATCCATACACCAGAGGAATATTATCCAGCTTTGGATGGACTTAAGAGAAATTACAATGATCCAGAAGACCGGGTGAAATTTCGCTCCAAGCAAAATGTTGATTATGCATTCTTGCTTAACTTTTGTGCTAACCTTTCTGATTATTATGTAATGTTAGAAGATGATGTTAGATGTGCAAAAAACTTCTTGACTGTTATTAAGAAAGTCATAACTTCACGAGAGGGAACCTACTGGGTAACTTTAGAATTTTCCAAGTTGGGTTACATTGGGAAATTGTATCATTCCCATGATCTCCCTCGTCTGGCTCATTTTTTATTGATGTTCTACCAGGAAATGCCTTGTGATTGGTTGCTGATACATTTCCGTGGGCTGTTGGCTCAAAAGGATGTCATACGTTTCAAACCATCCCTTTTTCAGCACATGGGATATTACTCATCTTACAAAGGAGCTGAAAATAAATTAAAAGATGACGACTTTGAAGAGGATTCATTTGACCTTCCAGATAATCCTCCTGCCAACTTGCATACCAATATGAATGTATTTGAGAATTATGAGGCGAGTAAGGCATATAGTAGTGTGGATGAATACTTCTGGGCGAAAGCGCCCTCAACTGGAGATTTTTATGTCGTTGTCTTTGATAGGCCTCTTAAAATTAACAAAATCAAAGTTGTCACTGGTACTGAAGACCGACAAAATGATGTTTTGCATCATGGTGCTCTGGAAGTTGGAGAAAAAACTGTTGGGGGCAAAAAGGAAAGGCAATGTACTACCTTCTTGAGACTAGGAGAATTTAAAAATGGAAATTTGGAAATCACAGATGTAAAGCACAAAGTTCTTTTTGATATTAACTGCATGAGAATACTTGTTACCAAAAGCCAAAAGGAATGGTTGATCATTAGAAGCATTAGCATATGGATTTCACAGTTACCAAGTCAATAAGGAAAATTAACAGCAGCAGAATATACCATTGCCTAAATCCAATGAAATAGTGCCATAAAATGACTTTTTTTCCAATCTTTTTGCTACAGATACTGGCAATCTGGGAAATCACAAAACAAATAAAAGCAATCTAGTTTTTACTAGTTCAGTGAGGCAATATTCAAGTATTTTGTTGGAATGTCTGAATTTTATAGAACGTGTAAAGAAGTTTTGTCCATCACTCAAACGCAGATCCACTTCTTTGTTGTTTTCTTCTCTTTTCCCCTTCGGGAAGGACTGGTTGTGTTTTTGACATCGTACAATTTACGGATTTTGTGGGCTCATGCCCATCGATTGTCAAAGGAATTTAACTCCCTCATATTCATGTATGAATTAAAAATGTGGTGGTGGTTTGTAATTGTACAGTGGTTGGTGGCTTGTTTTGAGATAATTTTGATAAAGAAGTCCTGTTAATACAGCTGATGTTCTCTACTGTGAGCATTGTAAAAAAGAAATATGTTGAAATTACATTTGAAATTACACAATTGGTTATAAATCTGTACTTATCCTGTAAACTGCAGTAAGTGTATCCACTATTCTTGAATTCGCTACAAACATTACTTGTTCTAGTCAGATTTATTACCTAGAATTGATGGGGTAACTGAATTTCATCTATCTTTAATTTCCACTTTTCATTATTCAAACCAGATTGATACCTTTATGTGAAATATTATTCAAGGTTTTATGCAAAACTATGATTTTTGCATTTGTGTAGAATGCAAATGATTTTAGTAAGCTGAACATAGACCTGCAAGAATATTAAGAATTATGTATTATGTGAGGTCACAATGAATTCTATCAATGATTTGTTATGCACACATATTCCCAGGAATATAAACTAAAGCTCTTTAGAGTTGCCATACAAATATGGAACCTCTCTTTCAATATAAGAAATATAACAAAATGCTCAAAAAAAATTAAACACAAGTTAGCATGATAAAGTATATGAATATAAAAAATCTGCCTTATATTGACTACACTCTACCTTTTTATTTTATTTTATTATAATATTTCAATCACCACTTTTCTGTAACTGCAGAACTTAAGATCCCCAGTTCTATTCCAGCCTTGACCAGGCACAAACCTGCTTAGATTCAACAATACTATGAGATGTCTGTGAAGCCATGCTCCAGCTCTTATTGCCAATGATTCAGGCCAAGGTTGTCACCAGCCACTCTAGTCAAACTGCTTTAAAACTGGAAATATTATAGATTAATGTTAGAAAGGTATTTCCCCCCCCCAAAAAAAAATATGCTATGGTGCTGAACTATAACTTCTCTCTACAGAATTTGTTATCAAGGAGTCCCAGAACACCAATCTACAATCTCATGTATTGGGAGTGGGATTTGATCAAATAAGCACCCTGCTTACAATGGATTCCTGCCAATTTTTGCATTTATCACAAATACACAATAGTGCTATTGCATAGCTTCATTCCATTTCAATATGTCTTATAATATTTTATGCCCTTTACCTTTGTCGCAAACTATTAATAGGAAAATGTATGGGTGATTGCATTTTTCATTATACTATCTGTTACGCAAAATATTTCTCATGATCCACTTAACCAGGGGTGTCAAACTCACACCGTCACGGTGGCGTCACATGATGTATCGGGACTTTTTCCCCCTTCGCTAAACCGGGCATGGGCGTGGCCAGCGCGTGATGCATCCAGGAGTTTGACAGCCCTGCACTTAGCCATCCAACTCCATGTCTTCTTTTCTATAGAATTTTTGGCATTGCCCAACTTCCACAAAGCAAGGATTATTTGTATCTTGAGAATTCCTTTTTTTCCTCCCATTCATGGAATGTATAATTTACTTTGCATCTCTTACCATAATCCTTTGTACACAGTGACCATCTGTATATCTCTTTCTGCTACAAGGAAACTTGTGATTCTTTGATCAGACTTTCATGATGTGCCTTAAGGCCATTTGTTTGTCCTTATATTGACTGACATCCTTTATTTCATGTAATAATATTTCCCTTTTTGTCTGATGCCTTAACTTTTTTTGTTTTCTGTGTTTTCTGTGATTTTTCATGTGACATATTTCATTGCTCTATTTATGCATTCCCATTGCACAGGAAAAAAAACGCTATGGCTATCAGATCAGGTAGAAAATTTCCATTCTGTGAAAGAATTCCCATAAAGTTTTGAATAAGAAAAAAATATAGGAGAATCTTGATCAGTGGTGGGATTCAAATTTTTTAACAACCAGTTCTGTGGGCGTGGCTTATTTGGGGGACGTGGCTTGGTGGTCATGTGACTGGGTGGGCGTGGCTAGCTGGTCATGTAACTGGGTGGGCATGGCTAGCTGGTCATGTGACCGTGTGGATGTGGCTACGTGCATAGAGACTACTCAGAGGGCTGAAAAAAGTGAATTATGACCGGTCCTCGCACTTACGACCATCCTCACATTTATGCCCATTGCAGCATTCTTAACAACCATGTCACTCATTTCACAACTGCGGTGCTTCTCTTCACCACAGTGACAAGATAGGGCACAAAACGTAAAATGTGAGGACAGTCGTAAGTGCGAGGACCGGCCAAAAATCACTTTTTCAGCCCTCTGAGTAGTCCCTATGTGCACCCGGCGTGGCCAAGTGGTCATGTGACTGGTTGGGCATGGCCAACTCGATTTCACTCACGTCAAGGGTCACCTCGCCAGCCTCTACTCGCCCCTCCCCTGCCAGCCTCTCCTCGCCTCCCCGCCCGGTCTCCTT
>QLTV01004254.1:115209-129737 GCA_003457575.1 Thermophis baileyi | reverse complement strand
AAGAAGTAAAAAAATCAGTGCCAAGCTTGCATCCTGCCTCTTGGAAGTACACCCCAAAAGGACAGTGCCAAGAACCACTAAACCAGTGAAGGAAGACCCTCTCCCCAGATAGAAAAAGCACTTGAGATAAGCCTAATTGGAATAAGCAAAGGATCAAACACAGTAGCTGTTGCTTGTTAAACCAATTACCAGAACAAATAGACACAGGAACTAGCCAGATTTCTGAAGCTGCTTCTTTTCAGGAACAGAGATTAACATTTTTCCTTCCAAACGTAGGGAAAATTATCCCATCAATAAACACAGGATTAAACATCACCAAGCACAGAATTAAACCTCACCAAAAACCAGTTTTAGACCAAAAGTCAGAAAGGGTATGTAAATTCACATTTGAATGTCAATCTTTCTAGCTAGCCAAGAAGCCTTGCTGAATGTCACTCATCTTGGTTCCTTGTCATTAAAAGTTTCTTTCCGGCAGCTCTGTGCTGGAAGAACTCCAACAGGGGAGTATTTCCTCCCAACAGCAGTGTAAAAAGCTTAAAACAACCCTTCCCCTCTAAGAAAGTCAAGCAAAGGAAAAAAAAGTACCAGCAAAGAAAAAAAAATTCTGGAGACAGTAAGTCTAGGCATACTACCAAGAATGTAATAAGGGTTAATGGAGACTGCAGTTTCTGTAAGCAGGGCAATAAAGATTAGGCTATAGAAACAACACCAGAATGTTGTAATTCCTTACAGGATTAACCCTGTAAAGTGGAAAAAAACAAAAGGAGATTTCTTCTAACAACCGGTTCTCCGAACTGCTTAGAAAGTTAACAACCTGTTCCAGAGAACCTGTTAGAACTGGTAGAATCCCACCTCTGGTCTTGATTTTATACTATGGAATTGCTAGAGTAATCCATATATCTCTCCCCAAATCTTTTTGAGTTATCTTTCATATATAAGCTTAACATCTTTCTTTAAACCTCCCACTCCCAAAACACATACACAAACTGTAGTGATATTTCATACTACTAAGCTAGAAGTAGTTGTCATTGTGCACAGACTGTGAAATTGGCATTTCTGAAGTCTTATGTTGGAGGTGATATTCATTGTGATAACTGATGTCAATTGTGACAGTAGCAGTGATAAATCGCTATGGAAACAACTGTAAAGAATTTCCATTCTCATATTGATCTAGCTGACAAATGGAAAGTAGTCTTCATTTGAAATTTAAGTCTTTTTAGTTTAAGCTACTCTACAAAGAGAAAAAATGTTTAGCATTTCAACAAGTGAAGCTATATGCCCAGGTGTACATATCATATTTGAATATACCTAAGAAAAAAAACCTCTATCCCTCTTATCAGAAAGGAATAAAATCTTTTTCAAAGTTCCATATTCTCAATCAACTGACAGGTTTTGGAGATCTCATGGTAGTGGTAGGTTCTACCCTTGCCTTAACTTAGCATGACAGGTAGCCATGCTATGTGTATACTTGATCTTCACAGAGTCTTTTTTCCTACTTCATTGTTGCTCTCATAGAAGCCATTTGCAGAGGGGGGGGGGGAAGAGAGAGAGAAACCTCACCTATTGAAATAATTACAAGATGATAGATAGATGATAGATAGATAGATAGATAGATAGATAGATAGATGATAGATAGATGATAGATAGACAGACAAACAGTCAGATGATAGAAAGAAATAGATGACAGACATACAGGCAGACAATTACTCTCTTGAATGAAATATATACCTGATTACTTCAAATTCTTAACCATACTTTCAATGGAGCACCATCCAGGTGTGGAATAGGAACAATTGTTCCTCTCCTACCCCACTTCCCCTAATCAATATTAGAATTTGTTTTTCTTCTATTTTTGTGCATTTGAGTCCTACCCTCTGAAGACCAGTCTTTTGCTTAGTGTCACCCCTTGTTTTTCTTCTTCTAAATACTGCTAACATGTAAACAGGATAAACCTGTTTACATGTTAGCAGTAGCAATATTACAAATGTTCTACATGTGAACTGTTCTATGCAAAGAATACTGGCTTTGCATTCTCTGCACTCAAACTGGTCCATACTGTAGGTCATTTGGTCTTTATATAAATTGAAATGAAGATGCAGATACAGAGTGAAACATTGTTTTCAGCAAAAGTGTTTTGGAGTGTTAAGAATGGGGAAAAGCCAAGGATACTGGTAAGGGTTGCTAGCAGAGTCATTGAAATGAGAAAGGGAAGATGATGAGAAGATTGGGGGTGCAGCCTAGGCCAAGTAGGAGCCTGTTCCTATTTCTTCCTGCTGATACACATGGGTTGACCCTAAGGGTACAGCTGATATTAGAATGTAACCAATGAATAATGAGCATTCATTGGGGGGGGGGGAATGTGAACAAAATAACAACTGATGTACTAGTGGGGGATAGACCATTGCCTATTGAGATTTCTTTCACTGGAGTATCACTACTTCATTATTGCAAACATCAACCATTGGAGCAGGTGGCGCAGTGGTTAGAGTGCAGCACTGCAGGCTACTTCAGCTGACTGCTAGCTGCAGTTCGGCGGTTCAAATCTCACGGGCTCAAGGTTGACTCAACCTTCCATCCTTCCGAGGTGGGTAAAATGAGGACCCAGACTGTTGGGGGCAATATGCTGACTGTGAACCGCTTAGAGAGGGCTGTAAAGCACTGTAAAGCGGTATATAAGTCTAAGTGCTATTGCTATTGCTATAGCATCCGTGAGAGGATTATTTTTTATTAACCAATAAGGTAATCTAAGAAAGGAAGACACGACAAATTAAAAGAGAACTGTGATGATTTGTGATTGTTTTTACAACTAAATGCACCTCCAGATTTTAAAAAAATCCCACAATTATACAGTCTGTCCACCCTTGCACACCTTTCTTTCACATGCATAAGAACGTTTCTTTGTTTTCTCTTCCCCTCTCCCTTTTCTCTCAAATACATAAAAACACATGATATTTGGATGAGCCTCACTGTAATGTTACTGTCCCCCAATTTCATCCCACTGGCTGTCAGGACAGTACAGCTACTGAGTTTGGATTATTAAAATATAGATGACTGAAAATGGCAGCAAAAAGATGTTTAATTTGTGACGTTATCTATAGGTAGTCCTCAACTTACAACAGTTCATTTAGTGACCATTTGAAGTTACAACAGCACTGAAAAAAGTCACTTATGACCTTTTTTCACACTTATAATCATTGATGCATCCTATGGTCATGTCATCAAAATCCAGACTCTTGGCAACTGGCTCATATTTATGACGGTTGCAGTGTCCAGGAGTCATGGGATCACCTTTTGTAACCTTCTGACAAGCAAAGTCAATGGGGAAGCCTGATTCACTTAACAGCCATGTTACTAACTTAACAACTGCAGTAATTCACTTAACAACTGTGGCAAGAAAGGTCGTAAAATGAATCAAAACTCACTTAACAAGTGTTTCACTTAGCAACAGAAATTTTGGGCTCAACTGTTGTTGTAAGTCAAGGACTATCTGTATCAGCCAGTAATATTTTTGCAGTCTAGGTCTGGGGTGGGTGTGGCCTGCGTGTGATGCATCTGGCCCATGGGCCATCAGTTTGACACCCCTGCACTAGACAAAACTATTAACAAAGATGGATATGACAGAGGGTAAAGGTGGACAGAGCAAAACTATCCAGACTATCCAGCATAAATCTTGACATCTGTCCATCATTTTAATATGATTTACTTCTGTATTGATTCCCGGACTCAGTCAGATTTATGAACTGCATTATGCCTTCAACAATGAAACAGCATGACTTCACAGGCTACAGATCATAATTTAACTACTTTAGGAAACACAGAAATTACCTTATCAGAGTTTAACGTATTGATCCATTAAATTGATACCATCTATGCTGATTGGCAATATCTCTCTAGGGTTTCAGAGATGAATATTTCCTAGATCTACATCAAGATGGTAGGAACTGAGACTGAAATGTTAGGCTTTCAAAATATATTTTTGTCAAAAAAAAAAGGATGGTCCATTACATATTATACTTTGCCACATTATGGAATATATATTATCTACATTATCCCAATTCAGTAGCCCTATGACAAGTAGCTGCAATTTTCTTATGCAGCTGCACATTTCCTGGTAAGATAAAAAATGGACAAATTTGTACCTTCTTTTTAGGGAGTCTTGCAAGGCTTTTCATATTTCAGAGAGATACAGGTAGTCTTTGACTTACAACAGTTCATTTAATGACTGTTCAAAGTTACAGCAGCACTGAAAGAAGTGACCTATGATCATTTTTCACACTTACAACCATTGCAGCATCCCTTTGGTCATGTGATCAAAATTCCAATGCTTAGCAACTGACTCATAGTTTTGACTGGTCATGTGATCACTTTTCAATGGGGAAACCAGATTCACTTAACAACCAAGTTACCAATTTAACACTTGCAGTGATTTACTTAACAAATGCGGCAAGAAAAGTTGTAAAATGGGGCAAAATTCACTTAACAAATTTCTCACTTAGCAACATAAATTTTAGGCTCAATTGTGGTCGTAAGTTGAGGACTACCTGTACAAATGTTTAATAAGATTTTAAGATTTAAATGTGATCATATTATGTGCTTCTTGTGAAATGTGTGATTTAAAAACTTGAACATAATATCTAAATGAGCTCTGTGTGCATTAGAAAAAAATCTTCCTAAAGGATTTCCAAGCTGAGAGATTGGTGTGTTCCTCTCTCCTCAGGGTATAATTACCCAATAGTCAACTCATGAAAGGTAGCACAATAAATTCTTGTACTGGTCCTCTTAGGAATGCAGTGGCCATCCATAATTGCAAAAATTGGTGCCATTTCCATTGCATTGATTAAAAATTACGATGAAGGAATGTCTGTACAGACATGCCAACAGGAAAAGAAGTCAAATTCTGCATCGCATATGCCAGTAAGGCTCTTTCAAAAGGACAGATTATTCATGTGGCTGCAAGAAGTAGTAAGCCAATAGTTTTCTTGAATCATAAATCAAACTAACTTTAGATGTGGCTTGGCAAAAAAAAAAAGGCTATTTAAAGCACAAAGTTCCACAAAATAAATGATTTAACAAACAGCCCTGGAAAATGCACAAAAGTTTCTCCTTCTCAAAGAGAAGCACCTTTGTTTAAATTTCCTCTATTTCCTTAGCAACCATCCATGTCACTAATCCCTAGGAAAAACAGGATATGTGAAATACCTTCTGAAGCTCAGTTTCAAATGCTGGTGTAATCTGTGCCAATTAAAACACCCTTTAACTTTAAGAACATATCAACATATACTTTAAAAACGTATTTGTTTTCCAAGTTCTATTTTATAATTCTCCTATGAAGGAAGACACAAGTCTTAAGGATACATTTCTTCATTTTTTCTCTCAATGTTAAATATTAGTGATAAAGAATCTGATCACAGAATACTGAATCCCTAACAACAGTTAGAAAATGAGAAGAAGGTGTTGAAAACCAACCTAGGTTGCATTGAATGTCTATATATGCCAAGCACAGCACAAACAGTACAGGCAACATTTCAAGATTTAAGGTATCAGTTTAATCAAAGTCATGTGTGATTTAGAGACCTTTGTTGTGAACTGGATGTTCTATTGCAACAATTTTGTCACTGTCTTTATATCATCTATGTCAGTAATTTATTCGTTCACTGCTGGAAATAATGTACTGTATAATTTTCGGCACCTCACTGTAACTTGTTATGTTTTACAGCTAGTAAAGAATAGAAGCAGATTTCATCTTTAAGGAGTTGGTGTCAATGACATAATTAGGAACTGAACTTGATGCAAAACATTGACTTAGAAATGATTCATCACTCTTGGGAATACTGATTTATCAGTTGTCACAAAGTATTGCAAAAAATTGAACTTTGAAAGGGGTTATTTAACATAACAGTTAAAAAAGATTTAATATATTAACTTGTTTTAATCAATGGTATGCACAAAAGAAAGCAAGAAACTTTGCCCTAAGCTTGGAATAAATTGCCCCAATTGGATATTCCTTTGGAATGTTTTGATTTGGCTGGGGTTGGGTTGGTTGTTTGTTTTTTGAAAATTATTGTGGCTAATGACCAGTTTAGTTTGTATCCAGCGCACTCCCAGTCAATGATCCACATGAGAGCAAATACAACTGCCAGTCAGTTCAGCTAGCAAAAATGTAGTTTGAAGTTTATTTGTTAACATTAGCTAATGTCAAAAATAGTTAACTGGCAAAACAAATAGAAAGCCAGCAAAAGCAGGGAAGAGACAACTGGCAAGGACAAAAGAGACAAGAAGGCAAAGGACAACCTGCATTCTCAGTTTCAAAAGGAGATAATTGTTCACTGTCCCTCATGTCTTGTTCATTTGGTCAATGTGCTCTACATGGGGCTCCCCTGAAGACTATCAGGAAGCTTCTGTTGATGGAGAATGTGGCAGTGCAGGCAGATATGTGTGCCTCTAGAATAGCACACATTACACCTCCACTCCAAGAGTTGCATTTAGCAATAGCAATAGCACTTAGACTTATATACCGCGTCATAGTGCTTTACAGCCCTCTCTAAGCGGTTCACAGAGTCAGCATATTGCCCCCAACAATCTGGGTCCTCATTTTACCCACCTCAGAAGGATGGAAGGCTGAGTCAACCTTGAGCTGGTGAGATTTGAACTGCCAAACTGCAGCTAGCAGTCAGCTGAAGTAGCCTGCAGTGCTGCACTCTAACCACTGCGCCACCTCAGCTCTCTTTGCTGACAGTTTGCTTCTGGGTCCAATTCAAGGTGCTGACTTGGACCATCATGGCATGGGTTCAGGTTATTGAGGAACTGCCTCTTCCCACTGATATGTGCCCATCCCATCAGATCAGGTAGAAGAAATATGCTGTGGCTCCCATCAACTAAGGAGTTACAATTGGTGGGACCAGAAGATGGGTCTTTTTCTCACTTACTCACTCACCCACTCTGTGGTCCCCCCACCCCTGAACACTTGGCTGTTGTCTGTTCATTCCCTGCCATCCTTGGCTGTTTCAGCAGGTGCCTGGGGTCTCAGGGAATGATTCTCTGCTGAAGTGGTTCTACTGTTCATAACATCCAATGTTCTTGCCTAGCCTTTTTAAAAATAATGACATCAATATTTTTAAATCACATTCTATTTTAATATTGTTATTTATGGTTTTATTGTATGCCACCCACAGTCACATTCTGTGAGATGAGTGGCCATATGAATATGACAGTTAAATGAATAAATAAATATTCTTTCAGATCCAGTGGAAACAATACTGTAGAAAGCACATTCAGACTTGCAAAGTTTCTGTTATTCTTGCTGTTACAATTAATGTAGTCCCAACATATAGGACATTGGTTTCTTTCTCTGGCCTGATTAGTAGGGCTGACAAATGCTGTGGCAAAAGGATCACCTTGAGCTATCTAGTTTTAACCCTTTTATATACATAACAAATGCAGACTAGAAATGGAAAGAAGACATTGGCTGATCCCTCCTCTGTTCTGCATCATGAAGCAAAACATTTTTAGACAGAAATAATGTATCCACCAGTTCTGACAGAGCAACTTAAATGGAACAATGGGGAAGCAAAATAAGTTCCTTACTGTTTAATTTGTCCTCTTAGATCTCAAAAATAGATGATTGCTAGTCCATTCCAAATGCTTTTTATCATCAAACTAAAAAAAATGGCTGTAGGAAAAAAAAAATTTTTAAAAAATCAAGAACGTTTTCACTATTTCTATAATAAATTGTGGAAGCAATTTGCTACCTGCCTTCTCAAAGGGACCCAGAAGTAGGTGGAACAAAAAAGCAACAATTGATTTACTTGAACAGCACGGTCCATAAATAATACAGCAAGTATATATTTTTGTGGTAATTGGCCTGAAGTCCTTAATCTACACGCTTGCACTCTTTGACCCTGCTTGCAGAACTCAATAAGCAACACACCAAGGGACGTTTTACATTTGGCAACCTACATTCTCAATAGTATATTGGTTATTTATAATGTGCACATATTTCACAGTTAGCAACCTGCTTGCAGTCTCAATAAACAAAGCACATCATTTTTGCAAAGCTTGACAGCAGATCAACTCTAACTTAATGCATGTGCACCATTCACATTTGGCCACCTGCCTGTAAAAAAAAAAAGCATAAAACACATGTAACACAGAGAGACGTTTCTTATTTGACTTTTCCTCACCCCCACCTTTTCACCTCTAAATTAGATCCAAATAAAGGCAGCACAAGTAAAACCAGCTGCTACTGTACTCTCCATATTTCAATTGTGAGTGTGTGTGGGGGGGGAGGGGACAACATTCTCAAAATAGCCACTTCAAATCTCGAATGCTGAAGGTATGGTCAGTTGAGCACATTTATTTATCTGGAAGTAAAATGTCAGAACAAGAAATACCACTTTCATTCATCAGATCCTGTAGAACAGAGATTTTAATCTCTGTTCTGTGGAATTAGGAATGTGGATTTTGTATATTTATTTTATATTTGTTCTTATTTATTTTAAAACTTCATCAAATTTAACCCACAGACATACACACACAAAGTAACCAATACTAAAAGGTTTTTTTGTTTTTTCCCCTACTTAATATGCTTGATTATTTCCCAAAAATTATTTCCCAAAAAAATTTCCCCAAAAAATATTTATCATTCATGTTTTGAATAGTACTATATAAACAAGAGAATGTGGCTGCCCAGGTTTCTAAAGACATAATAAGATTTGTAGTTATGGGTATACATCTGAAATATCTCAGTGGACTGAGATTGTTCTAATTGTCAAACCCCAGGGAAATCAAAAGATCCAGGCAGTTCAAATGGGTATAAAGATTTATTGCAAGCTTAAACTCTCTACAAGAATCTGAACTACTAATGGCCAAAACAAATTGGTGGCAGATAAGAGTCAAAGGAATTCAGGGTGAGCTGGACTTAGATCTCTTACGAGTGCAAAGGGACTCGTGACTGATGATGCATTGGATCCCTCCCTCAGCCTGGTCATCTTCTACACTAATGTTCTAAAATTTACCATTTATTCAGCTAGTATGTATCTGAAGCCCAGCATGTGTCAGCATCTGGGTTTTTCTTTCATTTCAATGAAGGATCCACATCTCTGCTTGTTCTCTTCTGTTTTTGCATATATTTATAGCCATATCAGAACTTTTGCAGATAAACAATCAGACCAGGGCATGCTGGTATATTTCTTTGTAACTACAAGAAACAATTTCCTTTCACCAAGTGAAACAAAACAAAATTTATTTCTAAATATTACACAATAGCACAGATATAAGGAGTTGCTTACCTTATTGAATATATCTAAATATCCTAGGGTTATTTTTATTTGAATGTTAATAAACAATATATTGCAATTACTGATTTAATACATTCCTTTCCTGAAACTATTGTTGAAACTAATTGATAGTTCTACATCAAGGACATTACTCCGCATGAATGAAGAAAAGACCATTATTAATTATCACAATCTATGAATAATCATAAAACATTATTAATACCCTTCATATTGGTCATTGTCTAGGATTTTTCAAAGATAATAAAATCAGAATCTTATTGTATTTAAAATACTTTTCAAATCCATATAAACTCCAACACTATTATGGTGAATACATAAAAACCTCATTAGCTATTCTAGAAATAAATATATTTCTTTATAAGAAGTGAACTGATTTATCTATTTTATGTATTTGCAATGTTTGCACCAAAATATCTCATTATCCTGAATGAAAATAACTGAGTGAAAGAAGCAAGCATAAGGTACTACAGGGTTCACAGAAATATTTATTCTACTGTACTTTTGAATCCAAGCAATTTTGATCTTCATTGTTGCAAGTCTGACTCATATTCCAGATCCCTCATATTCCATGTATGATTAATTGCAATTAATTGTCATATATCAATAATCAGGCCATGTCAAAGACTCAAGTAGCAATTGGACAATTTGGGTTGAAAGTTGGTCAATCGTTATATGTAATCTATGGTTTAAGGCATGGATGTCCAACCTTTTTCTTGCCTGGGCCACATTGAGTGAAGAGGAATTGTCTTGGGCCACATATAAAATATATAATATAGTTAATGTATATAAATCACATAATAATGTTAAAAGTTTATGATCTTATCACATTACTAGCTGTCCAGGGCCACATGTGGTCCGTAAACTTTGGGTTGGACATGTCTGGTTTAAGATTAGGTGGATAAGACTAAAGCAAGTTTGGACAAAAGTGATTAGAAACATTTCACACTTTTCTTAGACCTCCCCATGTTTCTTTTACTTTCTTGCCTCCAGCCTTCTTCTCCTCGCCTTTGGTTGAAAACTGTAAAGAAAGAACACTTTTTATTCAAAAAGTGATATGACCTCTTGTAAATTGCTTTCAAAGTTAGATTGTGGGGTTCATGAAATTAGATTAAATACAAATGCTAGTGCTAAAGGCTGTTCACCAATGTCTAAATGGAGAACTTAACTTCCATTTTGCATTTCATGATATACTGTACGATGGGCCGCTACTCAAAATTCTCCAGTGTATGTTTATATCTTTATCTCTCTGTGTCTTATTATCTGTCTCCGTGTGCTGTATCTTTATTGTTGGATTAAGCTGAAATCTAAGACAATTAAAAAAAAAACAGGACCATTCAGCTATTAATACATAGCCATGGGTAAAAAAAACACTTCTTTGTTGTTAATAGTTGTTAATGTTGTTCTCTTTTTAATAGTTTTTTATATTTTAACAAGTTTTTTTATATTGTTGTAAGCCGCCCAGAGTCCCTTGGGAGTTGGGCGGCATAGAAATACAAATAAACTTAAACTTAAACTTAAATTACTAGATTGAACAATTAGGGCTATGCAAACCACTTGCAAGTAGTCTCAAATTCTCCTGCAAAAGTGTTTTGTGGCTTGCACAACCCTAATAGCAATATATTCTTTAAAAAGCTGAAGTCAAAGTTTTCTGTCTCTTAGTTAAGGAACAGCTACTTGATATTTCTTTTGGTCACAGTATCTATTAGCCTTTCTCTACATTCAATAACCAAGTGACTTCCCTCACAGCGTCCTCTTTAGCATTGCTTCCGGCATCAATTGCAATAATTTGTTTAGTTTTATAGACTCTTGCTGTGGGCAAGTAGAGTCATTCAGACAAATTATTGATGTCTTTGTACATCGGCAAACTGTGGAGGAAAACAGATTGATGAGAATAATATCATGCTTACAAACTGTGCACAAACGGAATTTGCCCATTTTATACTTGCCCGGCTATACTTGCCTTTTCAGATGCTTCCATGAACAAAGGGGGAAGAGGTTGAACATGAATGAAGGAAAGCCCATGCATGCAGCCCCATCTCCTCCATCTGACTTTCACATATTTATCTTGGAGATCTAAAAAAAATAGCTAATATATTCTGGCTTGAATGCAAATATATGTCTCCATGTAGCCCCTGATAGATCTTACAGTGAATTTGAGAATCTGTTTTTAACAAGCTTCTAAGTTCTCATGTATTCAGGAGCAGGGCTAGGTTTAG
Organism: Thermophis baileyi; assembly: GCA_003457575.1. Classification (NCBI taxonomy): domain Eukaryota; kingdom Metazoa; phylum Chordata; class Lepidosauria; order Squamata; family Dipsadidae; genus Thermophis; species Thermophis baileyi. The sequence continues at coordinate 118,225 of QLTV01004254.1, read as the reverse complement.
TCTAAGGCTATATAGGCACTAAAGCTTAGAGAGTACAATGTTGCCCAAACTTCCAAATCATTTTAAACATGAAAATCCTTGCATCAGTGGGAAGGGGCACCATCAGCCAATGTTACCCAGGAGCACCAGATTCCCTTGCACCAGTTTAAGATGATATTAAATAACAATCACTGGGCCAGTAGATCTGGTCTGATTGATCTGTCTTTTCCTACCACCACCTCCTTTAATTGCTCATATACTGTGTATTTGTAATGTCTAAAAGCTTGGAAGTATCAAAGAACAATAAGGAAATAACTTTTAGTCCCATATGTGCAGAAATAAAGACCATTGGATCATATTTTCACAAGAAATACCCTCTACCTAGTCTAAGTTCTGCTGGATGATTCCAACTTCAATTGAACCAAGCTTGAAAACTAGCTGCCCTACTACTTGCTTTTCTCCGTAACATATTTTGCATCCAAGTGCTCAATATTTGCACCACAAAAACTGTATGGCCTCCATCCCATAAAATAAAGCCTTATCAGGATTTCCTAATACCACAGTTTATGCTGTGACTTTGAAAGATAAGCAACAACTTTCCCAAAGGTAAATATCTAGGTTACTATTTTCTATTTCAGAATTGGGGTCTTGATATTTGGGAGTCTGTTTCTTAGAACTGCCTCAGTTAAAGGCCGAGTACAGATAGTCTTCAACTTACAACCTATCATTCAGCGACCATTTGAAATTACAACAGCATTGAAAAAAGTGACTTACAACCTGTCTCTGCACTTAAGTCTAGTGCAGCATCCTTTTGGTCATGTGAACAAAATTTGGACACTTAGCAACTGGTATATATTTACAATGGTTGTAGCATCCTGGCATCATGTGATCACCATATGCAACCTTCCCAGCCGCTTTCCAAGAAGCAAAGTCAATGGGAAAAGCTGGATTTGATTAATGAGCCCATGATTCACTAAACAACTGCAGTGATTCATTTAACAACCATGGCAAAAAGGTTGTAAAATTGGGCACAATTCACTTGACAACTGACTCGCTTTGCAATGAAAATTCTGGTCCCAGTTGCGTCGTAAATCAAGGACTATTTGTATTTAGTCCCGTTCATTCCAGAGATGTGACAATGTCACTTGGCACACCTACGACAGTTACCAGCAGAGAACAAAGAGAGGTCTGATGCCAATTGTAAATTCCTACTCTGTTGGAAGAGCTAAAAACTGGTTTAAAGAGAAAAGAACATGTAAGAGAGCAAAGCAGGGGACTTAAAATTATCCTGCTTTTAGCAGGATATGGACAACAGACTAAGCAGGACCTAAACTGCTTGATTGCAGTTGTCTATACTGTACCTTGCAGCTGCATTGTGCAAACCTTCATTTTGGAATTCTATTCAGTAGATTTTCCAAATAGGAAAGTGAAATGAAATAATTGAATCAAATGTTATTGAACTGATTTGACAATAGTATTACACTGTTAGCGACCTCATCCCATTCCTAAGAGGTCTGTAAGGGGCGTGCATAAGCGCACCAGCGTGCCTACCGTCCCTGTCCTACTGTCCTATTGTCCTCATCTATCTGTATTCACCTTGATTATGTTTATGTTTATACCTATACCTGCTATCTTGTACATGTTTGACAAACAAATAAATAAATAAAATAAAAATAAAATTCAAATCAACTGTTTCTATGCAGCTATGCAAATATCATACTTCTCCATTTTTTAATGATGCATCTCCTGTATTTATTCTTACAACACTAACTACAGTTTACTTATAATTGGATAGTAGTCAGCCTGTGCTGCATTGGGTCATCCTTTCAGTCAGTTACTTACCTAAAACAAAGAAACAGAATGACCATGGGTAGGCAAAAAAGGAGTGGGAACAGGGCTGACTTCTGACTTCATGTGAGCTTCCCTATTGAGTTTCCTTTTGGGAAGCTGGCAGGAGCATTAAAAATCCTTTTTTTCCTTCCTTCCTTCCTTCCTTCCTTCCTTCCTTCCTTCCTTCCTTCCTTCCTTCCTTCCTCCCTCCCTCCCTCCCTCCCTCCCTCCCTCCCTCCAACTCCTGTCAGCTTCCTCTTTTATTTTTCTTGTGGGAAGCTTGCAGAGAGAAAGTCAGTAGGGAAACCAGCAAGACATTGCAAGTCCAAAACCAGCAGGCAGGTAAGTGGCTGCTGCTGAGTTAGTGAGGGAGGGAGGGAGGCAGCAGTACAAGTCAGGAATAGGACATGGGGATGTGCAAAATGTGTCATATGTGGTAGGTGTAGGTGTGTGGAAAAGTCTGAAAAGTTTGTTGAGGCAAAAAAAAAGTATTTACACTGGTGGCTTTTCCTCATTTCAGCTTCTTTCCTAAAGGTGCCAATTGAATTAGTACAACGTTCTTTAGATTTGTGAGTTGTCAGTTGTTGTGGGTGGTTCATCACTGGATGTTTTTAAAGAAGAGACTGGACTCTTTTAAGAAGAAAGTTGTCTGAAAAGATATAAAGCAGCGGTGAGTTGCTCCAGCTTCGGCCCGGTTCTGCGAACCTGTAGCAGCGGCGGCGGGAGGCTCCGCCCACCCACCTGGGATGCTTCTGCGCATGCGCAGAAGCATCGCGCAAGAGCACGCGAACCGGTAGCAACGGGTTTTAGAACCCACTACTGGTATAAAGTCTCCTGCTTGAGCAGGGTACAGGGTTTGGGGAATTATATCTCCCCTCGCCTTGAGTAACGTTTCCATTCTCCACCTCCCACAAGAACGGCGACGTAGGTTGAGTTGAGAGAGAGAGTAACTAGCCCAACAGTTACTCATCTGTGACTCAGGATAGACCTCGGTTTCCCTCTTTCTCCTGTCCACAACCCCAAACACTCACATGAAAAATGTTCCTAAAAATGTATTTATAGAAGGAAATCCCAGATGAAATGTAAGCTGCTTATCTTAAAAGAGAACAGAGGAATCAAAACCGCTGTTGGTTTATTCCTCGTAACTTTTGCTGGAGAAAAACAGAGCCAAACTTCCAGTTAATGGGAAAAGAGAATAAACATATAT
>QLTV01004254.1:66031-103576 GCA_003457575.1 Thermophis baileyi | reverse complement strand
ATTCTTGAATACAGCTCTGTTGTCTGGAACCTGCACTGCATATCAGACATTGATACAATTGAGAGAGTCCAAAAATATTGCAGGAGAAGAGTCCTCCACTCCACCACTCGCAACAGAATACCTTATTCCACAAGACTTGAAATTTTGGGCTTAGACAACTTAGAACTACGTCGCCTTAGAACCGATCTAAATGTAGTCCATAAAATTATCTGCCACAATGTCCTACCTGCCAATGACTCCTTCAGCTTCAACCCCAACAATACACGAGCACACAATAGATACAAACTTCATGTAAACCGCTCCAAACTCGACTGCAGAAAACATGACGTCAGCAACAGAGTGATTAATGCCTGGAATTCACTACCTGACTCTGTGGTTTCTTCCCCAAACCCAAAAAACTTTAACCTTAGACTGTCTACTGTCGACCTCACCCCATTCCTAAGAGGTCTGTAAGGGGCGTGCATAAGCGCACCAGCGTGCCTACCGTCCCTGTCCTACTGTCCTATTGTCTTCATCTATCTGTATTCACTTTGATTATGTTTATGATTATACCTATACCTGCTATCTTGTACATGTTTGACAAATAAATAAATAAATAAAAATAAATAAATAAATCCTAACAGGGGCTTGCCTGCTCTCTAGGCTTCTAATCCTGTTTGATTGGAGTTGAAATCTTTAAACAACAAACCAGGAAAAGCAGAAAGCTTACTCTAGTAAGAATCAGTGCCAAGTGGCAGAAAAACTCAATTTAAATTGCAAAAAGAATAAATCCATTCAGAACTGGAAGAATGTGACATTTAGCCAGTATGGTCTGGAAAAACTAGACAAGAAGGCAGATGATAAAACAAATGTAAAACAAGACAGTTTTGAACAAAGTATTCTTAAGTGTTGAATTATTCAGCTAGAAAATATGTAGAAGTATTTGGCAGCTCCACAACAGACAAAAAAAAATTGTAAACAACATTTATTCATAAATGAAATTAAATTCACATCCAGGGAACTGGAATGTTTACATAATGAAAATAAAACTTGCCCAGTTCAATCTCCAAAATACTACAGTGATCTCATTTTTCTTCTATTTTTTGCAAATTATAATGTGGAAAAAAATAGACACATTCTTTTCCTTGTTCCTTTCTCAGAATAGAAAAATTCAGAGTGAACAGATTGATGAGTATTGATCAACATTTGATATCTGCTACTATCAAATTAATATTTGAAGGGTAAGCAACATTTGTGATGAGTTGTTAACTTATCAAAATTGTAGCTGTCTCATCTATGTTATTGCAGCATGCTTTTCATGGGCTATCCATGAAGACCCCACTCAAAAGCTGCAATTAATCCAGGATGTGGGAGTGCAAGAAATTATTAGCCTATCTTGGTTTACCCATGTAACACAACTACTGTGTGAGTTGTACTGTTTACCAAGGGGCCTCTGGGTAAAATTCAAAGTGCCAGTGGTTCCCTATGCCATTCTACATGACACAGACCAAGGATATATACAACACCTTCTGCCTCCAATTATCTCTGCTTGTCTTATTAGACCCAAGAGAGTTGGATGCTTTGGATCCCATCAATTAAACAGTGTAACATTATGTGGTCCAGGAAAAGTGCAGGGGTGAGTTCTAACTTACCTCGCTGCCGGTTCGCTTCCTCCCGCGCCACGCAGTGCCAAAAAATCGGGAAAAAATTCAAAAAAAAAAAGCCAAAAACAAGATGGCGATGCATGCGCAGTGCTGGAAACTCAGTTTCTGCACATGCACAGAAGGAAAAAAAACCGGAAAAATATTCCAAAAAAAATAATCAATTTTTTTAAAAAAAAAATTTAAAAAAAGATGGCGGTGCCCACGGACCGGAACCGACCGAACCGGATCCGTGATGTCACTGTGACATCACCAGCAGGTCACTACCGGTTCAGGTGATCCAGTCCGAACTGCGAGGAACCCACCTCTGGAAAAGTGTCGTCTCTGTCAAAGGGCTTACCTTATGGTACAGCCTCCTACCCAAATAATGTGGTTTACCTTGATACTGCCAACCTTTAAAAAGACTCTGAAGGCCTTGTTCTTACTGCAGGGTGCTATATGAGTCAGTTGTAACTATATATGGGTCTGGCCCTCAGTGCCATCATGCTTTATTTTATGTTTCTTTATTTTATTACTTGCATTTGTAACTGATTCTTCTAAATAGAGTCACATGGCAAGTGGGCAGCATTATCAGTTGAACAGAATTAAATAAATATGTTCAGCCCTTCCATGACAAAAAATAAAGCAGCTATTTGACTTGGTGACTTGGGATGAATAGTGAATTGCAGCCAAACGCCATTCATGGTGCTTCTGATCTCTTGCCTGGAATTGCTGCTTTATTGTGCCAAAGGCAAGCTGCCAGAGTAACAACCCTACCCAAACCATCTCCGAGTTGTTTTACAAATCTTACAGAGAGATGCTCATGGAGCCCAAAATAAGTAGCAGTGATGATGCCACTGAAGAATGGCTTTCAAAGGCATGAAAAGGATAGTATGCAGATGATTCTTAGTCCACAGAGCTTCTTGCAAAAAGATCCAGAATAATAGAAGCTGATTTTGACAAAACACTCTTTTCCATTACTTTACTTACCAATGATAATAGCAGCAGCAGCTGGGCAAAAGCCACGTGAAGACAGGAGAGAAGAAAAGGGAAAGAATGTACTGTATGTAGATATTTCAAGATTTAGTTTAAGTTTATTATATTTTATAACAAAACTTGTGTGTATGTGTGTGTTAGAAGGAATAGAATGTGTGTGATAAAAAGGAATGGAATCAACTGTTATTTTAAGTCTTTTCCAATTATTTCAACACCAACTTGCTTATTGCTTAGAGCTGAGTATTAGTGATTCCAGTGGGGGTTGGGATATTATTATGTCAAGGAAGAATCAGAGATGCTATTTCTATTTGATATGTCCAGACTTGTTTAAAATAGTTCTAGATTGCTGAAGTTACGAGTTTTGCAAAAGACATGGGTTTTCTAGTTAGCACACATAAATAATATTTGAGTACAGTGCAGTAGACCATGTTTCTTAACCAGAAGAACATATATTATTAATGGTCAATTAACTCCACAACCAAATTATAAAAGAAAACGAGAGAAGAATAGAAGAACAGAGGTAGAGGACAAAGCAGTAAGTCTCCAGTAGAATATCCAGGGGCAAAATGGAACTGAGTAGTTCCGGAAAGACTTCCTTGGAGACAGGAACTGAAGCAGATTCTGAAAGGTCTGAGTTTATCAGCTAAAATAAAATAATATAAAGTGCTAAAAAGCTCTCTCTCTCTCTCTCTATCTCCCCCCCCCCCTTTGAGCTTATATGAAGACTCTTCCCATAATAAACATTGCTTCAGCTCAATTTAGGTTTTACTTGTTATTTTACAGTTTTAGCAGTAAAAATTATTACCAACAATAATGTTGTAATATTCATCTCCTTAAAATCTTACCATAATTGATAATTTTGGTAAAACTGCTAATGTGTATTATGCACTTCTTTGAAAAAGTAGCCTGTTTGTTTTTAATCTTGAGGGTTTTTTTAGGAAGGAAGGAAGGAAGGAAGGAAGGAAGGAAGGAAGGAAGGAAGGAAGGAAGGGGTGAACATAAGTTTATGGAGCAACTAAGATGATACCAAGATAATTAAAAGATATTGTGACATCATAGTGAGTGTTCTACTGTTTCATATTTACGTCATGAAGTTGCATACAAAAGCAAAGTGTGAAAGTTGCAGATCCACAGTATATTTTGTTATTTCCTTCCCTTGCCACACTTTTGCGGACATGGTTGAGAATCAATGTTCTATGCACTATGCACTCTGCACTATGAAAATTATGAAAAAGAGGTAAGCAATTTATTTGGCAATGCAATGTTTATAACAAAAAATTTCCAAAGAATTCTACCTTTCATGCAAATATGCCTATAGATATTGTATATTTGCATACTCCAGAATTCCTGGCATATAAAAGTACAGGAGGTTTGCTTTAAAAAAAGAAGTATTCCTGGCAGAGACACTATTTAATTCATTGATCTTTGCAGAAGTGCTGCTTATGCCATCTAATTTGGTAACCCAACTATGCCTCTGGTAACCCAACATATGTTTTATAAATGGAATATGCAAAGAAAAAATACAAAACTGTAGAGGAAGAATATTCAATAACTTAGACAAATGTTATTAAAATTCAGTCAAGTTGAGGTATGAAGACAGTAGGAAATGTAAAAAGGGGCCTTTAGCATCTGGAAAAGATTAGTAGAGGTACAGTATGTATAAGACAGCAAAGAACAATGTGTGAGGAGAGGGAGGCCATAGCTCTGCCTTCCAACTTTTTGGAATCCTAAAGCAGGGCTGTAATTATATTTTTAAAAAAATTCCACATATTGAGAGCAGAGAGAATGGAAGCAGAAGGCCCTTGGGAGGCAAATCTCTTCTATATTCATCTTTAACCATCTTCCCCTTGGTAGCAAAAATGTCTAAAATTTTAATGCAGGTTTTTGCTGCCATATTTGGGGGAGGTGGGAATAATACTACAAAGCAAAGCATTTTGTCTTCTGGAGGTCTTTTGCCTCTTTTGCTATGTGGGGGAGAAAATGTGACTTTTATCTGCTACCAAACTTTAGTGGCTCAATATCAAGATGCTGGAGATCTGTGGAGCCCTAATGAAGCTTCAGAAGGACTCACGTGGCTTGCAAGCCATCGGTAGCCCATTCCTAATGTTATAGCTTGTTCCTAATTATGCAACTGTCTTTAGCCTTGTACAAACTGCATAGTAAATTAGGGATTCATTTAAGCTGGTTCAGAACTCAAAATCTCTGGAACAAGTCCTGCATGGGTAATATACGCCAGAAAGGAAAATCCATGCATTAAACTTTATGAATAAGGCATGCCACTTTTATAGTTTTTATAACCAATCATAGGGTGTTTGAATACAGATGAAAAACAGAGAGGGAAATGTCACATTTAAAAGACACAACTCGGGTAATAATAATCAAAGAAATTTGGCCTCAGACTTTGCTACTGAACTGACACAACAACATTGTTAGCTGAGGCTCGTCTTGATGCATTTTTATAATAGGAACCCCAAAGAAGAAGCAAGAAGATTCCTCAATTGTTAGTGTATGTATATGTATATGTATCTATATCTATATAATATCTATCTTTTTCTATATAACAAACATTTAGGGCATTTTCTCCTTCTCTTTTCAAATCTGCCTTATATTTTGATAACAGGGAATCACATTTCCAATTCAAATGTCAAATTCTTTATCTACAATACATCAAATGTTGAATTCTTTATCTACAAGCAAAAAATACAAGCAGATACAATAAAGAGTTTAAAAAATGAAACAGAAAGAATTGTCAGGTTATGTTTGGTGTTAGTTGTTACCTTGCTTTAACTGTTACAATATATTTGGTTAGAGTTAGGTGGTTTTTCCTATTAGCTGTAGGGGAAAAAAACCTGATGTTTAACCAATATGGCACTAATAGTCTCCAAACTTTATATTCCATTTTGAACATCTTAAACTCTTCCATCTAACAAATGTCCAGTGGACATAAATGCATACAAGATAAGATCTTAGCATTTAATTTAATATATTTAAGAATTATCCTTGTCAACCTATATATATGGAAGTCAGTGCTATTGAACAGAATGGACCTTCGTTACTCATGAATTGTGTTGATCAGTAAATATCTGATTTGTCAACTATTTAAATGTGCCTAACTTACTCTGAACAATGTTCATTATCTGTTCCATCAACTTATGCTGAAATGCAAGCAAATGAATTTGGGTGGGATGTTATTAATTTATTAATTCTATATTATTTAATGTGAATACTCATTAATGATATTTTAAAATGCTTTAAGTAATCATCTGTTTGCTTATGAAGACTGTATAGTATAGCACATCGCACATGATAAAATGGACAATTTTCATAGAACTATGCTTTCATAGAACTATGGTTTGTAGAAACAGGTATGCAGTATAAAGTAAATAGCATTGCCAATTCTTTAATATTATCAATGGCATACAATACATAATGCTTAGAAACTAGATTTATTTGTAAATGTATTTGTCCAGTTAATTTTAAGTAGGAAAAACATCACAATCAACTAACAACAATAGCAAAAAATACACAATTATGTTATCATCTTGATTGCGTTCCATAATATATTTCCACACATAAGATTTGAGGTTGAAATAAGGGAGACATAAAGCATAGTTAGTTATAAACTACACGTACATTATTTTAAAGGCTGAGTCAGTAATATGAACTCCTTTTCAAGATGTATGGCCGTCGGGCTTTGTTAGCGTGTAATTGTCGTTTCAGAATGTATGGAGTTTTTCTCTTCATCAGATCTTTATCTTGACTTGCATTCTCTGGATCATAAATATCTTGTTGGAGCAACTGCTGGCAATAAGGAGAAAATATGGAATCGTTATTTCCCCTGGAACAATTTTTCTGTGAGGAATATTGTCCAAGTTGTCCTGAATTCTGCTACTTAGTAGGAATAGGGATGAATATAGCAATATAATTTGAAAAAAACAAGAACACAATGAGCAAAGCTTATAAAAAGGAAGAATGTTTCACTATGATGACCTGGAGAATTAAACTAATTTTAACCATTCACTGTATTGTAAAGGAGAAGAAAGAAAGAAAGAAAGAAAGAAAGAAAGAAAGAGAGAAAGAGAGAGAGAGAGAGAGAGAGAGAGAGAGAGAGAGAGAGAGAGAGAGAGAGAGAGAGAGAATGTAAAAAAAACTGTTTTCTTAAAAAATTGCTTTTTCATTCATTTGTGCCTCTGTACTTTTACTTTTTTATTATTAATACTGTATAAATGCTTTGCAATATGTTTTCAATTGTAATGGGTAGCATATTGGTGCTAGAAGGGTAGGACACACATTTCCATACAAATAAAATACTTTGGCACATTCTTAATAGCAGATTTTCTGAAGCCTTACTTCACAAATGGATAATTGTACTCTAATGGTCTAAACTAATACTTTGGAATATTTGTGACTTCATAAGCATAAACTTTATGTTAAACTGAAGTCCCGTTAATTTGCCTTAATAATTTAGCAGTAAAACTATGAATATGCTTTAAGAATAAAAATATCAAACTGCCTGTGCTTGCTAAAATGATAGATTTCACTAGTAACTTGCTAAGTATGGTTCCAAATCATTATCCAAAAGAAAATAATTAACTACATGTACAGTATGAATCAAAAAGAATTGTAATACAAACAAGATAATACAAAATAATAAGATGCTAATTGTTAATATTACCTCCCACTGCTGAAAGTTTCTGGTGTGACAGACTTTTTGAAGCTGATACAGTGTCAACATTGCTTCCAAAGTGAAGCTCTCAGAAGTAGAAGCAAATTGTCTTCTCATCATAAAATCTTCTTCAGGGTCACCTGTTTCTTCTTCTGGATTGTTCAGGTTGCTTATGAAGTCACAAATATTCCAAAGTATTAGTTTCCACTGGGGTGATTTTGCTTTGTTTATCTGAAAAAGGCAAGACCCAGTGTGTAAATTATTTATCCTTCTTTCAGCAGAAGGATATTATAGAGGAATGGGAGGGAAGTATAATTGAACTGCTATTATTTATTTTCAGAATCAAATGACAACTTTGGCATGGAAATAAGACATTATAGGAAGAACCACACATATACATTAAGAAGGAGGAAACTATTCTATTGTAAGCCAAAAATGTATGCAGTTAAATAAGAGTCAGGCTACATTACATATATTTTTTGTAAGGCAGCCTGTCTTTGCCTGCTCAGATTATTAGAGATTCCCTCCCTTCTGGTATGGCAGTTGACAGTTCAAATCACTCTCTCTCTCTCTCTCTCTCTCTCTCTCTCTCTCTCTCTCTCTCTCTCTCTCTCTCTCTCTCTCTCTCTCTCTCTCTCTCTCTCTTTGAATTACAGGAATTGCAGTCCTTGCTTCAGTGACTCTAAATGGGAAGAATGTCCTTATTGCTGTCATTCAGGCTGCAAATCAAAAATTATTGTTCATATGTAGTAACATTCTTCAACAGTGGGTCTTCCAAATGTGCTGAATTCAATTTCTCCTGCTCTTCCTTGCCTCATGAAAACATTTTTTCCTCACTTTACTTCAGACATTCATTCAGATGTTTTCCTGATGGCCTTTTTGAGCTTATTTGAAAGGCACATAATACTACTGGTACTACTGCTAATATTATGTTTATGCCTATGTGTATATTTTTAGCCACATCAATCTACTGCAGAATGAAGGCCTCTGCATAGATGGACATCTTTCTACACTATAGCTCTATAGCAGTGGTTCTCAACCTTCCTAATGCTGCAACCCCCGCCCCGCCACCACGACCCCCTCCCCACCCCAGGCAAGAAGCGATGAGGTGACAAAGGGAGTGTGGCACCAAGATGGCGCGCTAGCGCACGCTTAGGCGACCCCTGTGAAAGGGTCGTTCAACCCCCAAAGGGGTTGCGACCCACAGGTTGAGAACCACTGCTCTATAGTGATCTATCTATCTATCTATCTATCTATCTATCTATCTATCTATCTATCTATCTATCTATCTATCTATCTATCTATCTATCTATCTATCTATCTAACTAACTAACTAACTAACTAACTATCATCTATCTATCTCTATCTCTCTATCCATCCATCCATCCATCCATCCATCCATCCATCCATCCATCTCTCCCTCTCCCTCTCTCAAACATTCTTCCATTTTTCTGGTGCCATCCTAGAATTAAGAGTTTCCACACCAAAAACTGCTGTGGAAGGTGTTCTTTTATGATATTTTTTCCTGGGACTTGAGAGAATAAGAAGCAGACCACCAGGACGATCAGCCTGCAGACACACTAGTCAACAGCCATATAATGAAATAAACTCATTGAAGTACTCTATGCACTGAAATTATCTTCTTCTTTTAAAAAAAATTTGCATTCATTCAAACTGAATGAAAACTGATAGAAAAATGTATAAAATATTTGGCAGAACTAAATGAAATACATTTCTGCAAACTCCAGAATCTAAGTAGGAACGTAACTGAAATTATTGTTCAAGTCATCTGTGGTACATAAAAACTATACTCCTTCATTCTAACAGTCATATCTAAGCTTCAATAGCTATAAATTCTGGCTTTCTGATGATGCAGTTAGAACCAAGTCCTATGCACAATTAATTAAGTCTTCAGATTATTAATAATGAATAATGCTGTAACTCAGAAAGATGAATTAATTATGAAAGAAAACTAGCAGGTTTCTTCTCTCCCTAGCTAATATATTTTCATCCACACCCTCCCCAGTGCAAGGGGAGACTTCTGCATATGATAGAAAAAATAAACTCAGCCGTATTTCTACTTAAGTATGGTTTGTTTTGTTTTTTTGTTTTTATACAAAATGATCATAGCTTTAAATAACTGGTGTTCATACTATGTCATTAACAATCATATTGTCTTGTCTTTCCAACTCAGTAATAAGCAGTCACGTAAAAAACTGATCATAGCTTCTCAGCTCTAAACCAGCTTTAAACCGTCATTCTGGAAAATTGTTACCTGAGATAAATTTAGAAATTGAAGACATCTATATAAAGCAGATTATCTATGTGCCAATATATATGCTTTCCGGAGTGAATACACTTCGGTGAATTCAAAACTTAATTTTAGGTTAGAACTTTGTTTCTATTTTGAGTTGTTTCTTGGATTTGTCTGTTACTGCAGTACATAATTTAATCATGGTGTCAACTAGCCTGCTAGGCAGGGACAAATTTGCATAACAATGTTTTGAAATGTCTTCCTTGATGATAGAAAATTGGCACAACATGGCAGAGAATTTGAATATGTCTCTCCTTTAATTTCAAAACAGGACATTAAATAATTAAATATTTCTGATGATCAAAAAAAAACCCTACTTTTTTTTCCATAATAAAATAGGACTGCTCTTGATACAATGAGGGAAATATGCACTGATTGTGATTAATTTGAACATTTTAATTATTCAGCAGGTGTATTCTTGTCTATTGGCATGATAAACTATGTTCCAACACTTTATTGTGAAAAGGTGATGAGCCAGATTTTTTTCTGGAGAAATATTGGCACCAAGCAGTTACATTAGTCATTTGTCTGCAAAAAAAGTTTCTAAGAGTATTTCACTCTTTCTTGATGCCATATCTCCCTCTTTCTTGATCTTTCTCCTTGAACCCATGGTATGATATATAATAAATGTTGTATTGGTTTAATTACAATAATACATTATGTTTTATTTTGTCTTTTGCAGCATTCAGATCATAAATAAAAGGCATAGTATGAACATGTGACTCTCCCCAGCACTGTCATTTTGTAAATCTCATAATTTTACATGTGCCCAATGTAGAACTGAGAGAAGGTCCCACATTAAAATGCAGTATTATTTCATTGGAATATAACTCAGACAGTCCTCAGGTGGAATTGACTAGCAAAACTTTATCTGGATACACCTAATTTGTTCCAGATTGGCATCTACATGCATTTTCTCTGTGGCAAGCTTCTTATGAATCAGGCTACAAGTCAAATTGACAATATTATTACAAGTATAGACTAGGGAAAGACCAGTATTGAACTAACAATATTTTGAATTGTCAGTCACTTTAATATACATTAAAATGATAAAGTTACAGACATATATTACAAGACATCAATAATGAGGCCTTAAAATTAAGCTCGACTATTGGACACTGAGCAGAAACCTTTTCAGAGGCAGGAACTATTGTGAGATTGTGTGGAATATAATAAGGGCTCTCCCAATTAAAAACTATATGTAAAAATACTTTTTTTAAAAAGCACATAAAAACATTTAAGATAAAATACATTTGAAATGGCTGAAATATCCTAATGTGCAATAGTGGCGAATATCCGTAGCTCAGGTATAGGATAACGGTGCTTGTGGGTTGGTTTCTAAACACTTAGTTACCAGGCTAGGTAACATCTTCAGCGGAGTTTACTAAATTCCACTGAAGATATTACCTAGCCTGGTAATGAAACATTCAGAAACCAACTCACAAGCTCGGAGAAGGAACCTTCACCCCCATATTCTAATTTTCCATTAAAAAACATAGAATAACAAATTTGGCTATTTTTGAAATATTTTTGTCATGTTTTAATTATAATCTGTAAGTTGACCCATTGCTGAGTTTTCCTCTTGAAGCTTCCATCTTCTAAACATATCTAGCCATTGTTCTATATTCTTTCTTGCTTCTCCCTTATATTCTGAATGAGACACGACAGTTCTGCCTAGTCTCCTATTTCTTACTACATTATGAAGAGATGTCTTTCCAATATGCAAAAGATGAGCAAAATACATTTTAGCTCTCTATAGCGGTAAGCTTTTCAATAGCTTTGTAAATTATTCTGTTTGGTGCTGTTTTTTCCCCCTAGAAAGAATGAAAAATTATAATCCAGGCATTATAATAATGACTGAAGTAATTTATAATGTTTGCAAATAATAAATGGGTAGGTTTAGACTGCATTTAATAGTATAATTCCCTTGCCACAATCAAACCTCAGAAGTGTGAGGTCTTTTCAACGTATCATTATTTATCGCAAGAACTGCAGGAAATGGCTGGGAAAATGAACTTTTTAATATCTTCCACAAACAGCTCTCACTTCAGACTTAAGCTGTTCTCTCATAAGCGATTCAGTTTTAGTTCCCATCACCACCATTACCACCTCTTTAACCCTGAATCCAATGACACAATCAATTATTGAAAGGAAAATTTCACAGCAATGTCCTCTGTCTAGAGTCATTTGCATCAAAAAGCCATGATGCAAAAATGTTGGGAACTCAAAGTCCCTTCTCTTCAACTGCAGCTGTGGTGCTTAAGCAATAGCAATAGTACTTAGACTTATATACCGCTCCACAGTGCTTTGGAGAACTCTCTGAGCAGTTTACAAATGTCAGCATATTGCCCTCAACAATCTGGGTCCTCATTTACTGACCTTGGAAGGATGGAAGGCTGAGTCAACCTTGAGCCAGTCAGGATCAAATTCCTGGCAGTGAGCAGAATTAGTTTACAATACTGCACCACAGCTCTTAAGGGGCTGTAATAGAGCACAGAGACCCAGGTTCTTGCAAATCCTCAGTCACTTATCTCTGGGCCAGTCACAGGGTTGTTTGTGGGGGGGGGGGGAATAGGAGAAAGGGACATTATATACAAAAAGTCTGGCAAAGTCTGGTACTCAGCATAGATCAATTTAGCAAGAATATTTTAAAACAGAACAAAGTCAAGGTGCAAGCACTTGTTATGCCTGTGGCAGTTTGTACCCACTGCTATTTCCCCCCATTTCCCCCATTTCTCATGTTTCTTTGGACTTCTGTTTCTGCACTAAATGCCCTTTAAGCTGCTCTTGAAACTCAGTGGTTATTGCTTGTTGACTGAAACATGTTGACTACCAATGCATCTCTCAGAACTGCTGTAGAGATCAGAATTTTTCTTTCTGAGATCTTAAATGCAAGCCTGGTTTTGCATGGTTTCCCTTGACCATCCTAACCTTACTCATCTTGCTTCATCTTTTTCAATCTTCCCTTTCTTTTACAGAAGAGCTTAAGCAGATATTAGATGTCAGCTACTGCAAAGGAGACTATGGGAAATTTCCAAAACCAAATTCTTTTTATGTTCCATATATTTATCATTGCTTCATCATTATTATACAAATGCTGAATGTCGCATAAATAAAACTAAGGTCAAAAAGTAGACTCTGTCCTATAAGGAGAGGCTATAATTGGATGTTCTTAGTTTTCAAACATGACAATCAACATTTTGGAGAGGTGATGTTAAATATTCCTTTTCTTTGTAAGGTTGCTTGATATCCTGGATTGATATCCCAAGCTGATCAGCTGATAGGATCTAATATTTATGAAAAAGACTAATTCAAAGTACATAGGTAGCCTTCAAAACTTTGAATGTGACTCCTCAAAATTGACATCAAATTATAATTTTAAATATGAGAGGAAGGAAGAATCCTTGATTACCAGTGATATTAAGTTAGGAATTAATGTGAGACTGACCAGATTCAAAGGTGAGAGATGACAGTAATGAAAACCTTAAAATCAGGACTCTTTTATTCCAAGTGGAACATTAGCTGTTCGTAACTGCGTAAGTTGACAACTGATTGAATTAAGATCACCTTCCTCTTTGTTTAGAAGCTCTTCAGATAAAATGCTTCCACATTAAATGTCCAAATAATTCTTACACTCCATTTTTTCCCAAACTCATCTCTTTTTTCAAGCAACGGATTCACAAATAATGCCCAAGGAAGTACAGAGATAAAACGATCTGGTTACATTTTAATGAGGGTCAACCGAAATACAAACAATACAGATACGATTAAAAGTTAAGCACACAGGCTCAGATCACCCAAAGGCTGAAAGATATTATGGTTCAAAGAGTCTTGTGGCAAACTGCTGAAACAATTTATGCAGATATGTAGGAACTTTGATTCCTCTCCCCACTTTCATTTTCTTTGATTATTATGTATACAAAATGTCCAAGGTAAAGACAGAAACATAAGTTTAGTTGGTTATAATCCTCCATTCACTGCTGTCCAACAATTGGTTACTTTCTACTTTTTAGCACAACAACATCAAAACACCTTGGAATTTCTTTGTGGCGATAACCATCATGTTTAATAGTAAACATTTAATACTATAGTGGATTTTTTTTAATAGGGTACAATTACTCACTTTTCATAGAAATTTTCCCATTTTTTTCAACCTCAAACTCCTCCCTCTTAAATTAAAATGCCTTCTTTTTTATTAACCCGATCATCCTGCCAGAAATCATATTTAATTTCTTAAAATATGTAACTGTTCCAAACTGAATTGTTTGACTAGATTGAAAACTTTCTTGTTCCATGGTTTACTTTGATACTTCTTTTTTCTCTCACAGTGTATCTGCCATGTTGTTGTTGTTGTTTTCAGACAAAGGATAATAGAATTTGGCACTTTATGCTGTTCAGTTTCAGAAAACTGCAGTACTTGGTAGCTAACCTAAAAAATTCAGTCTCCCTAAAGAAATATATATGCCAACGTAAAACATAACACCAACGTAACACCATTAACTGGGTTTGATATGCTAACGATCAATATTTTATCTGAATGAGAAAGACTGTCTTCCTTATTAAGAACTTGGGCATGAGGAAAATTGTTCAATTTTTTTTATGAATTAACAAGATTTTACTTTTAAAATCTGGCACTGAGGAGACCATTCTGTTGGCCACTGCTGGGTTTGCTGTATGTTTTAGTTCAACAATAACTGGAAGACCACATGCTGAGCAACCATAGCAGTTAAAACTAACTTCAATGCAAGCAATAGGATAGAAGGTAGCAGATGTGTTTAATGGATACCGGGCAAGCTGCATGATGCACATAGCTCTCTATCTTCCACAAGAAGAGAAGAGCTAGAGGAAAAGAACCTAGGGGAACAATTTAGAGGTAACTAAAGGTAAGTAACTCACTTTACTTAAGGTAGGGCATCTGTCCCTAAGAGGAATGTTTTCTTCGCCATATCTGTTTCTATATTTCTCTCGGGCCACATAAATAGAAAGGAAAATACAAATAAACACAAACTCATAAATCATGTCTTGTATATTTCAGAACAGGTAGTCCTCGACTTACAACAGTTCATTTAGTAACCATTCAAAGTTACAACGGCACTGCAAAAAGTGAGTTATGACCGTTTTTCACACATATGACCATTGTGGCATCCTAATGGTCACATGATCAGAATGTGGAAGCTTGGCAACAGGTTCATATTTATGATGGTTGCATTGTCCCATGGTCATGTGATCCCCTTTTGCAAACATCTGACAAGTAAAGTCAATGGAGAAGCCAGTTTCACTTAACAACCATGTTACTAACTTAACAACTGCATGATTTAAATGATTTACTTAATAACAAGTTCATAAAATGGGGCAAAACTCACTTAACAAATGTCTTACTTAATAACATAAATTTTGGGCTCAATTGTAGTCGTAATTTGAGGACTACCTGTATTAGTCTGTTTACAACAAATACAAAATAAAATATTGCAGTGTCTTGCTAAATAAATCGAGACATTATATTTTAATGGTTACATAAATCACATATTTTGGTTTGCCTTTTTGGTGAAATCAATTCGCTTTTCATTTTTTAATTCAATTTGTTTCATTTAGGATTGATTCCTTGCTCTCTCTGAGTTTTCTTCCTCTTCTTCCACATTAACTAGCTTTTCTGAAAGTTTTTTTTTTTTTACTTTTCTTTGGCAATCTATAAAAACTACAGATCTTTGAGCTTAATTTCAAGATAAATATTTTTCTAGTCATTGCTAGAAACAGAAAATCATTATTCTTAATTTTGACCATCTTGCTCAATAAAGATTAAGCCCAAAAAAGCCAGTACATAAAAGCTCAAATTAAGGATCAAAAAGAAGAAATTACTATCATGGCACTACTATGGAGGTAGGTATCATCTGTCTAAAATCCTAAAGCACAATTCAGAGAAAACAAAACTGAATTACATGGACAAAAATCTGAAATAATAATGGCTTATGTTTGATAATATTTCTTCCGCTTGGGGGGATTGAGTTCAGTTAGCATTTAGGAAACTGAAATCTATTTGTGTAACAAATTTTATTTAAAAACAATTACAGCTTTCTAAAGATTATTTGACCTCTTCAGATTTTACACACACACACACACACACACACACATATACACACACACACACACAAAATAGTCTGTTTCTTTCATGAAATTGAAACTTTTCATGTCAGTTTCATATAAACTATTGAACGACAATTACTCATTTTCAGAACATGTGTTTATTAATATTGATTCTTGGCAGATGGAGAAGTTGAACAAGTTTGAACAAAATGCAACCCCCCAAACCTTACACATTCTATTTATTATATAAACACAAAAGTTGACTTGAAATTTAATATGTGAAATAAAATGCTGCAGTCCTTATATCTGCATTTTATTGTACATAAAGGCTGTTTGATGGGATGGGTGCTCCACCTCATCAAAGCATGAAAGCAACAAGCTTCTCTTTATAACAGGGGTCTCCAAGCTTGGCAACTTTAAGCCTGGCAGACTTCAACTCCCAGAATTTGCTGGGAGTTGTTGGCTGGGGAATTTGCTTTGCTGGCTGGGGAATTCTGGGAGTTGAAGTCCTTCAGGCTTAAAGTTGCCAAGCTTGGAGACCCCTGCTTTATAAAGTACCTCTTACAGCAGATCACTTAAATTTTCATTTTCAGATAGATTATTGCCTGCCTAGGCAAAATCTTCAGTGTTTTGATCTGGGAGAAGTCAGAGATTGATTGGAGAATCAATTTTTTCCAAGATCATAGCACTTGAAGATATTGCCTAGACAGATGGCAAAAATGAAAAACTAAGTTCAGAGAACTACAAGCCAATCTTGGGCTATTCTCTACAACTGCAGTTTGTTTTCTTCTCTTTTCTCCAATGAAGCAATGTAGCCACTCTGCTCTGGAGATGTCATTTGTGGATCAGCTTCAAAGTGTTGGTTTACGTGAATTCTGACTGAAGAGAAGAATCTGTTCAAGTATTTGTTTACTTCCTAATTTATATGTATGCATCACTGTGTTAGTATCATTCTTACTATTGGAGGCTCTGAAAATGTACAGAGTTCAGGTTTATGAGTTTATGTAGAATCCAGGAAACTCTGCTTTCATTTAATTATTTCTTATGTTCTTAATTGCAAAATATGCATTTCAATAATGTGAAATTTAAATCAATTCCATACAGATGGATCACATATTACTTAAATACCCAATTTACCATGCAGTCATTTACATAATGGCAGAGCTCTCCAAAATAATTATTAAGTGCCTGAGAACATAGATTGTGAAATCTTTAAAAAAATCATCCAGATCAACTTTCCTACCTTGAAAGATGAATTATTGCTATCTTTTGGGGCCCTTTGTTGCCCTTCAAAAACATGGGGCCCCTGTGTATGGTCATTTTCTATAGGTTTAAGGGGTTTTTTTTAATTTTGTATAAATCTAACCACATATCACATTTGTTTCCTTAGCACTTCTGTTCACATTTCTTATATGAAAGAATGCTATTTCCTAGTCTATAATATTGTGTTAATATGAAACTATGAAGATGGAGGGGGGTAATTTGATTTTTAGTCGATGGTTTGCAACAGAACAATTTGATTGATTTATCAATTGCCCTGCCCATTATTACAGGCTCGAAACTGAGATTATATTTCTTACTAATCCAGTGAATTTAGTGAATGCTTTATGTTTTCCAGAAAAAAAAGTCTTACTGTGTAATAAGCCTAGAGAGAAAGAGATGACATTTATTCAATTTAGAATAAGAGGAGTAATAGTAGATTCTAGCATAACTAGTGCCATTACTGGATGCAGACTATGATATTACAGAAATATGCAATGAATAAATAATGGTCATCCAAATTTTCAGTGATGAACCTAAAATAATAATATTAATAATAATGGCTGCAGCTTACCAACATTTAGAAGAAATACATCCTTTTCTTTCTTTTTTATTCATGGAAAAATATAACTAGCTGCATAACAGGATTTCATGTTTATGCAATACATTTTTTGACAGCAAAATATTGAAAATTTGCTTACATTCTCAAATCACAGATTAAAGTGTATTTAGATGATTTGGGAAAGGGGGAACTATATGCCTGTCAAAGCATATGTTCTACATTTTGAATCTATGAGGTCCTGAGATGATTTGATCAGATATGAGGAACATCAAAATTCAGAATAACAGACTTGGAAGGGATTTTGGAGGTTGAACCCTCTGCTCAATCAGGAGACCCTACACCATTCCAGATAAATAGATGTCCAATCTCTTCTTAAAAATCTCCAGTGATGGAGCACCACAACTTCTGGAGGCAAGCCATTCCACTGATAATTGTTCTCACTGTCATGAAATTTCCCCTTAATTCTAGGTCTCTCCTTGGTTACAAGTTGACCCCCTCTTCTCTATGGCAGCCCCTGAAATATTAGAAGACTGCTATCAGGTTACCCCTAGTCCTTTTCTTCTCTAGGCTAAACATACCCAGTTCCTGCAACCATTCATCATATGTTTTAGCCCTCCAGCCTCCCAATCGTCTTTGTTGCTCTTCTCTGCATTTCTAGACTTTCAACATCTTTTTTTGTATTGTGGTGATCAAAACTAGATGCCGTATTCCAAGTGTAATCTTACCAAGTAGGATAAAGTGGTATTAATACTTCATGTATTAATGATCTTGATAATATTCCTCTGTTGATGCAGCCTAGAACTGCATTGGGTCTTTTGGCAGCTGTAGCACACTGTTGGCTGATACTTACCGGTAAGTGGTTGTCTATTAGGACTCCTAGATCCCTTTCACAGTTTCTGCTGTTGAGCTAAGTACCACCTATTCTATACTTGTCTTTCTTGCCTAAGAGCCTTTTCTCTCCACTGAATTGCATTTTGTTGGAAGAGGCTCTGTGTGCAAATCTGTTAAGATTCTTCTGTATCTTGACTCTATCTTCTAAGGGTTTGGCTATTCCCCCCAGCTCAGTGTCATTTGCAAATGTGATGAGTTCCCCTTCTATCCCCTCATCTAAATTGTTTATGAAGATGTTGAAGAGTACAGGTAGTCCTCAACGTATGACCACAATTGAGCCCAAAATTTATGTTGTTAAGTGAGACAGTGGTTAAGTGAATTTGCCCCATTTTATGACCTTTCTTGCCACAGTTGTTAAGTGAATCACTGCAGTTGTTAAGTTAGTAACACGCTTGTTAAGTGAATCTGGTTTCCCCATTGCTTGTCAGAAGATTGCAAAAGGTGATTACATGACCCTGGGACACTGCAACCGTCATAAGTATGAGTCAGCTGGCAAGCATCTGAATTTTGATCACATGACTATGGGGATGCTACAATGGTCGTAAGTGTGAAAAATGGTCATAATCACTTTTTTCAGTGCCGTTGTAATTTTGAACAGTCACTAAATGAACTGTAATAAGTCGAGGACTACCTGTACTGCAATAAGTCGAGGACTACCTGTAACCCTAACCCTAAGACAGAACCTTGGCGTACCCCACTTAATAATTCCTTGTAAGGGTTTGATTGTTTCGGTGAGCTCGATTGGTATTACAAGAAAAGCTAATATTGCTATGTGACTTGAGGTTAACATAGCTTTTATGAAGCAAATTCTGTCTAGAAATTTAACTTCTGCCAATAATTTGACATTAACCCATAATTGCCTGCTGGTGGGAATGTGCTAGCTAGTTAAGCAATGTATCCATAATACAAAGAATAAAATATTATTTCACACTGTCTTTTTATCCACGCTTGTTCTTAATTTATTGTATTTTATTTAAGGGCCCTTTTTTCTTATTTCTTATACTCAACATTTATGTGTAGTATTATTATACATTTAAACATATATGTTTGCTATGAGTATTCCTGAATCCTAAAAAGGGGGGGGGACAAAAATGTGTTACCTTTGATGTATACATATTAGTCAATAAATCAGCTTCTAGGGCTTTCATTTCCTCTTCTGAATCTGCAAGTTAAAGAGAAACATATGTTTACTATTGCATTATAAATCTCTAGCATTTGGATTTCACATATAAAATTTAGAAATATCCCTTAAAGACAATTTTGGGTTAAGAACTGACTAAAATAAATGTTTGGCAAGTACTCCTTTCTTTAATATATGCTTGTTAATTTATGCCATTTCATTGGAAAAAATATGTTTAGTAATGAAAACAGCTTATTATTGGTCAACTGAAACATTTAAAGAACTGATCACCAATAGTGAAAGTAGTAGGATATGAAATTAGATTTCATTTCTAAATTAAGATACTTCTGCACTGACAGCAATGTACTATATATATTTAAAAGGAGCTCTTATTTTTTATTTTTTTATAGATTGAATAATTTCAAACATCCTTTCAATGGAAGCCAGTTAACAGGTATCTTCTATGGGGAATATGTAAGTTACAGGCATATTCATATATATTTACACTGATATATTATTAATAAGGATACTGTATATGTAGCACGAAAAGAGATTTAAAGTTTCAGTGAATTTAATTGAATTTCCTGGTCACTGCCATGTTCAGTGTTACGGTAGAAGGACTTGAAGAATGTCTCAATAAAAGAAGGATGATATGTTAAAAGGGAAACTGTTTTTATCTAATCATCATCATCATCATCATCTAAACTCTATAGTTGAGTGTAATTGTGAGTGATAAAATAACAGTCATAGGCAGATTAAAAATAAGTCCAATTGATACAAATAGCTGAACTCTTGTGATTTGTTGCTGCTGCTGCTGTTCCATGTATTTCAATAGACCTAAGTCATTAGTAACTTTAGTTGGATGGGCTCCAACTAAAGTAATGAACAGTATATTCCTAATTGAAAAACAGCAAATGGTACTAGCTCATAAATGTATACAATATGACTAATATATTGCTTTTATCTTGCTTCTCAAGTTTACATCTTCAATACAGTACTGTAAAGTAAAACAATGTTATAAACAATGTCTCTTTAAAAAATATCAATGCACTTTAAATGCACTATAGTACAAGTGGCCCACAAAAAGCATAAAACGTTATATTTTATTAAAAAAAATAAAACGTTGCCAAGATAGTAGGGAACCAGAAAAATAAAAGAAATGAAGCAAAAAGTACCGGTAGGTGATGGCATTTTAAAAAGTATCTATAAGGGTGGAAGATGAATGAGAAATAATATGCTTTATGGGTCTATTTTTCAGGGTTATGCAGTGATCCGGATTTGAAGAAGAAACTATGATATGGAATATATGAACAAGCACATACTGAACCAATAGGTACTGCCTTAAATCAATTCCATCACCCTCCCCCCCAAGGACCATGCATGAGCCCAGAAAAAGTGAGAGCTCTTTAAGGAGTCACCAACAGGTGCAATGTGTTGTCCATGCATGCTCTGAAACATATTCCCCCCCCCCCTTTGAATCCAAATTACTGTATAGTCCTTATAGTAAAACAAATCCTTCAAATGCTAATGACGAAGAATTCAGAACGCAAGAGCTCAGGAAATAGGACATGGGGATTAGGGGAAGTAATCTGGACAGGATCCAGAAATGATATTATGGAAATATATTTTATCAGAGTGAAGTGAAAACTACACACATAACGGTAATACTACTGAGAAAAGGCTAAACATTTTCATCAGACTGTTTTACAGTTCACACTTTGACTAATTCTTATAATAAACGTCATCAAAATCAGGACTTCTCAGAAACTCAGTGAGATCATTGCTCCTTGATATTCAGGGATCACAGCAAAATTGTTAGCACTATTATTGCCATTAATTTTCCTGAAATTTTTTATTGATTTTCATTTAATTAGAACAGTTATTAAAATAAAGCATAGAAATTTAAAAAGCTGAAATAGGTACATTGCCCTCAACAAACATAGGTATTATTTGTCCATCAAAACAAAGATTAAATACTATTGCTTTGCTTATTGATTTAGACTGTTATGATGCCCAAATATTTGAAGCTATGCAGGAGTTTAGTAATGAGTTACAGCTAAATTTTAATTTTAAAAGTAGAATTATTTAATATATTGGATTGGAATAAATAAATATAAAAATATATATTTAATTCTAAAATATTCTGTGGAAACAAAATTTAGCAGGCATCACTTAGTACATCTGAGGCCTGACTGATTTATAAAAAAATTAATAGGTTCATTACAACTGTACATTAAATTATGATTTTCATTAAGATGCCCAAATAAATAGGCAAAAATGAGTGTATACTGTATGTCATAAGCATATGAATCTCAAGAGTGTTGTGTAAATCTACTGATTTTATATTGCACTTGGAAAAGTTTAAATTTTAATCTATTATTTTACTTTTAATGATTTTTTGAAACAGATTATAAAGAGAACAAAACTTTTTTTATATTTACCCATGTAATAGGCTGTATTGCTATTATCCTGGTCATCTCATCTTTCTCACCTTTTCATCTTTCCTACTACCCTCTCCTTTTGATATCTTATGATTTATCACTTGTTTGTATCTTATGATTATGGTTGTATCTTATGATTTACGATCTATAACTTATCACTTTGTTGTTTGCATATACACTGAGAGCTTATGCACTGGACATAAATTTCTTGTGTGTGCAGTCACACTTGCCAATAAAGAATTCCTATTCTGTTCTGTTCTGTTCTGTTCTATTCTATTCTATTCTATTCTATTCTATTCTATTCTATTCTATTCTATTCTATTCTATGCTATTCTATTCTATTCTATGCTATGCTATGCTATGCTATGCTATGCTATGCTATGCTATGCTATGCCATGCCATGCCATGCCATGCCATGCCATGCCATGCCATGCCATGCCATGCTATGCTATTCTATTCCCTTAATGCATGTATGTGAAAGTATATATGCTTGTGGAGGAGGTATGGGTGCATGTTATAGACTACTAGAAGTACATTTTTTTATTTATACCAATTTTTGGTATAAATAAAAAAATAATTTATTTAAAAGTGAATACATAGTCTGATAATTATTGGTGTATAAAGAACAACTTTAAGGAAGAATGAGTTTAGTTATATTGCAATAAATATTTGCCCATATATCATTATGTAGAAATATCTCCTACTTTAACCAAACCTAAAGTTATTCATTTACAGTCAGAATAACAGTTCATGCCTTTTTGATTTTTAACATTATTATTGCTGGATTTCAAGATTCTGCATAAATATATGGAAGAGCTGCAATCTGGGGCTGGGTGCGTTTTTTTTGGTAAAATATCCCTACATTTTTTTTAAAAAAAAATGTCTTTGCAGTTATATCATATTCATTATCATGATTATCTCTGTATAGATCACTGTTATAACTATTTTATTAGTGAGAAATTAAAAAATATATATGATTTTTTCCTAAACATTGCACAAAATTGTATGCATTTTTTTTAACCTGAAAATATAAAGATTGGTTGCCTTGGCACAACTCTTGTTCCTTTGTATCAAGATTCCACATCTACAGTAGATTTGTATTATTATACACATAGGGGGCAATATTCACTCAATTTCTTCCCCCTGCTAATTTATTACTGGTGTGAATGGCATACCTTGGAGTTTTGATTCACAACAATATTAACCCTACATACCTCAGCCTAGGCACTTGTGACATTTAATTCATCTTCTCGTGATATAGCTGTGTAATGAACCTTGCACACCCACATCTCCCAAGGTCTGGATTATGTTTATCAGCCTTCTGCCATGTAATACATTTCATATTTGCTGGGTTACAAGTCACAGATCTGTAGTTCCAACATGCTAGGAAAAACTGATCCATGACAATCTATGATGAACTGTGTGCTTCTATTCCACAAACTCCAGCTGAAAAAGTCAAAGATGGGAGTAATCCCTCCTAGCTAGACCAGTCCATGCAACCAAAGTCATAAATGCTAATGCTACTTTTATTATAAAATAACAGGAACAGAATCTTGCAAGTCTGAATGTTTTCCTTCCTCCCCTTTATTTTGAAGAGAACTAAGGAGGGTCAAGTCTGAGATACTTTCTCACATTACATTTCTGCCTCTTTTCATTTGATGGTTGTCTTGGTTGCAGCTCTTCCTCCTGCTCTTCAAGGTTGTTTCTACAGTCCATTACAGAATCCAAAAGCCTGGAGACTGAAAGCATGGAATTTCCTCTTCCCTGTGCTAATTTACAGGTGCATTTCAATAAGTCTGTAAATGTGGTCCCTGTCCCAGGGTGATCTGCCTCAAAGAACCTCTTCAGAAAGAGATTAGGTAGCTGTTGAGATACAATTCACCTATTTTTAGGGGTCAGACTGATAAATGAACCGATTGAAACGCTTTTCAGAAACTCGCATTTGTCCCTCACATTTTAATCCAACAGATTCTCTCTCAAAGCAATTATCCTAGAAGAACTGGTTTATATTTTATATTTGAAGCTAACTTTTTGAAATTGACCAGACGTTAGCCTCCCTGCATTGGACAACACAAACTCCTCCCATAGTAGCAGCACCGCCGGATTAGCCCAAATCCTTCTCCCAATTGGAAGGGAAGCCGTGCAAAAAAGAGAGAGCGAGAGAGCGCACCTCGGAGCTTACCTGAGCCCAGGCTCCAGGAAGCGGACGCCAGCAGCAGCGCGCACACCAACTGCATCTTCACCATTCTTGCCATCCACTCGCTTCCCTTTTCTCTCTATAAAGTGAAGTCCATATACAAAAAGGCAAGCTATCTGGATGAGAGAGAGTCGCGCAGAAAAAAAAGAGCTGCTGCCTTGAGCTGATTTTTAAAGAACTGGACCATAAAGGGAGCTCCGGATGTCCCCTAAGTATATAAGCAAGCAGGGAGGGGTGATGTCACGAAAGCGCAGCAGCCGCTCTCTTTTAACCAAGCGTCCGCCCGCCTGCTCCGTCCCCTCCTCCTCTTCGGAGCGAAACTGACGCGATTCCCCCATTAGTTGCGCTGCGCTTCACACTTCCTGAAGCAGAAAGAAAGGGGCAAGGGAATGTGAGACAGACGGCGCCAAAACGACAGTCTTACCAGTTGCGCCCGATTTTAAAACCTTTGCCTCCAAATGGGAATGCAGGATTTGTGATTATTCCCCCCCTCCCCCTTGCCTGCAGCCACACAACGCCATATAGCAGGCAGTATAGCTTGGTGATGGAAGTTGCGGTCCAGCACAATTGACGGATGTGTGGCTGGAAAAGGCTAGTATAAAGAATCTAATGAGAGTAAGTTAAATGTCACCTTTGTATTTGTGTGCCCATCACAGGTCACCTGTATAAGTCACTTAGCTGTTTCTATGATTCATGTAAATCAGGAAAAGAATTTAACAAAAACTTGAGAAATATAGTATTTGTTTAACTAAAATAAATATTTTGCAATGTACTGTTGTGTCATTCTTTCTTTACTTATTTCAACTTATGCAAGAGACCAAACCAAAATGGTATTCAGAAGAAATGCTGGGACTGCAATTCTTAAGAATTCACAGCCAAAGACCATGAGGTTCCTATACATTTGGAAACAATCAGATTAGGGAAGATAAACTTGGCACAGTGAAAATGAGCTTCCTCCTCCTCCTCCTCCTCCTCCTCCTCCTCCCCCCCCCCCCCCCCCCCCGCCCTGCATTCTTTCCTCCTCCTCCTCCTCCTCCTCCTCCTCCTCATTTTTGTCCCTGGATAC
The DNA here is from genome assembly GCA_003457575.1 of Thermophis baileyi. Taxonomy (NCBI): domain Eukaryota; kingdom Metazoa; phylum Chordata; class Lepidosauria; order Squamata; family Dipsadidae; genus Thermophis; species Thermophis baileyi. The sequence continues at coordinate 78,363 of QLTV01004254.1, read as the reverse complement.
CCAACAATATTTTGCTGATTGCTACTTACAGATATAACTTATTTTTATTTTCCAAGACTACATTCCAGTAAGCATTAACTAAAGTCATCCTAAGCACTTGTGTGCACCAAACACAGGATTTAATGATTCAGATTATTGGTGGAAAGGTAGCTAAAGCTCAAATGCGTATCTTTGAAGATGCAACTCCATGTCCTGGATGTGTCACATAGATGCTCCAAGTGAATAATGCTAGATGAGTTCAGCTCCCAGTCTGCTTTCTGAACAGAAATTTATCTTCCTCTTCATTCACTGCTAATACTTTAATTGTTTTAAATCAGCTTTTAATTGTTTATACTTGATTTTAGATTGGAAGTACCTTTGGATATTTGATGGGTTAAAAAGCTAGATATAAATAGTTGATTAATGAAATGATAATTAGTTGAAGAGAGAAGCACACTTTACTTACAAGGGTATATGCATATACATTTATATACATTCATTATTTAAAACACTTAGGTCTTCCTTTGGATATAAATTTGCCATACATGGCAATGCTGAGCAATCACACAAAGAATACAATCAGTAGTTTTCTCTCAGAAATGGCATAACCATTGGAAGTTGAATGTTTTTGGTGTCCTAAAATGCAGAACCATATAGATTGGTTTTAAGAACTGTGCTGTTTAAATTATTTGACGGGGAGAGAATGTATGCTGTCCCATTTTAAATATAGCCCCTATGCATGTCTTTGTACAGCATTTAATGGGATAGTCCCTCAGGCAAGGACTTAAATTTCTGTATGTTTTTAGTAAGATTTAAAATTTGGTCTGCAAAACAGACAATAAAGAACTTTATATGTGTTCTTCTTTGCGAAGTAAGTAGAAATTACATAAAATCGAAATAGCTTCATTTAAAAAAACCTTAATGAATAGTTTATTAATATTTGGTAGCCTGCAATGGTAACTAAACATACCCTTGGTAGACAGATACTGTAATAAAGAAGTATTTCCTTACTTTATAAATAAAGTTTCTTCATTTTCTATTTTTCTTCCATTAGAGGGCAGAATGACAGTATGAGAACAGTATCAGCTTCTTCTCTAGAAATAGTTTTCTGTTGAACCTACATGGGAAACAAGAAGCAATGACTTCAGTTTATGATAGATCATTTATTCTGTAACATGTACTGAAGAAAAGTTTTTCATTTCTATTTCTATATTTCTGATAGCCTACATGTTTTTAAATTCCATGCAGCATTCATATATAAGTGATACATGAGAAACATTCATGATTTAAACTTCAGGAAAAAGATGACCAGAAAATATGATTTATTAAGATTAAATAGAATAATACTTTGTAATAGAATTTCCCTACCTCCCCACCTCAAAGAATCTGGAGATGGAACAGTGATTAAAGGTTCTTGAACTCAGTGGACTTTATCTCTGAATAGATTTGTAAGGATGGATTGTGTTGTAAAGGTATTATAGAGAATCACATTATGTTAGAGATTATCTTCAAGAAGATCCAGCTAATCTTAAAGCAGGAAAAGAATCTGATTATCCTTTGAAGATAATATTATTTCTACAAAAGGCATAAAGAAAAGGGAGGGAGTGATACAGGATATCAAAACCAGTGCAGATAACTTCTGTTGGATTACGGCTTGCAATTTATCTTCTGTGAGCTGCAAGAAGCCTTCAGGGATACTATATTGCCAGAAGGGATGGGGCCAAACCTGGCAAATGTTCCTTTGATTTTGAGTCTGGGGTTAAAGGTGGGAATGGCAGCATGGAAGCCTTGTGTTCCCATTACCATTCTTAAAATAGCTCTGAACACAATGCCCTGTACAAAATATGGTATTTTGTCATGAATGAAGACAAATGTGTCCCAGGATAATGTTGCAGGATCCAATCTGGGTCAGTCACTCGGACCAGAAGTTTAGTCTTCCAAGCTTTTGGACTCATGCTGGAGCCCATCCTCAGGGAACTTCTCTCTACCAGAATGGTATTTTGTCACCACGTTTTGTTGGCATACTCTTGGGAATGTTTCAGAGGTGCAGTTGTGGTGCTGGGAGAAGGCATCTCTTGAGTCACAGGTTGCCATTCTGTGGTCTATTTAGTTTTTCCTCTAAAGGGGTGGGATGGCATCTTCATGTTCACATGAAAACAATCACATGCTTAGAAAGTTGCATGCATGCGAGAAGGCCAATGAGAAAAAAAGATAAGATTGCATCCATAAGGGGAGGCTCATGGTGTCACCCATCAATGGTCTATATACTTCCTGTTCTTGTTCTTGTCAAATAAAATAGATAAGGTGATTGCTGCATAAAAGCCTCATCGAGAAATTCTATTGCTCTGATGACACATTAAAGACATAATAAGGGCTAAAAGTGCCCTTATTTAGGAGAAGAATAGCTAACAATCTAATGTAATTACAAGAAATGGTGTCATACCACCTTAGCAAATCTGTAACTACTTATTGCTGTAGCTTTCATGAGGTTTTCATGAGCAGCTCCAGGTAAAAGGCACTGAAATAGTCGTGAGTGGTGACCAAGAACGAAGTGGTTATAAAAGGGCCTCCTGACTCAGAAAAAGATTTTTTAAAAAAATTCACACAAGATGGAGCTGTATAAAAGCCCCATGTCTCTACAGCTGCCTGTATGATTATGCATTGGTTCAGCATGATGGTTATTCATGACTTATCCCAAACAAAAAAATGGAGAATACCTGTTTCACTTGGTTTCTGAACCCACAACCACATGCTAAGAGAAAGAATCCAATTCACAGGTGGTAAAACTAATATCACCAAGGAAGTTGCAGTAATACTATACAAGAATGACCTCGGGAGACGGGTGAAAAGCCACAGCGAGTCAAGAGAACAGTCAGACATGAGGCGGCTCAGCTTGCAAAGGGAATATGATCGTGGTAAATATATCAGAAGGGACCCTCCCTAAGTTTCTTGGGCTGTAAAGGTGACAGGGGAGGAGACCTTCAAGTTAATGTAGCCTTACAATGAAGTATAATAAAGTAGCTCATCAGTCATGCTTCCTGTCTGGACTACCTCATAAGGTTGACAGCAGTCTAGTTCCTCAGGATCAACAAGATGAAACTCATCCCATATAATCTCAAAATGTGTAGTCTCTCTTACTTCTATCAAACTCGTACAGCTGGCATCCAATTCTGAGTAAATGAATGATTTGGTCTTCCAAATGCCAAATAAACTTCTTACAGACAAATTCTCTTCTGGGCCATCCTTACCTAAAAGAGTACTTTGAAAAGATGCACCAAGCAGCAATTCACAAATGTAATAATAAAAAAAAACCAGAAAAATATTGCTATTTTGATGCTCCTACTGTCATTGAGTTCCTGCTTGAGTTAAATTGGATTCACTTATTATTTTTTACCAGGATTGCTCTTTCAGTTTACATAGCTCTTCAGTAATCTAAGGATCTTCCCTGAATCAGTGCTATTTTAGTGAGAGATTGTATTCCAGTGACAGACCAAAGCCTTGGTCGAGGTGCCCACCAGGGCCCTTGGATATCAAATGGAGCCATTAGATTTCTTGGGCACATTGATTAAATAGGTGCTCCTCCCTGTAAATGCTGCTGTGACTGCCAAGATCCATAGAAACCAGAGAGTAATCTGAACATTAGAAGGGTAGATATTAATTTCCACCACCCCGAGATAATATCTCATCTGTTCTGAGACAAAATCCAGATTCTATCATCTTTGCCAAGTAAAGCTTGTTTGTTTGTTTGTTTGTTTGGGCTTCCTGTAATATTCATTTGACCGGGTGTCACGTGGTACTTCCAGAATTGGCAGAATGAATCCTTTACTTTTCAAAGAATCAGGTGCCACTGTAAGCATGTTAGATATTTTGAAAATTAAAGAAGGTGGAAGTTCTGAAGTGTGAGACATGTTTATTTAAGAATTAAACCAGAATGAACAACAGAATTTATTTCAATAAAATAAACCAAGCAAGGAATATTGTGGTAATTTGGTTAGATGGTTATTTAGTGAATCATTTTATTTCTTTTTTTACTCAAAACATAAGATCCTATTTATAGCACACTACAGTAGTGATATTATGGATGGAAATACATGAATCAAAAGATGTAACTTACTGTGACATTTTTCATATCATGTGATAATATAACTTACGCAGTTATAATTATACCATTTTAAAATCTTTTTTCCCTCTGCTCTGATACATGTTAGGGAATTTACAGTTGAAGTTTAGTCAAAATACAAATATGCAACTTTCTTCAGTCCAAATAATATTACATTATGTTCCATTCCATCCTGTATTCTGGCATAGAGACCAAGAAACTGAGATTTATTAGAGTTATAACCAGGGGTGGGCTGCTGGGGATTCGCAGGGGTTCGGGAGAACCTCTAGCTAAGATTCTGTGCATTTCGGAGAATCCCCAAATCCCACTCCTGGCTGGCCCTGCCCACCCCACCCCACCCCTCCAAGGAGTCCCCACACAGCCCGTTTTGGATGCAGCCCGTTTTGGATGCGCAAGCGGAGGCTCAGGGAGGGTGAAAAACGGGCCTACCGGAAGTTCGGGAAGGCCTCCAGAGGCCTCCAGAAAGCCTCATGGAGGCCTCCAGAGGGCCTCCATGGCCACAACCATCCAGCAACCGGGCAGAGAACCCCTTGCTAAAATTTTTGAAGCCCACCCCTGGTTATAACCACTTTTCCTCCAGAACTTCAAGGCAACCTAACAAAACATTCCCTTCCCATATTCTCCTATTGTAGGTTGGGTTGTGAGATAGTAATACAAATCTACAGCGTCCATTTAATAAGGGACTTCAATGGGACTCTTGAAAGATCAATGCAAATTAATAAATTTAACACAAAATCAAAACAATCGGTATGCTGCCTTGCAATGTTCTTTTCATTTCAATGTTCTGTTCATTTCCAATTTTGCAGTATTAAAGCAATCACAGAGAAAACTCTATACATTAATGTTGAAATGTGATTAGTTGTTGTTGTTTTTTGTAATATAAAATGGAATGATTTGCAACATCTAAAGATACTTTATCTGAAAGTTGACCCAACTGTTTAAAAATGCCCGATGTAAATTTTTGGAGAATAGGGTTGTAGAGGAAAAAATAAATGATTAACAGTACAAGTCCAAACAGCAAATAAGCACCACTGAAACCAATGAATGTATTTCCAAGTAAACATGCTAAAGAATAAAAATGAATCATCATTGTGAAGTTGTATATGGAGGAAAGCCAAGTTTTGGAACTATTTCTACACCCATTACTGATTCAATGTCATTTGAATAAAAACAGAGTAACGTGTAAAAACAAATGTATGGCACAACCATTAAGTACAAGCAACAGTCCTGGAATCAAGTATCTGTGCATCTCACAGTTATTTGGTAGAAAGTATGAAATATATGAAATTAAGATTGGCACATCTACCAGGGTCCAAAATACCTGGTAGAGGTGATGAAACTGGAGCACCCAAAGTATCTTTGCCTGGGGATCCAAAATACCTGGCACTGCATACAATGAGTAAGATTTGTTTTGGCAGGACAGTTTGAAGATCAGAGTATTAATTTCATGAGTTAATTTTTCAAACTTCATGCAAATCCCAAGTGAATCATCCAGTAATTGATAATACTTGTTTATAAGTTGCTGAAAATCAAGGCTTGCTCATTCAGTAATGTTTTTACAAAATTGTGATTTATTATTTCATTACTTGCAGTCAGGAAGAGTGATTAGTCATAGAATCCACATGTCATTTCTTGAACATTTTTGATTAGATCTATTAACTGTAATTTTTAGCATGTACAATATAATGCTATGTTTATTTAGAAGGATGGCCCACTAGGTTCATTGAGACTTAGGTCTAGATAAGTATGTATCGAATATTTGCCTTAAAATAAAATAATTATAGATAACTAAAATGTATCAGTATTATTGAATTCTTGAATTGTACCCTGATTGAAATAACCTATCTCAACCAGACTGAGGAAAATTTATATCCTTCAAATACTGATTACTGTATCACATAATATCAGATAGAGCTGAGCATCATTCCAGCCTGTTTAAAACATAGATTGATTGATTGGATGGATCATTCATTCCCATTTGTGATCACAGCTCATTACTGTTGGCCTGCAAGGTGGCTTATGAAATATTCATTTTTCTACAGATTTCACAAAAGAAATGATGGATAGACATATAAAAAATGTATGTATGCTTTAATAGCAAATTACAGAAAACATTATAAACAGTAACCATCACAAAGCTAAATCTTTCCCTTTTAATTCAGGATATACTTTTCATTAAAAAAAATTGTATGTATAGGTTAAAACATATGACATTTTTTGCTGCTTATACAATAATTACTGTGGAGCTGTAGAGCACAGAGCCAAGTCCTCAACAGAATCCTTGTTGTATCATCTGTGCAAAACCAACTGGGTTTCAGGCAAAGATTTCATTTTTATTCACCAAAACATTAGATCTTTCAGACAAACAAAACACACTAAATTGTACTCCTGCTAAGATTTCATTCCCAGTTAATTTTGTCTCTTCACAGAATGAGTTTGATTGAGTCAGTGAATAGAAAATTAATTAAATCAAAGTTATAGAGGGGACAAGAGAAAGAGGTAAATAAAAATTGTCTTAAAATGGATCTTTCATATCCCTTGTCCCATTGCATACTTCATTACAACTAGTAATGGACTACATAGAGGAATATTCATATTTTCATGACCTACAATGACATGAAAATGAGGATAAATAACAGGAAAACCAAAAGTCCACTTTTAGTAGACAACATGTACAAAATTTATTGCCCAGCCAATAAATACACACACACACACACACACACACACACACACACACACACACACACACACATTTCCAACATGGAATTTCCCTTCCAAATTTAACTGAAAAGTTTATGTGAGAGGGTAATATATTTTTAACATCCAGACTGCAAATGCCATAGAACTATATATTTTTGACAAGGATTTAAAGATGCTATGATCACAACTATTGACATATTTATTTATGTATTTGTTTGTTTGTTTGTTTGTTTGTTTATTTGTTTAGTCAAACATGTATATGATTACAGACAAAGTATAAACATGATTGTGAATATATAAGAAGTACAAGCATGGTTATGAGTACATGATATTTTACGAATTCATGGGGACTTTAGGACAGGGACAGTAGGCACGCTGGTGCGCTTATGCATGCCCCTTACAGACCTCTTAGGAATGGGGTGAGGTCAACGGTAGACAGTCTAAGGTTAAAGTTTTGGGGGTTTGGGGAAGAAACTAGGTAATGTATTCCAGGCATTGACCACTCTGTTGCTGAAGTCGAATTTTTTGCAATCAAGTTTGGAGCGATTTACCTTAAGATTGTATCTATTGTGTGCTTTTGTATTGTTGCGATTGAAGCTGAAGTAGTCATTGACAGGTAGGACATTGTAGCAGATAATTTTGTGTGCTACACAAAACGTCAGAACGAAGGCGGCGTAGTTTTAAATTTTCTAGGCCCAAAATTTCAAGTCTGGTGGCATATGGCATTCTGTTGCGAACAGAGGAGTGTAGTACTCTTCTCGTGAAATATCTCTGGACATTCTCAATTGTATTAATGTCCGATATGTAGTGTGGGTTCCAGATGAGCTGTATTCGAGAATTGGTCTAGCAAATGTTTTATATGCTCTGGTTAAAAGTACAATATTACCAGATGATAGGTCCTGGAAGGGCTTACAAACTGAGGCAGACACGTAGTAAAAGCTAACACATTTATTCAGCTCAATAACAATTGCTAACAGTGAAAGCGCCAGCCTGTCAGCTTAGCACGGCACGCTCTGGCTAACAGAGAGCGGCGAAGTCAGCACCTCTGACAGCGCTTTATATAGTCGTGCCAGAACAGCGGTGACCAATCAGTGCTCAGCAACACCCAACATCAGCTGTGGACTTGAGGGAAGCCTGGACGCAGCACTCCTCTGTCACTAGATGGTGCATTCATAGTCCTGCAGGTAGGTAGGCCTTCTTCTGATTCTCTTGGACCATCTGAGAGTTTCTGTCGACCCTGGACCAGGTAGAATCACCGAAGAATTTCCTGCTGCCATCTCTGCAGGCTTTTCTGCTTTGCTGGCTGCTTCCATCACTGGAACAGAGTCCTTGGTGCATGGTGAGTCGTACTTGCTCTGGTTGTCGTCAGTCGCTTCTGCTCCTGGAATAGGCCCATCTGTAAACAAACTTTTAGCTGGAATGTGTGGGTTATTTTTTAGTATGTATGTGTTTGTCCTAGGGCCCCAGTGACCCCTTAGTTGGTCAATGTGGCATTGCCACATTCGCCCATCGTCCAGAACCAGCGTATAGGACCTGGGGCCTGCCAGGTTAGTGATAGTCCCTGACAACCAGAGGGGGTGGCCTGCATAGTTTCTGGCATACACAAGGTCCCCTGGTTGGAAAGTTCTGATTTTTGAAGTTGAATCCCTGGGAAGGTCTGGGGAATAATTGGGGTGCAGTCTGTCCAGGTTAGTCTTTATTCTCCTTCCCATTAACAGCTCAGCAGGACTTTGGTTTGTTTCTGGGCATGGTGTGGCATGCTGCAGAAGGAGGTATTTTGAGATTTTATAGTTCCAGTCCCCAGGCCCTAACCTTGCCAGGGCCTCCTTTACAGAGTGTACAGCTCTTTCCGCCCTACCATTGGTGGCTGGAAAAAAAGGAGCAGTTAGAATATGCCTTATGCCCAGTCCTGCTAGCTACACTTCAAAAAGGCCAGAAGTAAATTGGGGAACCAATTTTTTTATAGTCTGCCAAGATATAAGAGACATGGAGGAACCAGTATCTACTTCCATTTTACATGGAGATCCCTCTAAAAGTATAGTGATTAAAAAAAATTATTTCTATTGCTAATTGCATTTCCAATTATGTTTTCAGGGGGATAGCTGTCATTGTTAATAGTATAGCATTCATCTCCCCTGGGTTCAAATTTGAAGGATGGTTTTTTAAAATTTAAAGGTTTAGCTAGTGGCCTTGTATTTGGCTGTGGGGCTCTGCATACCCTTGCCAGATGGCCCATTCATCCACATCTCAGGCAGTCTGCATTTCTGAACTTGGAAGAAGCTCTCAGGTGCAGTCCTCCACAGCTCAAGCAGGTATTCCTTGTTGTCTGTTTTTCCTTGTTGTCTTTCCTCTGGTCCTGAAGTCTGAGGCGGTGGACATCCTCTTCGATCTCCTCAGTTGTGTCCCCTATTTTGTCTGCTGTTTCCGAATGGAAACTGTTTCCCGTTTTGGTGGGAAAATTTGAAAAAGTTGTTTGCTGAATCTCTGAAGCAGATCTGTTTGAAAGTTCTGCTGCTCTGGCCTCCTCTAAGGCTACTTGTAGTGGAAGTACTGTTTTTGTAAGTAGGTGGCGTTGTAGTCTTAAGTCTCTGATGCCACACACCAGCCTGTCTCTTAGAGCATTATCTAGGTGTTCAAATTCACAGTATAAAGCGGCTGCCCTGAGGGAAGACATGCATTGGTTTATAGTTTCCCCCTCTTTTTGGTTCCTGTGATAAAATGTGTGCCTTCTGGCTATCACAGATGGAATGGGGGGAATAATGGTTCCTCAGACTTTCTGAGATTACATCCCAGGGTACTGTATGTGCTTTCTGAGGAGCCAAAAGATTTTTTGCAGTTTCAAATACCTCATTTCCACAGTTAGAGAGGAAAAGGGCTTTTTTCCTGTCATTAGAAATGCCAGAGAGTTTGTTAGCCATTAGAAAGAACTCAAATTTCTCTAGGTAAGTGTCCCAAGATTCAGCTGCAGGATTGAAAGCAGCAAAAACGGGTAAGGCTGCCATTCTCCACAGAAGGGGATTTATCGTAGTGACTTCAGCTCTTGGTAGTGACAGCTCAGCTCAGCTCAGTGACTTCTTCAGCTTCGTGTCTTATAGCCTCGTTTCAGGATGTCTATCCCACCTTCATCGCCAGTTTGATAAGTCCTGGAAGGGCTTACAAACTGAGGCAGACATGTAATGAAAGCTAATATGTTTATTCAGCTCAATAACAATTGCTAACAGTGAAAGCGCCAGCCTGTCAGCTTAGCGCGGCACGCTCTGGCTAACAGAGAGCGGCGAAGTCAGCACCTCTGACAGAGCTTTATATAGTTGCGCCAGAACGGCAGCGACCAATCAGCGCTCAGCAACACCCGACGTCAGCTGTGGACTTGAGGGAAGCCTGGACGCAGCACCAGAGAAGAAGCTATGCAAGATTAGGTTAACTACTCTTAATGCCTTCTTAGCAATGCTGTTGCAGTGGGCTCTGGCACTTAGATCATTAGAGATGAGTACTCCAAGGTCCTTTACTGAGTGAGGATTGTCAACAAGGTCATGATCATCTAGTTTAAATTTTGTGTTCTGATTATTTTTGCCAATTTGTAAGACTGAGCATTTGTTGATTGAGATTTGAAGTTGCCAGTTGTTTGACTATTCTGATACATAGTCAAGGTCTTTTTGAAGGGTAGTAGTATTGTCGGTGGTGTTGAATAGTTTTACATCATCTGCGAAGAGGACGCAGTTGCTTTTTCTATTATCACAAAGGTCATTTATGTAAAGAATAAAGAGAGTAGGTCCTAAAACGCTGCCTTGGGGAACACTGCTGTTAACAGGTAAGCAGGTATTGTGGGATTAGATATATTCTGTTTTGTGACTACCATCCTATTTGTGAAAGTGAAATCCTACTGAACTCACCTTACAGAACTCAACTCACATAAACCTAACATGCAGGGTTAAATAATCTGGTTAGAAATTACAGCTCTCAGCCTCTTGCCATTAGCCAGGATGGTTTAGGCTCTGTTCCCTTCTTGTTAGAGGTGAAATAAAAAGCATCTTCAACTATGAACCCATTCTAATAGAGTTTCCATGGTACCAATGTCTAATTTTAGGCACCAGGCACACTTTCTTCCATTCCTCCCATGATTTAAGCATCTGGGAATGTGCTCTGGTTATCATTGCTGGCTATTAAATGCATATGTCTATATTTTTATCTTAATTGTATTATGATTTTAATTTTGTAAACCACCTGGAATAAAACTTCATGTCCAGAAAATATTACATCTTTCAAAGGAAGGTCAGTCATAATTGTTAGTTAAGACTGCTAACACCTGGCCTTGAACATTGCTCTATACCTTTAAAAATTTAATGAAAGCAACATGTTCAGCTGGTTCTAGATATGCACCTGGTGAACATTTTCCTGAAATATGACTATTAGAAGTACATAAACACTATTTAAGTCAGGAAATGACATGTGTAGCCAGTTAATAAACAAGTGGAATGCTTCTGTTTCACCCAAATTCAATGATGACTGAATTACATTTTGCTTTGAATCAAAACTTGTTGCTGCTGTTTCATGCAGTACCATTCTAAATATTCATTTAAAAAGCAACATGGCTTGTATTTTTTTAAAAAATACAGGTTTTTTTTTCTAATCTGTTTAGTTGAGGTTTCGTTCTGAGGAAGACTTGGTGTTTGTAGTGGAATGAATAGAAAAGAGTTATTTCAGAAACATTTTGCAGCTGAACTTTTTTGAAGGTGATAATGAATATGATTACTTATAAAAATAGAAATAAGGAAAAAAATTAATTATATTCATGTTTGAAAATTGATAAGTACCACGTACAACATTCCATGTTTTAAAAGTTACTAATATCTCATAAATGAAACAGTCAATAAGCAGATGTAATACTTGCACTGATACTTAAATGATATCAGTGATACCCAATCAGGGTTATGCAGGTTTCCTGTAGAATGGACAGCAATATGAACACAGTATGAGCTCTTGTCAAGTTCATACAGAAATCAGAAAAAGATGCATCTGCTTTAAAGAGATGCTGCACTCACCACCCAACACATAGTGAAACAGCTCTTCTCTTTTTATCCAGATTCCATTTTTACCTCCTACAGTCAGCATTCTCTGGCCATTAATTATGCTAACTCCTAATCTTCTCTACTTGGGGTTTCTCTACCATATAATTATATATTATTTTCAAAAAATCTCTCAGAAATCTTAGGCTTAACTATCATATGCAGGGGGATAATCTATTTCATGTACAGAGTCCATACTTATTTTTGGACAATAGAAATGAGTTCCTGCATCTATCTATCATCTATCTATCTATCATCTATCTATCTATCTATCTATCTATCTATCTATCTATCTATCTATCTATCTATCTATCTATCTATCTATCTATCTATCTATCTATCTATCTATCTATCTATCTATCTATCTATCTATCTATCTATCTCTATCTATCATCTATCTATCTATCTATCTATCTATCTATCATCTATCTATCTATCTATCTATCTATCTATCATCTATCTATCTATCT
>QLTV01004254.1:38252-63860 GCA_003457575.1 Thermophis baileyi | reverse complement strand
ATCTATCAATCTATCATCTATCTATCTATCTATCTATCTATCTATCTATCATCTATCTATCTATCATCTATCTATCTATCTATCATCTATCTATCTATCTATCTATCTATCTATCTATCTATCTATCATCTATCTATCTATCTATCTATCTATCTATCTATCTATCTATCTATCTATCTATCTATCTATCATCTATTTATCTATCTATCTNATCTATCTATCTATCTATCTATCTATCTATCTATCTATCTATCTATCTATCTATCTATCTATCTATCTATCTATCTATCTATCTATCTTCTCTCTGTCTCTGTCTCTGTCTCCTGTAGCCTTTTGAAGCAATTCAGGTTATCTGTATGACTATATTATTTTTTCTGGCCTTTTTTTTTCCTTTGCAACCAACAATTGAATTCTCCTTGGCTCATGCTGAACCAGAATGGCTACTTATCTAGGCTGCCCAGTTGCCCTATTACCGGAATGTGCAGGACAGACAATTTCACCCTCTGCTATGTCATCCCACTCATCTTAGAAGTAGCCCCAGGGCAAATCTCTCTGATTCACTTTTGAAGTACACTTTTTCCAGTTGTATCATCTGCAATGCTTCAGTTTGTTGCAGGCAATGCCATTATAGAAGGGTATTGTACCTGTCAGAATGCATTAGGGAAAGAATGGAGTTCTTTATGTCTGCATGTATCTGGACTTTGATTCTATATGTATGTGCATACCATCAATTACAGGATCTCTTGTCTCATCCATGTATGGTTTGTTCCAGTAGCCCACTTATCATCAGATTGTTCTGGTTTTCCAACATCTGATGTGGACCTTGTTAATCTGGGCAGTGTCTGAGCTGGCATCACTCTCCTAGTTCATGCTACTGTCATATTTGACATATACAGGTGAAGCATATATATTATTTATTATATATATGGATATAATGTTAGCTGTGAGGTCTGCTCTTGCTAGTGGTGCTGCTGGATTCTGCCCACCTACCAGGGTATGCTGAGCCAAACACAGACCAAACCAATTCAGGACCAGGTAATAAGCAGGTCAGTCAGTCAGGGTTTTTGTTTTGGTAGCAACCAATCAATCTACATTAAAATGCAGACAATGAACTGGATGCTGTATTTGATCATGCAAGATGGTGTTTGTCGATCCGAAACGTAAACCCCGTACCTGCAGGAATAACACTAGGAAGATAATGATGGTATGGATATTATGTTCCCACATTATCTTAAAAAGCAAAGAAAGTATGGAGAAGAGAAAGCCTAAATTGGGCACACAACAATCCTGCACAACTTGAACCAATGCTTATCTGTTGTTGGAAGAAAAAGCAGTAACTTTACATGTTGGTGCTAAAAAGGACAAAACTGCAAGTTTACCATTACCATTCCTCCATAGTGGGTAGCATTAAATCTTTCTATCTCTGTGCAAATCTTGCTGCTCTGACCATATATTGAGATAATTCTGATTTAGTTTGCTCTTTATCACGGATTTTTTCATCAGATAAGTGGGAGATCCATTGACAACTATATTGTTGATTTCATTTTGAATTCCTCTTGATAATTTTCAATATGTCCCATTTATCTGTATTTGCCATTTCTCTTCTATTGGCCTCCCAACTGCAGTACACTGACCTCAATTCAGCCTAAGTGTAACCCAGCCGTTTTCTGCTTATTGGTGAACAGACCACTCTCCCCCTCCTCAGCAAGAAAAAGGGAAAAGCTACCATACTTCCAGTTTTATGTTTGGATGTGTTGAGTTGTTAGAAAAAGAAGAACATTTCATTGTAAGAAATGTATTTATTAAATTGGGATATCAGGAGAATGACTTGAGCTTAGCTAATGATACTTTGAACATTTATATTATTGTTTATCTTTGTAATAAGAGAAAGTGTCATATTGTAAAACTGCCTGTTGAAACAATCTGACCATAATATTTAAAGTCAGACAAAGAAAAAGGAAGGTTGGGTGGAGAATAGGGGAGTTAATGTGTATTGGAAAAATTCCCAGCTGTGGAATGAAGTTTCTCTGCCAAGAAACACTGGCAAACATTTCAGGTGGTTAGGAAATATTTGTCACTATTGAATAGTGAGGAAATTCCCCATGATTGAACTCAGCTCCAGCTTAGCTGTATGAATAGAAAACCTTCTGTGGGTATATAAATTTGGACCACCTGATCAATTGCCAAGTTTATAGGATTTAGTTGCTGCTGCTTTTTCTCCTTGCTCTTTTTTCTCTGTTTCATTACCCAGCTCTGCTCCTTCATGTAGCTACAGCTCAAGTACTTTAGTGACATGACATTAATTTGAAATACGTTAACTTGAAGTATGCAGGGTATTTCTGGTACTAATAGGTGATCCATGGAGTAGATGTTAACATCATCCCATGCAGATTAATGGGGTTACAAACAAACAAAAACTTATGATCAAATGGCTTAGAGACAACAACATCTACATTCAACTGCCAAGTCCCCATTTTCTTTTTGCTTTTAGTGATCTTTTTATTTATATTAAATTAATTTCAGCAGAAAAGGTAAGATGAGATTATTCTACATATTCAGCACCTCAGAAAACAAAAGGGATTCTTCTGTTTCCTTCTATTTTTCTGCTGTACTTCACAGTTCTTTGCACTGATTAAAAAAAAAATCCCTTTTAAGATTTTCATTGTTGAAAAAAATCCTGCCAAATTTCCCCAGGGAGGTTTTCCATGACTGTGCTACTAGAATAAAGAAAATCCTAAACTGACCATTATAAGGACATCATAAGAATTAGGATACCAAGCTCCTGATGTTTCAAATAAGAATTATTCTTAGCAAACTGAACCATTTTCATAAGAAGCAAAATAGTTAACTGAAAAGGGGAAAAGTATAAACTTTTTTTTATTCTCAGTTCTCTCAGTTCAGGGAAATCACTGCATCCCTCAGAAGAAAATGGAAAGAAGCCCCACACAACTCTTCTCTTCTCTCCAGTGGCACTGCAAACTTCCTATCTAGTCACCTGGGGTTCCAGATTTCCCATCCAGCTGCCAATTCATCCAGAAATTATGTGGCATAAGGAGAACTGAGAGGTCTGTCTGCATTCTTCTCTGTAACTGGCATGCCAAAACAGTAGTATATTCGGTGATGGGATTCCTGGAATGGGAAGCAGCAGCAACAGTAGTATCCTAGGATAGGAACTGTGTGGCACAGTGGTTAAGAAGTGCCTAATTGCTGGAAGTAATTGAGGGTTAAGTAGTGGTAGCACAGTGGTTAGAAGGGGCATTGGTCTTACCTGATACGCCCTTTCTCGTGGGTTGGAGCTAGCATTCAGAGTGAGTAGGAGGAGCTCCTCAGGCTGGAGGAGCGCCGAATGGAGCAGACTCTGTTGAAGGCTCACCAGGCCGCGGCGTGGGCTGTTCGGGCTTCATCTTCGGCGTCGTTTTTCGCATGCACGTCCCTGATTTGGCTACGGCAGATCCAGGAGCAGGTGGCTCCTTCAGATCTGAGGACTCAGCAGGATCTCAACAAGGTCATCGCGGCGGCGCAGTTCTCTGTGGATGCATCTCTGCGTTCCTCTCGCTTTGCTGCCAAGGCGATTGCTGCGTCTGTTGTCGCCCGTAGACTGCATTGGCTACGACAGTGGTCTGCTGATGCGAGACATAAGTGGCGCCTGGCTTCGGCTCCAATCCGGGGCCAACAGCTTTTTGGGGACTCTTTGGAGCCCATCCTTGTTGAGTCACGGGATCGCAGAAAGGTCCTCCCCTCCCTTTCTAGAAAGGGTGCCTTCTGCCAGTTTCCATATGCTCGGCGGCCCTTTCGTGCAGCTGACCAGGGTTCCAGCCTTCCCCGACCCCAGGGTCAGTACGGGTCCAGGTAGTTCCAACAGGACAGGGCTGGTAGGGGTAGGCCATTCAAACGTCCATTCAGAGGCGGCAACTCTCGTCCCTTTCGTAGGTCCCGTTAGCTTGCCCCCCACCCTTCCCATTGGAGGTAGATTGTAGCCTTCAACAGAGTCTGCTCCATTTGGCGCTCCTCCGGCCTGAGGAGCTCCTCCTACTCACTCTGAATGCTAGCTCCAACCTCCATGGAGAATGCAGTATTGCAGGCTAACTCTGCCCACTGCCAGGGTCTGATCCTGACCAGTTCAAGGTTAACTCAGCTTTCCATCCTTCCAAGGTCAGTAAAATGGGGACCTACATTGTTGTGGGCAAGATGCTGACTCTGTAAAGTACTTAGAGAGTGTTGTAAAGCACTATGAAGCGGTATATGTCTAAATGCTATTGCTATCCTACATGCAGGAAGGCTTGGAAATTCTGCTTCAAAGCATTGGACGTACTCAATGTACTCAAGTTATTTGACAGATAATATATTAAAAAGTTCATATTTCAAGCTTGGGGATAGCATGATAATTTATAATGAGGCAGAAGGATTACAAGTTGAAATCCATGTACCCAAACTGGAAAATATATCAACATTTTAAAAAGAAGAAAAAATTATCTCGAGTACTACAGGAAGATAATATGATATCACCAAGGAGCCTGTATATGCTCCCATTTTAAGTATACCCCATTGGTGGAACAAAACTACTGAATTATGCTCTCATGGCATTCTGGCAATGGAATGGGCCCTAAAAGCAGCTTTGCACTCTAATCATATGGGTAAATAAACACAGGAAGGGTAAATAACTTGTGATTCCTTGAGTCATGTATATAATTAACTTTCAAAGTAAAGACTTCTTCTACACCTTTCCCAGAGGGTCTACATGATCTGTAACCTCTTAAACAACAAACACATGTTCCCATTCATACTTCCTGCATTAAGTATAATGTCCATGATCCTACTATGTCCATTGAGTCCTGAAGTGTATCTCTTAATTAGTGAGTATGCAAAGCGCCACAGATGTTTTCCAAAATGCAAGATTTATATTGCTACAGGATGTGCTCTTTCTATCTGTCTCACAAAGTGCTAAAATATTTTAGTCGCCGTCTTGGAAGTGAACATTTGGGACCTTCATTCCATTGCTCTCCTGATTCCAGGAATCCATATTAAAGCATCCTAGACAGGAGACTGTCTAGCTTGTGTGTAAGCACATCCAATGAAGCCACTAGCTGTCTGGGTAAATGTTTCTACTGTCAAGCTGTTCTTAACTGTTACAGAATTTAACATTCAGTTGGAATTGACTTCCCAGTAATTTAGATTAATTATTTGGGATCAAATATTCAAAGCAAGAGAGTCAGGTCTTGAAATTACCCTGTGTAGTTTCCTTTCCCCTGAGTTGTTTGGAGGGTCCTATCCTATCATACCTCATCATGTGTCTTTTCTTACCATGAACGTTCCCAGATCCTTCAGTGTCTTTTTATAGAATTCAACTTCTAGGTCCCTGATTAACTTGTTGCTTTTCAGTACTTCAGGTGAGCAAAGCAGACAAAAATGGAACAATTGCTTTCAATGACTCAAGAATTATATTTCTGTTGTTACTACCTAAAATTTCATTTGCTTTTTTTAAAAAAAACATATCACACTGTTGTTTCACTTTGCATTAACTGTTACCCCAAACAATTTTTTTTACAAGTATCATTACCATGTTGGATATCCCTCATTCTATATCTATGCATTTGAACAATAGATGGAAACAAACAGCCTGCTGATTTTTTATTTCATTGATCGGTTGCATCGTGTAAACTGTAGTACACAAAATGACTTCCCAACCATATGTATTTATTACATCATGTCAACTTATGTGAGTAGCAGAGAACCAATTTGGTATAGTGGTTAAGCCACAGGCTAGAAACTAAGAGACTCTGAGTTCTAGTCCTACTAAGGTCCAAAGCCAGCTGGGTGACCTTGGGCCAGTCTCTTTCTGTCAGCCTAGGAAAAAGCAGGCAATGGCAAACCAGTTCTGCAATTTTGCCAAGAAAACTTAGGGACCAGGCAGTCACTAGGAGTCAACAATGACATGAAGCATGTGTGCATCTATCATCTGTCTGTCTGTCTGTCTGTCTGTCTGTCTGTCTGTCTGTCTGTCTATCTATCTATCATCTATCCATCCATCCATCCATCTATCTTCTATCTATCTATCTATCTATCTATCTATCTATCTATCTATCTATCTATCTATCTATCATCTATCATTTAATCTCGTGAAAACAGGATTAAAAGTACCCAACCCAAGAAAATAAATTATGAATAATCA
Organism: Thermophis baileyi; assembly: GCA_003457575.1. Lineage (NCBI taxonomy): Eukaryota > Metazoa > Chordata > Lepidosauria > Squamata > Dipsadidae > Thermophis > Thermophis baileyi. Next base: position 57,691 of record QLTV01004254.1, on the reverse strand, counting down.
TACAACAATAACATGCTAACAGTCTTCTAGATGTTGTTTGCAAAATTATGGTCCATGAAACTGTCAGGAAGGCCCAGCCACTTTTTCCTGCTGTACAGCACAGTCCCTGGAATTTTTTTTTCTACTGACATTAGCAGTGGAAAACCTGTGATCTCATATCCTCCAGTTGGTTAGTGGGAAAAATATGGTATTACATAAAAGTCCAAATCACTAGAGCTGGGAAAGATATTTCTCTGGTCTCTATCCCAACTTCTCATAGTCCCCTCAGTCATTCTTCCAAGGAATGAAAAGGNTCTATCTATCTATCTATCTATCTATCTATCTATCTATCTATCTATCTATCTATCTATCTATCATCTATCATTTAATCTCGTGAAAACAGGATTAAAAGTACCCAACCCAAGAAAATAAATTATGAATAATCATACAACAATAACATGCTAACAGTCTTCTAGATGTTGTTTGCAAAATTATGGTCCATGAAACTGTCAGGAAGGCCCAGCCACTTTTTCCTGCTGTACAGCACAGTCCCTGGAATTTTTTTTTCTACTGACATTAGCAGTGGAAAACCTGTGATCTCATATCCTCCAGTTGGTTAGTGGGAAAAATATGGTATTACATAAAAGTCCAAATCACTAGAGCTGGGAAAGATATTTCTCTGGTCACTATCCCAACTTCTCATAGTCCCCTCAGTCATTCTTCCAAGGAATGAAAAGGGGAAATGTGGTTTAATGGGAAAGTATACTCTGCAATATTACCTGGCTTTGGAATACAATTCATTCATAATTCTGCTAATTTAAGGACAAGCAGATTTTTCTTTTTCTCTATTAGGACCTCTTTGATTGGTCTAGCATGCTGTGATATGCCATGAATTGCTTCCCCATAGTTTTTTTTAAAAAAATATACCACGACTGTGTTCACACGCATACTAAGTCATAAACCAGAGTTTATACATCAGTGACTTGCTTTACCCAAACAAACCACAGTGAAGCAAGCCACTGTGGTGTGTAAACGTAAACCATATTGCACACTAGCAACAGACTATAGGAATCATATCTGAGTCTGCTGCAATTTCACCTGAACTTCCTTTTTTTCCTTCCCCGTCTATTTCCCCTTTTTCCTCTTTTTCTGATGGAGAATTCGGTGAAGCTCAAAAATTTGCTAATCAGGTTGGATTTTCAATAAGTTCATCTGGACAAGGGGAACGCCACCTGAACTATGACAGACAAGGTCATCCTTGGCTCAGAAGGAGTAAACCTTAGGGTCTGTCTTCTGGTTAAGTTTGCCATGACCTCGCTGTACATTCTCAGGGAAGTTCTTTCCTGCCCACTGCAAGTCTTGAGTCTTCGCCAAGCTATGGGTGTTTCATTAGTGAAGTCAGAAAGAGCGTCTAATTAGAGTTCCCCCCCACCCACTTCTTCCCTCCCCCTCCCTCTCCCTTTGTTCTTGCTTTCATTCCCTTCTCCCTGTCCTAAATGCCTCCTTCCAGCTCGCAACTGGGCAGGGCTCCAAAAGAGCAGCAGCAACAACAAGAGGCAGGAGTTCAAAGTTAGCAACGGATTGCACAACTTCTACGCCGGGTGACTATTAACAAGCTGGATCGGCGGAGAGCGCGCAGGGAGACGGCTCATCCACTGCCCCCAAGCCTAGTCCCCGAGTTTGATGTTCTCCTGCTGCCTTTGGGACTCACCATGTCTCCCTTTGGAAGGAATCTCTTAAAGACCCGCCACAAAAATAGGTAAGGCGAGGACTGAAATTCAGCTCTGGGTCCGAGTGCGCGGGTTTGTTTTCTTCGGAGGATCTGCTCGTCTCTTTTTCAGCCAAGTGTCAGCCTGTCCCAGTTTTATCCCAGATGTCCGCGTATTCAAAGATTAACATACGTTTTTGGAAACAGATGCCTCTGAAGTGGTGGTGATGGGAGGGGGCGTATACTTTCCGCTACCCACTTTACCTCTGCTCCGCCATTGCCTGGTAGAAGTGAGTTTCTCCCAAAGGAATTTCAAAACTTTCCAAAGTTTCTCTCCTCCTACGCCTGCTCTTTTCAAAAGGGAAATAAAGCCCGCCCCCCCCCCAAAAATAGAGTATAAAATCAGTCTGTGTACCTAGCAGCACAATCGCCTTATTAACCTAGCCTGCGAACCGAGCCTTGAAGAGATGATTACTTCTAAAATGTCGTCCTGGATGAATGGATGGTTGCCGAATATCCCAGGTTGGAACAAACGTCAAAACACTGTTATTTTAAAATGGGGCGGGGAGGGGAATGGGGTGACTGTTGGTCCCGCTGCAAACGGCGAAGACTCGTAACATTAGGATTAAAAAATAAAAACACTTGCTGGCTACCTAAACTTTTTCCAAAGTTTTCCTGAGCGCTCCCGGGAGGAGTCGTCCTTTTCCAAGGAGCAGTTAAAGTTTAAGATGTCTAGGGTGTATGACATTGGGGGCTTCTGTTAGTTTTTCTCTGCCCCCTCCCCTGTCTTCCCATTATGCTTCTTTCTACCCGTCTTCTCCCCCCCCCTACACAAAAAACCCCGAAAATTGCATGCTTTGGAATTTTGTAATTATTTTTAACTGCTGGTGTGCTTTACATCTTGAAGTGTGTTGGAAGGAATACCATCCTGTGTGCAACTGATGTGAGAGTGATTCAACCCTAACCTCCGCAAAAGGGGAGGGCGAGGTTAATGTGGGGATCTCTGTGTTATCTTAGTTGGTCTTTTTCTGGTTTTTGTAATCCCGATTAAAGTTTTGTTTCTGTTTTGATTCTGTTGAAAAATATCCTTCATAATGAAAACTTTCCTGTTTTCCCAATTAATGTATTCTGATCTTTCTCAGTACCTGTGTGTACCCTGAATTTTCTTCAGCATTGTGCTGGCATTCATAAATGATAAGATGATATTGCTAGATAAGTACCGTATATTCCAATGATCCTAAGAGCTGTGGACCAAACAATATTTTGAGATGTGTTTTCTACTTTATGTTGAATCTTATACTGGCAATAATAATTGATTTAGGTTATAATTATGTATAAATTTACACAAGCATGAATCCACATAACTGTTGTGCACACTGGAAGTTACTTCTGAGTAGTAACTACAGCAGGGTCCAAAGACTTATACTTGGCTAGAATTATTTTGGGTTATTTGAAATGAGACGGGGGCTAACCCTAACCCTGGTTTTCCTGGGAAAGGAATTGTTATTAAAGCCCAAAGAAAGTGGCCTGCATTTAACTTATTCTCCTTGATCACTTTTACTCCTTTAAACCAGCATAGTAATGAAGGGCATGAAGTAGCCACTATACTGTAACAAATTTGGCAAGAGTCTGCTCCTGCTACAAATCTGTGTCTGGTCATTCAAAAGCTGCCAAGAGAGATGGAAAATTGATATTTTAAAGCTGGAACGGTAATGAGATCATCATTATCTTGCTTTTGCTACATTGTAACTTAATTTGGCTATGAGTAGGATTTACCTACTCATTGTTGTTGGAATGTAGAGTATCACCCTGAAATGGAGCTTTTGGATTTCCTGATGCATAGTTCTAGGGCTTAGACACAAGTGATGCCTGGACAGTGCTTACATCTGTAACATTACAGATGTTTTTTGGAAACTGAGACTCTATGACTCTCATGTTTCTAAGAGGGGGGAGCTCAGCAAACTTTCGTGAATTCAGAACAACATTTGTGAAACTGTCTTAAAAATAAATTTGAAATGCTATATCAATATATCAAATTAAAAAAAAAAATGTATCCAGCAAGAAATGCATTAATCAAATCATTATCTATGATTCTTGTTTGCAAATCATCCTATTGCAACAGGTTGGTGTATAGACTCCTTTTTTCCAGATGCCTCCAGTGAAGTCAAAGCATCTATACATTCTAATTGATTTCAGTAAATATTGTGATGTTTACTCTTCAACACACGTCTGAGATTATACCAACATAAGCAGAAGCCTCCTAGATGAGTTCAGAAAGTTGTCTGCATTCATTCTGGGGGTTTCAGTACTGAATAGCCAAATGCTTCTGCGCAACCAGAGAAAGGGAGCGCCCTTTCCTCGTCATATACAGTGGGATTTATTGGATTATCATGAATATTAAATTTAATTATCAAGAATTATATAAACAGTTGTGATATTGAAAATGCTCAGCCCTAGTGTCACGGCATGCTCAGTTACAGAATCACTTTTATTTTTTTGGTGACATGTTCTAGAATTTGCATTATGTAAGTATGGCTAGACTGTTATGTTTCTTTTATCTTAATAACCGGCACCTGAGGACATATGAGGAATGAAGACTAAATACTGATCCAGCTATTTTTTTTTTTTTTATTAAAAAAAACTGAGTGATTTTAGCATTTGGTTGTCAGTCTGGTTCTAAAACCATTGTGGTTTTTCCACATTTTGACTACACAATTTATGGGATACCTTAGCATTCTTTAGATAGTTTGTGAAGATATGAAGGCATGGAGATGTTTTAGGAAAGCAACATTATCACTTACTTCTTTTGTGATAAGTAGTCAAAATGTTGAAACAACCTATCATGATAAGTTATCCATTGCATCAAACAGAATATTATGTTTTCACAGTTCACTTTCTCCAGAAGCATGTGGCATAGCCGGCATGATCAATCCATCATGTCTTTGTAAAACTATCCCTTATCTTGAATGTGATGCTTACTGCCTGGCTCTCTCTAGGGGACATGCTATAATTTAGAGTTATTCATAGATTATAGTCTTCTTTTTACTGGACTGATTTATTAAGAAGGTTGGATTTTTGAGAAAGTTGCCTTACTTGAGAGACTTGAAGTTGAAAATTATGCTTATCTGACTCTCAGTGCTACAACAGTAAAGCTTGTTTCAGATAAGGGAAGCAAATCATGTAGGAGATGAAATGTAACACGAGCAATCAACTATAGTTAGTTGTGTTTGTTTTCAACAGCACTTGAGGAAAAAGAGATAAGTTGAAAACAAACATGAAATATATGACTTGTCTTAGCATGAATGCCATATCACTCCCTCTATTAGCATGCTCAGCCACTGAATACTGACATACATGTAAGTTATAGGAGGCCAGGATAAAAAAAATTGTTAAGTTTGAACATGCACATCATGGAAACACATGATGTACAGAAATAAATCAACTTCTCGTTTCCTGCTGAAACCTAAAGGAACAATCCTTCTGATGCTGCCAAATAAAGGCCTGTGCTTGTTCAATAGCCATTGAGTACTGAATGCCTGTGGTGGAAAAGAATTAAAAAAAATGCTGAAGTGGGGTGGGACCCAGAATTAAACAGGATCTCAGAATGGAGCATGACTGACTAGAACCCTAAATTGGAACACTCCACTGGGGGTGGGGGGGAATGAGTCTGCTTCTTGTTTATTAATATGCAAATCCAAGTCTTGGCTGAGAGATAACAGGAAAAACCATCTCCGAGTAGAGAGGTAGAGCAGACAGAGAATTTTGCTCTCTTCTCTTACACACTGTATTTAATATAAAAATGGCACTCAAAGAAATGAGAAATTTTAAAAATGTTTTCCCATTAGTTAAATCTTAGTATGACTGATTTCTGAGGATGAGATGGCAAGCATTCTTTGTAATATCTGGAAGTGAACTAATTTAAGCTTCAGGAAGATATTTTGTTGCATGGCTTTAATTATCTATTATTTGAAGATAGGAAATGATTTCATTCCAGTAGAGAAAATTACATGGACTTGTGGATAAGCTTACATAATCCAGAAAAAGAGTAAGAATCATCTTAATGATTCGTGAATAAAATACTTATATATAAATGAATTGAACTGTGAAACAACATTTATTTTCTTATACCTGTGGTACCAGAAATAGGCCCTAAATGAAAATGCTTCTTTACTTATAGAGAACAGATAGAAAAAGCAGGACATGAAAATGTTTACAGCTTTTACAGGCAATATAGTCAGAAATAAATACTTAATAATAATAAAAAAAAGCTGATCACAAATGGAATTGACTCATTTGAAAGTTTTAAGTGAGGAAGCAGTACCTATGTCTTCTATAGAGAAATATGAATGTTTCTCTTAGAAGTATAAGTCAATTATGACTCTTTTATTTCAAAATGCCATACTCTCTAAAATTGAAGATCACTGAAATTGTAGGCAGAATTCACTAGGGTCTGATTGTTCATAAAACAAATTAAATCAAATTTAATTCATTTGTGAATAATGTAACCCAAACAAATGTATTTCCATAAAAAAGAGCTAGTAGTGCATTTTTGGGGATACTTACAGAACAAAGATCCAAAAAGTGTTTTTGTTTTTGTTGTTAACTCTTTAAAAATTATGTATTGTGAAAACTACATAGATCAAGAAAGTTTTATTTTTAAAAGTTATGTTTTAGAAAGGCTTGTGAACAGTTAAACTACTGTAGATTTTTTAAAAGAGTGATAAACTGACTGAAACACTATGTTATGAATGCAATCAGTAAAACAAGATAAATTTTATTGACTCACACATTCTTTGTTTTTCATCAACGGGAAGTCCTATGTTAATGTCTTTCTTCACAAATTATATGCAAAAGAGCTCAGGTACAGCTACTTCTGTCCTTCATATATTCCCATCTGACCATTATCAGTACAATATATATTAAATTGTAGAAATCAGTTGTAGACGCCTTAAATTGTCACAATGACCTGGAAAAATATTGCTTGTATAATGGCCAAAATATGAGTTCAATTCTTGACTAGAAGGTCACTGATGAATTTCTTATAAGTTTCCATTTCCTTTATGAAATAACCAGGAACGTTTGTCCATTAAGTATAATTAATGGGAATTGCAAGAACTTCTACCCTGTTTCCCCTAAAATAAGACATCCCCTGATAATAAGCCCAATCGGGCTTTTGAGTGCATGGCAATAAGGCCAAGCGCTTATTTCAGGGTTCAAAAAAATATAAGACAGGGTCTTATTTTCGGGGAAACACAGTATGTGGTTTTTATGAAATGGATTGAAATTTAGTGTAGCTACTAAATAACATATAATACTATATTAAGTGGTATCACATCATGAAATGAACAGTCTTTTTCATCCAACACTTGTAATTTAATTATGATTAATATGAACTCCAGATCCAGTTTTGGGTGCACATCTAAATAAATTAGATTACGGTGTAGCTGAAACTAAGGTAAAAGCAGAAACATCCACCAAATGTTTGGGTTTTTAAATCCTATTCATAACTTCAGTATTGTATTAGATATGGGAAAAGGAGAATGAAAAACTCAGTGCAGTATAAAAAAACTCATTGTAGTGAATCAGAAAAGAGAAATCTTTTATAGTGATGAACTATTAAATGGACTGCAAATGAAGCCCTCAATTTAGGACCATATAACCAGCTTTGTTGGTACAAAAGTACTTTATTTTGACAGTCAACAAGTAATTCTTAAATGTATATTGTGCATTGCTTTTAAATAGTCAAGTGTTCTGGTTTTAGTGCCCTTTGATGTCTGCAAGTTGCTTGATTTATGTGATTCTGCAGAGTTATACTCAGTATAAACAAAACAAATATCAATTTGTATATCAGCTGAAGCCAGCTGTTTTGGGCAGCATTTCTAGTAATTTTATAAGGATCCCAGAAATGAACTGATATGGCAAAACAAGAGCTAATATTAATACCTGTTTTTATATTCTGTTTAAGCTTTATTAGAAGAAATCAAACGAAAAAAAATAAGAAAATTATTAGTGTAAGGTATTGCCTATTCAAATTTCAATTATTGTTAGTAGTCATTTTCAGGTTCCCATCAAAAGAAGCTATTGGGTAAACTGTATATGCATTCTGGAGCTGTTCTCTGCAGACCCAAACTATCTGAGCTACTTGAGAAGATTAATAAGGACACTTCAGTTAACTGTGGCATAGAATTTGTACCCACATTAATTTGAATATATTTATGCCCTTAACATATATAAACTTCCCTCTTGACAAGAGGTCAGAGTTCATTACTCCCATTTTCTTCTGTGTGGTCTTAATGAACACATCGAGGTCTGCTTCCTTTGTATTCTTTAGCATCTGATAAGTGGACTGTAGGCCCTGAGATATTTCATTCTGAATTTAAATTATTAGTCTATAAGAAGATTATAGAGCTGCAAAATTTAAGATCTAGTGCATTGGATCATAATAAGATTGTAAATTGCATACAGTTGGATTGTATGTCCTTTGTTAAAACAAACTAGACCAACTCAGAAATCCTTCTAGATGGTATGCCAAAGAATGATGAACTCTACTTGAGTGGGTCATCCATATAATAAAAATAGCCTAATCTTCCACATTGTTGTTGTTGTTGTTGTTAGTCACTAAGTCGTGTCCGACCCATCATGACCCCATGGTTCCTCCAGGCCTTCCTGTTCTCTACCATCCTCTGGAGTCCCTTTAAGCTCATGCCTACTACTTCAGTGACTCCATCCAGCTACCTCATTCTCTGTCGTCCCTTTCTTCTTTTGCCCTCAATCTTTCCCAGCATTAGGCTCTTCTCCAGTGAGTCCTTCCTTCTCATTAGATGGCCAAAGTATTTGAGTTTCATCTTCAGGATCTGGCCTTCTAAAGAGCAGTCAGGGTTGATCTCCTCTAGGACTGACCGGTTTGATCGCCTTGTAGTCCAAGGGACTCACAGGAGTCTTCTCCAGCACCATAGTTCAAAGGCCTCAATTCTTTGGCGCTCAACCTTCCTTATGGTCTTTCACAGCCATACATTGCAACTGGGAAAACCATAGCCTTGACTATATGCACTTTTGTTGGCAGGGTGATATCTCTGCTTTTTAGTATGCTGTCTAGATTTGTCATAGCTTTCCTCCCCAGGAGCAAGCGTCTTTTAATTTCTTGGCTGTAGTCCCCATCTGCGGTGATCTTGGAGCCCAGGAAATTAAAATCTGTCACTACCTCCATTTCTTCCCCATCTATTTGCCAGGAATTGAGAGGGCCAGATGCAATGATCTTAGTTTTCTTAATGTTGAGTTTCAAGCCAACTTTTGTACTCTCCTTCTTTACCTGCATCAAGAGGCTCTTTAGTTCCTCTTCACTTTCTGCCATTAGAGTTTAATTAAACATTAAACTTCCACATTAGGAGGAGATAATAGGTATCCTTGGCTAATGGCTGTAATTGATCCTAGAATTATGGTTGTAAGTCATTGTGGTAGTTAAGCGGGTCCCCATATAACTGCACCCAATTTTACAACTTATTTTGTGATGGTTGTTAAGCGAACACAATGGTCATTCAGTGAACATGGTGGTCATTAAGCAAATCTGTCTTGTCCAATTGATTTTGTTGTTGTTGGAAACTTTAAGTAAATGCTGAAAACTGGCAAAAATGTCAAAACTCATGGTCACATGACTGCAGGTGGCTGTAAATGATCATAAAGGTGAGCCAGTTGCCAAATACCCAATATGCTATTGCATGACCATGTAGGGAGGTGCGGCCATTGAAACTTTAAAAATCAGGTTGTAAGTACCTTTGCGGGAGTGCGTCATAACTTTGAATGGACACTAAGAGGCCATTTGTGAGGTATGTGCGAAACACTCACCTGTATGTGAGTGTTTCTCTGTACTACAGGGCAGTGGTGAAATCCAATTTTTTTTTACTACTGGTTCTGTGGGTGTGGCTTGGTGGGCGTGGTGTGGCTTGGTGGGTGTGGCTTGGTGGGCGTGGCAGGGGAAGGATACTGCAAAATCTCCATTCCCACCCCACTCTGGGGCCAGCCAGAGGTGGTATTTGCCGGTTCTCCGAACTACTCAAAATTTCCGCTACCAGTTCTCCGAACTACTCAAAATTTCCACTACCGGTTCTCCAGAACCTGTCAGAACCTGCTGGATTTCACCCCTGCTACAGGGTGAATATTGAAAAACTGAATCAGTAGCAAAGCAGATGTCTGTGTGAATCTGTCCTAGTTTTTAAACATGGGATCACAGGTTAAAAGACAGCAGCTCCTTTAGGCATTAAGTAGCTAAATATATTCAGAAAATTATTATTTACTCACATCATAGGGGACAAAAGCTCCATGAAGACGTAAGAATAATAAATACTTAAAGGTATATTTTACAGACATTATCTTAACCATCGTAATATGCAAACGCTGTAATTACAAACATCAATTCCCACTGCTTCCTTATGAAGTAGAGAGGCAATTAATCTCAGGTTACCTTTTAAGGCTGTTTCATGTAGATAGGACACCAAGGATGGAATTCTGTATTCATTGGCCATACATTCCATAAACCAGGATTTATGAAAATGTTTAAGAAATAGTTGGAAGCCAAAGTGTTGAACAAAGTTATGTACCAATGGACAGCCATAGAAATGGGAATTATAAATAAGGAAACAAACAAACAAACAAGTCAGTGTATTCTATTCAGCTAGGATTCAAATTTAGATTCAGGGCTTCCTGGTTCACAGTGTTTGTTGCTAGATAAACTATCTTAGATGCAGATTGCATTTCCAGTCTAAGAGTCTAATTATGGTGTCAGAATAAATATTTAAGACATTACTCTTCATTCTTGAAAAAATATTAACTAAATTTAATTGAACGTTTCATTGAGGATAACTGATGTGGTACAGAGATACATCATGGGGAGGGATATGTAAAGAGCTGGGTTTTTAAATCATCAAACAGCCATTTATAGCATTTGATAAACTGACTTGTACTGAAACTTCCAGAGTTTGTCATGTAGGGCAATTGTTTCCAGCTCATATGTTATAAAGGTTGGATACAGGGAGACAGACAAGAGCTGTGGTGGCGCAGTGGTTAGAATGCAGTACTGCAGGCTACTTCTGCTGACTGCCAGCTGCCTGCAATTTGGCAGTTTGAATCTCACCAGGCTGAAGGTTGACTCAGCCTTCGATCCTTCCGAGGTCGGTAAAATGATGACCCAGATTGTTGAGGGCAATAGGCTGACTCTGTAAACTGCTTAGAGAGGGCTGTAAAGCACTGTGAAGCGGTATATAAGTCTAAGTGCTGTTGCTATTGCGATTCTGCAAATATAGTTTGTTCTGGAAAAAGTTACATCTTTAATTCAAAGAGATCCTCAGTAGATAATGGGGAGATACAAACACCTGACCACTTTTATACCTTGACAAAGAACTTTGATTTTGTTAATGCTTATGACTTTGTTTTCATGACCTTATAGCAAAGAAACAGGAATGGGCTCTTAATGGTTACAGGTTATGTAGGAGATGACCAGGCTGAGCCTGAGGGAAGGGTCAAGGGTGTCATCAGTCTCAAGTCCCTTCACATCCACAGGAGATCTAAATCCAGCCCACCTTGAATTCCATTGACTCTTATCTACCACCTATTTGCTTTGACCATTAGTAGTGCAAATTCTTGTAGACAGCGTACTGTATGCTTCCTGATTTTCCATGCTTGACATTATTATCAATAATTATAATAATATCAAAGTATTATTATTTTGGATGTACACTGAGAGCTTATGCATTGAAGACAAATTTCTTGTGCATCTAATCACATTTGGCCAATAAAGTATTTTATATTGATCACACATTAAAATAAAAGTCTATATCTCTTCCTTTGGAATTTTCTATATTTCCTAAAAGAGTACACAGGTGAGCAGGGCAAGAGAAAGCAACTGCTCCTGTGTTCATTGTATGTACCAAGAGAACAACTAGGGGGAAATGATTCAGCTTCTTCTCCACATCAGGCATACAAGATAAGAGAGGGGAGAATCAGAAGATTCCCAAAGAAGGGCTGGCTCCTGATTTATAGACACTTTGTGGGCTTGAAAGGAGTTGCTTGGAGAAGAGGAGAGGGATAGAACTACTTTTTGTTTTCATAGCCCACAACCTATTTTTCCTGAGAACTCGGGAGGGAAGGATGAGTCTGAAGAAGGTGACATAATGGAATGTATGAGTGACTTCGAGGAAATAGGAGAAGAGATGCTGACTAGGAAACAATCAGACAAGAGGCGCAGGAGCCTGCAGTCACTTAATGGTCAGAGAAAGAAACTAAGGAAGGACCCATCCTAATAGAGCAAGCAGTTAAAGGTGAGGGGTGGGAAATTTGTATTTTCAATAGTGTATTCTGTTAAGTAGCTTTACAATAAAGTTAATGTAGCTTTACAATGAAGTAGACTTAGCTCAACTAGTTGTGTTTTATACCAGTTATAAAAGGAAAGCCGACAAAGGGACAGCAGCTGGGTAATCCAGGGTAAAAAAAAGAGATGAATCTCAGCTGAAGTGGACATTGATCCAATTCTGTTCTGAACAAAAACTGGTTAGAAGGACTGCGTAGGGATTTACTTTGCACTGACTTAGGAGCCTTAGGTTTTCTCTTGCAGTTGAGTATCCCAGTTATTTTTTAGTCTTCTAGCTTTGAATTTTATATCTTTGTGATCTCGGGGACTTGTATCAAGTTCTTGTATCAGGCCTAATTGTTTGTGGTTCCTGGAAGAGCTAAGACACCTTTCGCACTGTTGCCTTAGAGGGGCTTAGGTTAAAAGGTGGAGGACTCCACCTTTTAACCTAAGTGTTATGATTAGGTTCAGGAACTATTTTTATATTGAGGAAAGTTTAAAAATTGATAAACTTAGTACATGACATTTTCCTTTCAAGAACAGTACTGAGACATTTTTGTTACTGTGATTTTGTAACTGTACCTGTATAACCCACAATTTTATGAACAATGTATAATTTCCTTAAAGCTTTTCACACATTCACTGTAATAGCTGCAACCAATAATAGCTGTCAATGCTATTAGCTTTTTATTATTTCTACAACTTATTTCTACAATTTGCAAATTGTCCAACTCCCAGAGACTCCAAATAGTTTACAATTTAAAAAGTAAGAAAAAAAATATGAAACACACAAACTGTAAAATCAAAGGTAGGTCAAACATTCATATAATAAGCAAGATACCCATCTGACACAGGTTCAACCTGTCCCTGTCTCAAAGCCTGGGAATGTATCCAGGCTTTTAATATCTTCCTAAACATTATTAAGGTACGAGCCGTAGATCTCTTTATGTTACAGTATGTTCTGCTTTCAAATATTTTTTTTACTTGTACAAAGCTTAGAAGATGTATAAATGGGATGGTTTACAAATAAATAACAAAAAGCATGAAGGAACAGGATTTTGTTATCAAGTTTATTAAGTGCATAACTGTAAGCCATTATATGAGGTTTACATAAAGCAAGATGTAAAACAAACAAATTAAACTTCAAAGTATTAATACAGAAGATTTGCCATGTTAAATGAGGGAATTGATCAATGCATGACTGAATGTCCCATATTAAGAGATCCGGGAAACATGACAAAAGGTAATATATAAATTTAATTAACAAATTCATCAAAAATGATCTGATAGCAAAAAATATCACTTTCTCCGTATAAGAAAGATAGGAGGATCTTTTTCCACACAGATGGATATAAGGAGTAAGGAAATATTCAGAAAGATCTTCAGTATGAGATTGTGTCTGTGTAGACAGTTTTGCACTAAAGGAATTTGTTGGCATCACTTGATATGCTAATATCATTCATAATTTGTGGAATATTAGAGCTGTGCTTCACCTCTTGCTATCTTTGTTCCATTTTGCTGATGTTGCCAAAGCCAAGATCTTTTCCAGTTATGTCAACCCTATGCAGTTATCCCGTGACAGTTCAAGTGAGATACATTCAGATTTGCTTACCACAAATCAGACTAGAGTTATTTGTTGCTTTACTGGTATTTGTGTCTGCTTAATTAGATGCCAACTATATTAAGTTGAACAGCAATCCCTTAAGTGCCTGTGAGCACTAAGAAGTGATTTTTTTTTTCCCATAGTTGTAGAGAAGGTAAGTGGCATATATGTTAAAAAGTTTGTGGCTGCTGTCTGATTCACACTTACTTGCACTGTCAGATATTTCTTGTATACTTTAAAATTCATAGACAGGCTTTAAAGTTGTATATAAGAAATAAGTTGTCAGCCTTGGACACTTTCCCACAAATCAACATGGTAAAAAGTTTTTAAAAAGACAATTCATATAGCGTTTCAAACAAGCGACATAACTCTGAAAATAAATTTACTGTTAATTATTATTTATCATTATGTTTCTTGATGGCAAGCCACACCTCTTTTTCTCCTATACTTATGATAATTACACATTAGGAATTTTCTACAAGGATGGAAAACAGTTTCCCGGTCAATCTTTTTTTTTCCCGGTCAATTTTTTTTTTTTTTTTTTAGTAATCCCTATAAGACTGTTGGAAGGTAATACAATTCCTCTTTGAAATTGTTCCTGAAATGTTAAAAATGCATCTTCCAAATCAGTGGGATTTAATTCCAAGCAAACCTGAATGGAATACAGTAGCTACTCTGAGGTTTCCTTGATGAAAAAAAACTAAAAGTAGATTACAGGATAGTTGCCAAAAAAAACCAAGAAAGAATGTAAGACTTGGGGGAGCGGGGAGAGACTGAGTCAAAGTAATAAGATGCCTTGAGTTATGAAAAAATATCATCCACGAAGAATTGTATGTTATACTGCCTAAAATAATTGAGTTTTCAGTAATCAGGCAAGATTTTGGAGACAGTCTTCATCTCAGCAGATCCCAGTCTGGTAGTCTTAACATAATAACTGGTTAGGCCTAATTGCCTAGTGCTGCAATAGTTCAAGAGATGTAAAATAGCCATCCCCTGATGTTTAATGATTCACTGGGTGTGAAAAGAAGTTACACATGATTGCAGGTAATGACTTCAGCAGGACTGGTAGTTTAGGACCCAATCTAAAAACCTGTAATGTAAGTAAGTCTTCATTACAATTGTTAGAAAGTGTATGTCAATGAATATCCAAACATTTATTTATTAGATTTTTATCCCACCTTTCTTACTTTATAAGTAACTCAGGGTGGCAAACATACCTAATACTCCCTCCTCCTCCTATTTCCCTCACAACAATCCTGTGAGGTGAGTTGGACTGAGAGAAAGTGACTAGTCCAAGGTCACCCAGCTGGCTTTTGTGCCTAAGGCAATAGTAGAACAGTCTTCTGGTTTCTAGGACAGGACCTTAATCACTACACCAAACTAGCTCTCCACCTTTTAAGGAGACTTGCTCAAAAGAAGCTTCATAAGACAGGATTTTTGGGGGTGTGAGTGGGGTTTCTGATTCACTAATCCGAGGTGGCGCAGTGGTTAGAGTACAGCACTGCAGGCTACTTCAGCTGACTGCTAGCTGCAGTTCGGCGGTTCAAATCTCACCGGCTCAAGGTTGACTCAGCCTTCCATCCTTCTGAGGTGGGTAAAATGAGGACCCAGATTGTTGGGGGCAATATGCTGACTCTGTGAACCGCTTAGAGAGGGCTGTAAAGCACTATGAAGCGGTATATAAGTCTAAGTGCTATTGCTATTGCTATCAGTAAATCAATAAAAAGGAAAGATATCTCTAGCTCTACATTGCCATTTGATGGGTAGAATTAGGAACTGCATAAAAGGAGGTACTTGTTTTCAGAAGACTGCAAACAGTCCTCAAGTCAACATTTCCTATGTTTCCAGCTGCGGTGTTTTTGTTAGACCTCCTTCAGCTGTTCTCTTCTATAATTATGTTAATATGCTGGCTTTTATTTCATTACTTATACACACTGTATATGTTAATCAACTCTTCCACAGAAAGTTTGTGTCATGTCTAACAATCATTTTTGTGATTAGAATCTGAAACTGGAATTGCATTTGGTTGAATCAAGAGTTTCTGGTGGTTAGGAATTTACGGTTTACTCCTGTTAGGGGAATTAAAACCAAAGAGCAATCATATTAAGTACTTAACAAGGTCTGCATACCTAACCATTCTGCATTGTAGGTATGTAACTAAAGAACATAATGGCATAAAAAATGTAAGAGTGTAGGTGTAAGAGCTCCAGTAGCAATAATGGACTCCTTATGCTTTATTACAGCATAAACTAAATCTGATTCGGGAGATGCATGGAATATTATCTTAAGAGAACAACAGATATATCTATTTGTAGGAAAAGTGGGAATAAAATGAAATGTAGGAGGTAGGTCACAATGAATGTACAGACAATTATATTCACAAAATAGCTGTGAGGTTTGATACCGAGAGTTTTGTACTGATGTACATGATGAATGCATATAGTGAACATATAACGTGAAATAAAATAAAGCTTTTCCTTTTAAGTACTGTACTGTCACTTTTTAACCTTACAGGTACTATCAGATTTAAGTCTTTACTCCATATAAGAGGACTTGCAATGGGATCAATGTATGAAACTGCACAGAAATGAAGAAAAGCTGCTGTTTTCCAGCAGATCAAATAGTGCTTCAGATATTCCTATTTCTGATGTTCCTTAGGCTCTTTTAAAATCTCATCATCAGATTCTTTTAAAGTGAACATTGGCCCTGCCATATTCAGTTTCATAAATATTAGTTTGCACCAATTGGTGCCATAAAGACTTGGCTGATCTTCCAGGAAGCTACGATAGTTGATGCCCCCCCCCCGCTGCATATCAGTTGTTGGTAGGATGTTTTGTGGTTTGCATGGGAGCCATCTTGTTCTTCTTTCTCTTTATCCAGCTCTTTGTTTGTTCTTTGTGATATTGTTTTTATATTGTTTACTGTATTGTAAGCCATGTAGAGCAATTGGACTGATGCAACATCAATTCAATTTTTTTAAAAAAATATCAGTTTGAATACATATTGAAGGAAAACCGCAGTATTAGAATAGAATAGAATAGAATTTTTTATTGGCCAAGTGTGATTGGACACACAAGGAATTTGTCTTGGTGCATATGCTCTCAGTGTACATAAAAGAAAAGATAAGTTCGTCAAGAATCACAAGGTACAACACTTAATGATAGTCCGGGTACAAATAAGCAATCAAATCATAGTAGGAACCAGTCAATATAAATTGTAAGGCTACAAGCAACAAAGTTACAGTCATACAGTCATTTGTGGGAGGAGATGGGTGATGGGAACGATGAGAAGATTAATAGTAGTGCAGACTTAGTAAATAGTTTGACAGTGTTGAGGGAATTATTTGTTTAGCAGAGTGATGGCGTTCGGGAAAAAACTGTTCTTGTGTCTAGTTGTTCTGGTGTGCAGTGCTCTATAGCGTCGTTTTGAGGGTAGGAGTTGAAACAGTTTGTGTCCAGGATGTGAGGTGTCTGTAAATATGTGTGCCAAAATGAAGATATGTCACATTAACCAAAAGATGTAATTATATCTTGGAAACAATACAGACTCTTGTGGCATCTTAAAAATGGGACAGTCAAAAATTAATATCAGAGTATTAAAGCCCTTTTTGAGTTAGTGTTTTAAACAATTTTAAAGATATTTTCAATTGTTTTATTGTGCTGTGGAAATATCAGTTCATAAAACTAAGTTCATAAAACTAAGTCTAACTTCCAGCAAATGTTGTCTTCTTCACAACCTGGTCTTTTAAGATTCCTTACTTAAGTCTTAGCTAATAACTCACTAACTCACTAAGGATGGATTACCATCAGTACATTTCAATAACCTGAAGTTGAATGTGTTAGCATGCAAATTTCTGTGTTGATCTTTCTTCCCAATTTAACATTGATATGGAAAATGGACAAAATTAATCAGGAAAATTAAAATTAAAATGTGGGGTGTAGCAAAAGTGAAATGGCACTAATGTCCACAAACAAATACTGATATTTGCCAGAAAAAAGTATTTGTTTTCTGGATACTATTGCCATTTGTAATGGAATGGCTTATTCAGTTTCCTATCAATAGCCATAGAAAGAAAGAGTCATGATTGCAGAAGCTAGGAGAAGTAGTTCTAGATAGATTTGTTTTAAATTATCTGGCTTCACATCACTTGTCAGCATGTTTCAGAAGTGTGAAGAAGGCAATATTTATTTTTGTAGACTGTTCCCAATAGAAAGACTGGTTGGGTTACTTTTATCCCCCCATATGATCTCTACCTCCTTGCGATCTACAAACTGTAAAGAATGCTTAGGGTCTTGACAGGTAGTTGTTAGGGTAGCCTCTTACGACCTGCCCAAAACCAAAGTTCAGAATGAGGGGAATCTGATTAACTTTGTCTACAAAAAAACAATGCCAATTTGTCATGCTACCCTCTAATAGTTCCCACTCCCCTCTCACATCGTGATGGTGAAGATGCTTCACAATCCACAAAAGCAGTGCCCACCCTAATCTATCCAGATACAAGATAAGCAGAAATGTAAACCTTTCACTGCACCTACTGCTATGGAGCAGGATTTCAAATAAACCCTCACTCCATTTTTGGCCCAACATTTTAAAGAATTCCTCCATTCTTTCTGGTCAAGGAGATGATTTAATATGCTTACCATATATTAAGTGTGTAGTTCTTCTTTGGCAAGATTCATTTACGGGGACTGCCTTGTAGGAGGCAATTTGTAAGAGATTGCTTTTAATTCCAAATTATATTTATTAGCAAGGAGTGTGTGTGTGTGTGTGTGTGTGTGTGTGTATGTTGTACACACACACACACACACACACACACACACACACACACACCCTGTTTCCCCCAAAATAAGACATCCCCTGATAATAAGCCCAATCGGGCTTTTGAGTGCATGGCAATAAGGCCAAGCGCTTATTTCAGGGTTCAAAAAAATATAAGGCAGGGTCTTATTTTTGGAGAAACACGGTATATATATATGTATAATATATTACACACACACACACACACACACACACACACACACACACACATATATATGCTTTTTTACTGACAATTTTAATCAATTGTTAATCAAATGTCCTTTTTTATATATTTTCCATTACCAAAATCTTTTAGATCTTTAACGTACAACATTTTGTGCCTGCCTATGGCCATAAGGATGTTCCAGAATTAACATCGCTATGTAACATATTTTCATCCCATGTTTCTAGTGAAATTAACACTGTAATCTAATCATTATTTAATTTTACCAATTTCCGTTTTAGGAAAAAGTGTTTTTTCAAAATTACTCAGTGGGCTTCATAAGTAAGCATAGATCTGTACTTAATCCAAAAACCAATAATACAATCTAACAATCTGATCCTGAGAGAATTATTTAGGTAAATTCAGGGGTGGGTTCCAAATATTTTTACTACCACTCTGTGGGCGTGGCTTAATTTTGTGGGAGTGGCTTGATGGCCATGTGACTGGGTGGGAGTGGCTTGACGGCCATGTGACTGTGTGGGAGTGGCTTGACGGCCATGTGACTGGGTAGGAGTGGCTTGGCAGTCGTGTGACCGGGTGGGAGTGGCCAACTTGTAAAATGTGGTGAAAAAGTGACTTATGACCATTTTTCACACTTAACGACTGTCGGTCGTTAAGTGTGAAAAATGGTCATAAGTCGCTTTTTTCACTGTCATTGTCACTTTTAACAGTCACTAAATGACTATTTGTAAGTCAAGCACCAACCTGCACTTAAAAGCCACACACAGATGAACACACAGAGTCCCTCGGGAGTCGGGTGGCATACAAATTCAATAAATAAATAAATGAA
>QLTV01004254.1:26467-37874 GCA_003457575.1 Thermophis baileyi | reverse complement strand
CCTGAAAAAAATTAACAATAAAATATCCTTTTAAAAAAACCATTAAAAGCATAAAGAAAAAAAAACCCAGCTACTTAGTAGCAGGCAGAATCAACCACTCTCTAATCATAGCTGCTGTGGCCTAGAGGTAGAACTTTTGCCTCACAATCAGGAGGTTGTGAGTTCGATCCTAGGTAGAGCTGGGCTTCAATTTGAAAAAAAATAAAAATAAAATAAATAAAGCCAAAAAAAGATGGCGACCACATGCACAGTGCTGGAAGTCACCTTCTGAGCATGCTCAGAAAAAAAATTAAAAAAAATAAATAAAGCCAAAAAAAGATGGCGACCGCATGTGCTGGAAGTCACCTTCTGAGCATGCTCAGAAAAAAAATAAAAAAAAATTCGAATTTTTTTTTAAAAAAATATGGCGGCCCCCACAGACCGGCAACCACCGATCCGGTTCTGATGACGTCACTAGCAGGTCGCCCCCAGTTCGGGCGAACCGGTCCGAACCGGTAGGAACCCACCCCTGGGTAAATTTTACAGCAGCTAATGGCAGAAAAACTTTTAATAACTTTTAGCTTAACTAGTACAAAGCTCTAATAGTAGTGTATGAAATAATTTTTGAAATGTTGAGGTTACTCCTCTCATTGAAACACACAATTAATTTGATACTAGCAGGGATTAATACATTTAACTTTGATACATTTATTGTCCCCTTTTAAGTTTTTATTACATGGTTTCCTTCTTCCCATCTTATCCCTTTTAATCAGCACATTTTTTACATTTTTGCCAAAAAGTCCATATGGAGTTTCCACTCTTTTATGGAAGTATTTATTGTTTTATCCCTGACATTAGAGACCCTTATGTATGCACATCCGTAAATTATGTTGTGCCTGGGGATCTTTTCAGAATATGGAGTCTGATAGCGTTTTTCAGACTAACCAAATTTACTAGGTCTTTTGCTTGAAGGAGCATGTTTGGCCTTTAAGGTGCTATCAAATTCATTAACTCAGAGCAACTTCTTAACTAACAGGCTCAATTAGTACCAGGGGTGAAATCCAGCAGGTTCTGACAGGTTCTGGAGAACCGGTAGCGGAAATTTTGAGTAGTTTGGAGAACCGGTAGCGGAAATTTTGAGTAGTTCGGAGAACCGGCAAATACCACCTCTGGCTGGCCCCAGAGTGGGGTGGGAATAGAGATTTTGCAATATCCTTCCCCCAGGAGTGGGGAGGGAATGGGGATTTTGTAGTATCCTTCCCCTGCCATGCCCACCAAGCCATGCCCACCAAGCACACCACGCCCACCAAGCCACGCCCACAGAACCGGTAGTAAAAAAAATTTGGATTTCACCACTGATTAGTACTGTCTTTCTGTCATACTTGATAGAATGCATGTAGATCCTCTGCAGATGCCATACGCTAAATAAATAAAATTCTTCGATAAATTAATAAGAATATTACACCAATATGCCTGTCTCAAATGGAACAAATCATGATGACCATTTATGCTGTTTACAGTATATGGAGATTTATTTTGCATTTTAGTTTATTTTACTCAACATATTTTTATTCAAATGGTATTTTTTAACATGTTTTATTGTAAATTTCAGCTATTGGATGTTTCTTTTTTTTAAAAAAAAAAAATCCTGCACATTCGAAAGACTGTGGGTATGGTGGTTGGAAGAAACAAACAGAGGTAGGAAGATGGTGAAAGGCACTTTGAAAATGCCTGAGCAGAAAGCAATTATAACTGCAGAGTCCTTGGTATTGTCTGAGCTAGGTAACATCCTAGTCGAGTAATGGAACATCTTCAAATAAACAACCAAGCTCAAAGAGCACCAAAGACATTACAGTTCAACCCTGAGCAACATATGTTCCCGTCTATTGACAGTTATAATTACCATCCAAAAAAGTCTCAAATATATATACTTTTATTTCCATATAAGTGACCAAGTTCTACCCTTTACATTTCATACTTGCATCCCGTCATGCAAGTATGAAAAAGCTAGCATTTGTGTTGCAACACATGCTGCCTAATTTGCTTCTTCTTTCTCCAGATGACCGTTTTCTGGGTGGAATTCAAAATGCTGGTTGTTATACATAAGGTCCTATGGTACTTATAAGGCTACCTGTTCTGTGTAAATCTGCTTATCTATTAAAAACTAACAGAACAGGCAAATCCCAGGTGTCTCCCCTTTGAGATTTTTAACAAAGAGGGATCCAGTGATGATTCTTTTATGTTATGGCCCCCTT
This sequence comes from Thermophis baileyi, assembly GCA_003457575.1. Taxonomy (NCBI): domain Eukaryota; kingdom Metazoa; phylum Chordata; class Lepidosauria; order Squamata; family Dipsadidae; genus Thermophis; species Thermophis baileyi. Next base: position 35,640 of record QLTV01004254.1, on the reverse strand, counting down.
CCTCTGGAGTAGTTTACTTCATGTCAGACTTTGGAGCTATGTGAATTGAAAGTGATTTCTCCCATGCAAATTATGCAGTATTGCCACTCTTTAGTTACCCTAAATATGATTTAAACCTGGAATTTCTTAACATTATCTTGCTTGTTCACAGGGATCCATAATGCATTTCGTTCTAGGTAATGGATTCCCTTTCTCTTGCTTGCAACTCCCCTATCAATTTCTAAACTGCACTTTAGAATCCTATTCCATGACATCAGGTTGATTGAATACTTGAGCCAACTCCACAGATACATGCTTTGTGTGTGTGTGTTCTTCTAAATGAACCTGGTTCAAGATAAGACATACTGAAATTGTAAAATACAAGCAATGTCAAATTCTTAAATTGACTATCCAGATGATGAAACTAAAATGAAACATATCTCATTAAATGTCAGTGTGTTGTTCAAACTTGCTGAATAAAGGGCTATTTATTCAGGCTTTAGTCCAAGCTCATTGTAAAGCGACTATAACTGCGTCTTGTGAGCTCAGGTGACAGAAACCTGATTCTGTTGTGCACAGTCCTTCTTATTTGTTCATTACTTGGTTGTCATAGAGTTCCAATAGATAATGATAAATAAGGCCACTTTATACCACAGGTTACTTGAATTGCTTGTTTGTGCTGTCATTTGGTTATTTTGAGAATGTGATGACAATCGATGGTTCACTAGCAACAGTGAACAGAAGAGACCTATGAAATAAATCAAGAGTACTAATAACAGAGAAGCAGAGTAAAGCAACTTAATTTAAAGAAAAGCTAATTTGTAAAAAAAATATTCATAATGAAGTTAGAGTGTGCTGATGAAAAGCGTCAGGGCTAAGTTGCTAAGAATGCTTTTAGTTCTTGGTTTTCAGAAAACTCATTTCCATGAGTGTGGCATCATGGATAAATGTATAATAAAAGTGGATTCATATTTACCATTTATTTATTCTTTTTGTTATTGTTTTTCCCCCAATTCAGATTTGGTTCAATTACACCATGTTATTTCTGTGAATAGGCTGATACTTGGATAGAGCCAGTTTGATCTAGTGGTTAAGGCCCAGGCTAGAAAGCAGGAGACCCTGAGTTCTAGTCCCCCCCTTAGCCATGAAAACCAGTTGGGTAATTTTGGGCCAGTCACTCTCTCTCAGTCCAACTCACCTCACAGGATTGTTGTTGTGGGGAAAATAGAAGAAGGAAGGAGTACTAAGTAAGTTCACTGCCTGGAGTTATTTGCAAAAATAATAAAAGCAGAATACAAACAAACAAAGAAACAAACAATTTCATTTGCAAGTACAAGATTGCAGACATAATTGTAAAATTCCTTTCTGATATCTTGGTTATGGTGGTGGGGTTGCTGACAGTCAATGTGAAGAATTCTGGACTAGATGGAGAAATGATTATACTGAGGATATCAGTTTCCTGTGTTCTAGTTTAGTCAGGTGATCTTCCTTCTTAAATTTGTCTCTGGGTTGAACATTCATCATGGCTTAGTCAAACATAGAAAACTACAGGTTATGTGCCTTGTGCCTGATCCAAATAGCCATAGAAGATGTACTGATTCATTTAGCCAACATTTCCACATAAGGAATCTTGTTGGGGGGTGTGTGGGGGTGTGTGTGTGTGTGAGAGGGAGAGAGAGAGAGAGAGAGAGAGAGAGAGAGAGAGAGAGAGAGAGAGAGAGAGAGAGAGAAATGTGTCATATCCTTTTAAGCAATATCTCAACAGAATATAATGATTGAAGGCTACAAGCCAAAAAGAAGGTATACAGTATATACAATAAATATATACGTTTACATACAGTTTCATTAGATCTATCAGTTGTGCTATTTTATTTCTACCGTGAAAGAGTCTTTGAAAAATTACAAAAGAAATAACCAGCATACCTAGGATTCAGTGTTCCATGAGCACAGAGCATGGAAAGCTTTGAATTTCAAATGAAATGCAGTTGTAACTTGAATACTCCTACCATGAAAGCTTTAACAAATACTTATTTGTTTACTGCTTAAAATATACTAAAAATGGGAAAACTCTAAATGAAATCCTGGCATGAATATTCTCTTGATTTTTGCAGAAATGATAGAAATCTGTTCTTGGATATTTGGTTTTAAATTATAGCAAGTGCAATTTCTGATTAAGGATTACAGTAGGAAAGCATTGAAGCTGGACTCTCTGCGGCTACTTAGCAAAGATGGCTTCTTCTTCTTCTTCTTCTTCTTCTTCTTCTTCTTCTTCTTCTTCTTCATCTATGGAGCACCCACAACTTCTGAATAACAGAATAATAACAGAATAACAGAGTCGGAAGGGACCTTGTAGGGGTCATCTAGTCCAACCCCCTGCCCAAGCAGGAGACCCTACACCGGGGTGTCAAACTCAAGGCCCGGGGGCCAGATCTGGCCTGCGGGGTGCTTAGATCTGGCTCACAGGGCTGCCCTGGAAACAGCAAAGGACCTGCCCACGGTGGCTCTGCCAGCGAAAATGGAGCTCAGGAGCCTGTTTTTGCTGGCAGAGCACTCGGGCCACCACAGGCACCCCCAACTGGCTACGCCCACCCTGGCTATGCCCACCTTGGCTCCCTGAGGTCAAAAAACTCTGATGCAGCCCTCAATGAAATCAAGTTTGACACCCCTGCCCTACACCATTTCTGACAGATGGCAGTCCAGTCTCTTCTTGAAAGGTTCCAGTGATGAAGCTCCCACAACTTCTGAAGGCAAGCTCTTCCATTAGTTGATTGCTGTCACTGTCAGAAAATTTCTCCTTATTTCCAGGTTGAATCTCTCCTTGTTCAGTTTCCATCCATTATTCCTTGTCTGGCCTTCAGGTGCTTTGGAAAATAGGTTAACCCCCTCCTCTCTGTGGCAGCCCCTCAAATATTGGAACCCTACTATCATGTCTCCCTGGTCCTTCTCTTCACTAGACTAGTCATGCCCAGTTCCTACAACCATTCGTAATATGTTTTAGCCTCCAGTCCCCTAATCATCTTCATTGCTCTTCTCTGCAAATTGCAAATTTCCAAATTGAATTCCACACTTGTCATAAAAATAAAGCAAGCACATTTTCCCCCTTCTAGATAAGAGGAAACAAGGGGAGAAGAAAGATCGGAAAGAGAAAATACCAGAAAACTAAACAATACTGGGAAGAGGGATCAGAAAACCCAGAAACTTGGGCATATAGAGCATTCTAGTGTGCATTTCATGACCAGTATGTCCCAGACCTGAAGCTGATCAACTGAGTTCTACTTCCCATTTGGCCTCTCTTCCTAATAATACATTTTTCTGGACAGAAATCCTGGAGAAAAAAAAATATTTTCTTTGGTGATATACAGCAGCTTTCTAGCTATAAGAATATTATATAGACATGTACAATCCAGGAAAAAATATAAATTGACTGTACCTGATTTCAGAACACACTTTATTTATTTATTTGTAGGATGATGGCAAAACAAATTGATAGAATAAATAAATAAATTCTACAATATTGTTAGCCTGCCTTAAATGTAGAAAGCTCTCAGTGGGATACAAGAAGTCCTAAAACAAAAATATGATATCTGGTACATAGTGCCCTTAATAAATTAGTTAAACTAAAGCAATACAATTAATAAAACTAAGACCAAATGGACATTGGAACAGCTTTTGTCTCTGAAATACCAATAGGGCTGGGACAGTATTCTCCACATTGAAGACATTAATGAGAAGGGTTATTTCTATGGTTAGGATATAGAGGCAGAGAGCTGTAATAAGCCCTTTCTTGATAAAAGAATCAGTAGAACAGCGTCAGATGGTAATGGGAACAGTTTATTTCTTCATAAGAACATATGCCATGAAGTATTTCCTTGACAATAAATATTAATTATATCAACTCCTGAGTGGTAGAGCAAAAATGTTTATGATGTGAAATTGTTACTGACAAGCAGAAGCAGAAGTCAGAGTATCTTTGCTGAGTATTACCAGGATTATCTATAATTAAAGAATTATGATATAATTTGCCAGAATGGACCATATGATAGTAGATCTTATTGATTTAACCTTATGAAATATGAGTTGACAAAGAACAGATGCTTAGATTTTGCAGTTTTATGATGCGGCTTGATACATTTGGTATTAACAACTGTCTAGAGATGAAGGAAATAGTAAATTTAGCTAAAAGGTTTAAAGTACTTACTGATTAGTACCATAGCTTACAACTCAGTGGTTGAATAAAATAATTTCTAAATCCCCTTTTACTTTATCTGAATTATGCAGGACTCTCAGTTCTAATACATATTTGGGTCATATTAGGATAGGCAGGGGAGATCACTTGGGAATCTATGTAATACAGACTCCCATCACGAACTTTTTGTATGTTTGCTTCTAAGGCAGGTTAGTTATTCAACGGAGGCATCTACATTTTGTAAACCGTGAGTTCAGTGTTGTCCTGCTTTTCAGCACGTCTCACCTGTTTCTGCTGCTCTTCCCAGTATGAACAGTCTAGTGGACAGAACAGATGGATTTCTTCTAAACTGCATGTTATTCAGGATCGCAGAGTTTCTCACTCAGCTGTAAAGACGAAGGGGTTTTCAATAGTTATGAATATCTGCAGTTATATCACCTTCATGCCAAATAGCAATGCTATTGACTATTGCTGGTTAAGCATAGCAATTCCACTGCATTAATGTCCTGCTCACCCACTAAACTAGAGCAGAGAGATTGTGCTACAAAGTTTACAAGATAAAATGAGGACAATTATCATGATTAGCCATTTAGAATTAATGTTTGAGTTCAAGCCAAATTGATAAATCCCCATATTCTCTACCAATTAAAATTTGAAATTAATAAACAGAATAACAGAACTGGAAGGGACCTTGGAGGTCTTCTACGGTAGTCCAACCACTTCAGACAACTAGTTGTCCAATCTCTTCATAAAAATCTCCTGTGTTGGAGCACCCACAGCTTCTGGAAGCAAGTTGTTCTGCTGATTAATTGTTCTAACTGTCAGATAATTTTTCCTTAGTTCTGGGTTGCTTCTCTCCTTGATTAGTAATTATTGTTATGAATCTTAAAACATTGGTACATGTATTATCAATGTTGTAAAACAGTTCAAGACATGTATAACTATCAAGAAATGATAAAGGCCAAGTTTACCTCTCATTCTGTTCCTTCTATCTCCTCAGAACCTGTTAATGGATATTGCTTTTGCTCATTAGGCTTCTATTCAAATTAGTCAATTCTACTATCTTCTTAGGTGAGAAATAATACAAATATACACAGGCTGTATATGAAACATTATTTCTGGTCCATATCATTTCCCCAGTCTTCATCTCTCAGCCCATTATGGATTAATTAGGGTTTTTTTTTTCAAAAAGAAAAAAAAATCCTGCCTAGGTAGTCATTAAGGCGAAGATCTAATTATTCCATATTAGAATTCTTAAAGACCAAATCTGAAATATCCATAAGGTTGCTTTCTCTTCTCCAGATAGTTAACTATTTCTTCCATCATGCTGGTGTAATTTTTTACTCTGACAAGCTCAGAGATTAAAACAACCAATCTCCTTCTTAGAATGTCAGACTTTATTAACTAAATATCTTTATCCCTAGTTTCCTTCAGACTGCATAATTCAATTTGTAATTGAAAACCATAATCATTTTAATATTGCCTCACTATTATTTCAGACAGAGATAGCCTCAGATAGTGAGAAGTTTAGAACTAGCCAGAACACCCGCAAAGTGGCACAAAGAACTTACATTTGTATAACTTATATTTTAAAATTCTGTTTCAATGGAAGCACTAGCAACATATTATCCAGCTTTATGAAATGGGTAATGTTGTTACTTCTTAAAATTCTAGAGCAGCAGTTCTCAACCTGTGGGTCACGACCCCTTTGGGGGTCGAACGACCCTTTCACAGGGGTCGCCTAAGACCATAGGAAAAAACATATTTCCGATGGTCTTAGGAACCGAGACACCGCTCCTCTATCCGTCCACATACAAGTACCGAGGGACGGTGCGATGCACGGGCGGCCCTCGAATGCGCAGGTGCCGACAGAAGGGCCGCGCGTGCTAGCCAGCCATTTTGGTGCCCCGCCCCCTTTGTCACTTCATTGCTTCTCGCCTGGCAATGCGCACGCGCAGGAAGGGGGTGGGGCGGGGGTCACGGTGGCGGGGAGGGGGTCGCGGCATTAGGACGGTTGAGAACCACTGTTCTAGAGAGCCTGAGGAATGTTGAAGGGAGTAAAAAAAAGTAGTTGAAAATGAACAAGTTAAAATATTGTGGGATTTCCAAATACAGACTGATAAAGTCAGATAACAGATAACAGAATAACAGAGTTGGAAGAGACCTTGGAGGTTTTCTGGTCCAACCCCTTGTTCAAGCAGGAAACCTTATACCATTTCAGACAAATCGTCGTCCAATTTCTTCTTTAAAACCTCCAGTGTTTGAGCATCCACAACTTCTGGAGACAAATAGTCCTACTGGTTTATTGTTCTGTCAGGAAATTTCTTTTTAGTTCTAGGTTGGGATCTCTCCTTGATTAGTTTCCATCCTTTGCTTCTTGTCTTGCCTTCAGGTGCCTTGGAGAATAGATTGATCCCCACTTTTTTGTGGCAGCCCCTTAGATATTGGGACACTGCTATCAAGTCTTGGCTTACACACCTGATACAACTGTGGTTAAAAAAAAAGAAAGTATGGATAACTGATATCTCATTACCAGGAGAGAGTAGAATAGAAGACAGAGTATTGGGGAAGATTTATAAATCAAAGTTGAGAGATAATGGCATAAACTAGCTATAGTGGTGCTAATGGTTATCAGCATGCTGGGTTCTATACCAAAAACTCTTGGACAGCACTTAGAAAATATGCCTTTGACAAACTTTCCATCTGTCAATTGCAAAAGACCACACTGCTTGGATCCACACATATACTAATATTGATATATTACAACATCCTAGGTTATTGGGAAGAACCTGATGCACATGAAAGCAACACCAGATAAAGAACTGACAGTTGCAACTTCACATTGTTGTGAACAGAGAATAATAATTTGTCTGCCACCTGCCTTCTAACAACCTCTGGGTGGCTCACAATAATCAAACAAAATACTACAATAAAGTTGATAAAAGATGGAAAGTGCAGCAGATCAAATGGAATGAAGTGAGGAGTCCCACTTCCCACATCAATGAAAATCAGGCTCTTCATGGCTCTTCTGAATACCAACAGAGTGGGGGACATCTGGATCACTGGGAGAACCTCATTCCAGAGGGCAGGCACTGCTACAGAGGAAGCACACTTCCAAAGTCTCATAGATGACATTGCTTAATCCAGAGGTCTTCAAACTTGGCAACTTTAAGACTTGTGGACTTCAACTCCCAGAATTCTGGGAGTTGAAGTCAACAAGTCTTAAAGTTGCCTGGTTTGGGGGTCCCTGGCTTAATAAAAGAACCTGGAACATGCCAACCTTGTAAGATTGATTTGTCCAGGCAAATGCAATGGGAGAAGGCAGTCCCTCAAGATGACTTCTATTATAATCTTTAAATGTTGCTTTCCATGCTGATGGAGAAAGGACAAAAAGAAAGCAAAACCATACTCTGCATCACAAGCTTCACACAACCTTCCTTTCACACATATGCTTTGACTGAAAAGAGATTCCATGCCAGTGATTTTAATTAAGATTCAAACATTCATTGTAGGCTGGGAAGTCTCTGATCAAATTTGCAGTCTGGAACATCCCTGCTGAACATTAGATGTGTTTGATCATGCTATTTTTCAAGAAACTATATTCCATTCCAACCCCCCCCCTCAGTGTTCTATTTTTTCCCTCCAGCAGCCAGCATGCCAGTATATACACTGAACATGTTCAGTTCTCACTGAGGTGCCTTTTTTATAGATCTGTGAGTGCTCACCTCTCACGTATACCTTATTTATTCACTAAAAAATTGCTGTAATGGCAGGGTATCTTTGGCAAATGCAGTTACTGGGTAAAACCTAGAAAGAAGTGCCTGTGCAAGAGCCAATTTTAACATGACATATGGCTGCAAATACTGCAACTAATTCAGGCAGACTGCTTGATCCCATATTCTCATTTAATTAATATATCATGCAGAGGGGAAAGTAGGTAGCTGAAATAAGTCTTCCTAATGATCTTAGGTGGTTTCTATGCAATGTCACCTTCATGAGTTTGCTTTTTACTACATGATTACTCATTTCCTACAAATGCATTTCCTTGCTTTTCCTGACTTCCCTGTTTTGCTTTTCATCTCTAAGTAGACATCTGTCAAACAACCATGTCTAACTTCTGTCTATACATTCATGTCTTATGAATGCCCTTCATTTTCTGTACATTTCAGCAAACATATTTTCTAAATAGTTCAGAGTTTCTATGAAGGAGTCCACATAGTACGTAAATAGAAAACAAGAAGCCTATTTCAAAGCAAGCAAACAAAAAGATACCGTGTGCATAGATGAAAACACGCAATTTAGGGAAACCACAGTGCAAAACATAACAAATGAAATGCAACTCAAAAGTATAGATTCATTGCATTTTCTCCTTCTGATTATTCTATGTAACACATTTATACTTCACCTGATGGGAAACTGCACAGAATTGTTTGCTTACTTGCTTCATTGATTTACTGATTCACCAATTCATTGATTGATTGATTGATTTCATTTCATTTATATCTTGTATTTTTTAATCAGCTCAAGGCAGTTTACATGTTGGTGCTCTTCCAGCATCTCATTTCCTTCCACAAAATACTGTGAGGTGGGTTGAGGAGGGAGGGAGGGGAAAGTCACCCAGTGAATTCTGTACAGACTTGAACCTGGGTTTATTCAGGCCAACTCCAATAATTATAATCAATTCCTTAAGCTGCCTCTGTGTTATATTCTGTGTAATTGGTACAGGGTACCATCCAGTCTTTGTAATCTTTAGTGAATATATATATATATCTCTATATATCTCTATATATCTCTATATATATCTATATATATCTATATATATCTATATCTATATCTATATCTATATCTACATCTACATCTATATCTATATCTATATCTATATCTATATCTATATCTATATATCTATATCTGTGTGTGTGTGTGTGTGTGTGTGTGTGTGTGTGTGTGTGTTTTTTTGTGGTTTTTGTGGGTTTTTGTGTGTGTGTGTGTGTTTTTTTGTTTTTTTTCC
>QLTV01004254.1:10075-25155 GCA_003457575.1 Thermophis baileyi | reverse complement strand
TATATATATATATATAATGTAGGATAAATTAATTTCCTCCTGAGATTCTTGACAACCTTTTCTACATAATCTTCCAAGTTATCTTAAGATTCCAAAGCCTATCCATGGTTTTGGGGGTTTGCAGGGGGCATATTTTATAATTGAACAGAACAGAACAAAAAAACTATTTTTTTTTAAAGGAAGAACAAAGGCAAAGGAGCAAACACACAAACATTCCTTGTGTTTGTGAAACACTTCTCAAACATGTGTGTGTGTGTGTGTGTGTGTGTGTGTGTGTGTGTGTGTGTGTGTAAATATTTACATGATAGTTTCAATGCATGATGACCATATTTTATTATAATCTAGAGTTTACCCAAAGCTACAATTTGGCTTATAAAATATTTTTGTTTCTTTAACTTCAGATCATCTGTGAAAGAAATGGGCTCCAGTGAACAAGAAATCATAGTCTGGGTTTGCCAGGAAGAGAAGATTGTCAGTGGACTGACTAAACACACAACTTGCATGGAAGTAGTTGAAGCTTTGCTGGAAGAACATCAGACAACATTGGCAGAGAAGAGATTTCTCTTTGGGGAATGTAAAGATTACTGCATTATAGAAAAATGGAGAGGTTCTGAGCGGGTTCTTCCACCTCTCACAAAAATGCTCAGACTCTGGAAAGCCTGGGGAGAAGAGCAGCCTAATTTGCACTTTGTCTTGGTCAAGGCAGATGCTTTCCTTCCCTTGCCTTTGTGGAGGACATCTGAAGCCAAGATAGTTCCAAACCTAGAAATGCACTTGGATCTGAGTCCAGCAAATTATATGAAGATGTTGTCAGTGGACAAACAAAAGAGAATTCTTAGAAAAACCTTTAAGAAACTGGCCAAACTTAAACAGGAAGGAGTTCTGCAAGAGAGGGACAATATAGAGACACTAATCCATCTCATCCTTTCTCAAGACCATACTATTCACCAACAGATTAATAGAATGAAGGAACTAGATATGGAAATTGAAGAGTGTGAAGCCAAATTCCAGCTTGAAAGTGATGGGGAAAATTATGTCCAAGAGTCTTATTTAATGTCTTCTTGTAGCAGTTCTGAACAGCTAATGGAAATGCCTCACAACCATCAGCAGGAAAGTTCAAACAAATATGATGGGATTTTACAAGTGGAAGAAGGACTAAGGCACCACAACTTAATGATTGAAAAGCTCTCTGCTGAAATTGAACAAGAGGTTAAGGAAAGTGAAAAAAATGGAGATGTATGGACAGAAGAAGCATCTAAAGGTGAAGTGGAAAACACTGATCTAGAAAGTGTTAAGAATGAGCTGGAGAGAAGTATGAAAGATGCTCTAAGGATTCATTCTCAGTTGAATTGCATAGAGCAGGAACTAAAATATCGGGACTTGATGCTTCAAAGGAAAGAAAAAGAATATGAACTACTTGTAGAAGAACTTAGTGGTTTGCATGCTAAAGAAAAAAATGTATTCAGGTATCCAACCAGTGAAGAGGAAATGAAGGACAATGAAACTGGAACCTGTACAAAAAACTTTCCAGGAGCAGACCTTCAAAAAATGACAAATTTAGACCTAAATGATACAGACTCCGACACTGGAATCAGTTCTACTCACAGCCAAGACTCAGAGACAGCTATAGGAGACACATTGCTTTGTCCACATAGCTGAAAACAATTATTTTAACTGAGGCAAATGTAATATTTGCCCCCTTTTAAAAATCACATAGGAAATGTGGCACTTTTTAAAATTGAATCTAGTTCTAATGGGACTCGTTTCCCTGATTTTTTTTTTCCATAGAAATAAATCAGGCAAATCATAGAACCAAATCTTATAAACAGAAAGGAATATACAGTAAAATTATAGTCCCTTTTTTCAAATAATATAGCAAATTCAACTGTTAATCGATCGTGTAGATACAGACTAATTAACCAGACTTGGGAGAAATGGACAGAAGTATAAGTCCGTGTACCAATACAAATTCTCCTTTGTATGCATTATCAGTCCATAGAATTCTATGGGGAATATTGTCTTTTGTTTTTATATACTGATTTCACTGCCAATTCAATGCAATAACAATGTGGATATTTTGCGATGCAAAGTCTAATCTTTGAATGTCTGTGATATTTGTGGAAAATGTACAGCATTAGAGCTAGCAGTACAGCAGATTTCTTGTGCTGCCTTTTATTAAATGATAAAACAAAGTTTAACAAAGTTGCTATTCCAGTCAAAGTTGTAGAGTTGCATATAAGCAATGTTTAATCAAATTTTCAATAGATCATTTACTACTGTTGCATATCTCTAAATAAGGTGCAGTTAAAGATCAGTTGTTTTCCTAAATATAAATGTAAGAGAATGAAGTAAATAAATTTTACAGTGCCATAACATAAATAAGAGTCTGATAACTCTTTAACCAGCATATGCTAGTTAAGCAAGAACAAGTGAGGATAGTGCTTGATGTATTATAGATGAGGCCTACAAATATGCCCAGATTACAGCATATGAATCAGGGGTGGGTTCCAATTTTTGTCACTGCCGGTTCGCTCAGTGGCGTGCCGTGCCATGCAGGCGCGCTTTGTGCGTGCTTCACACATGCGCAGTGCGCTTTGCGCATGCGCAGTGCTAAAACAAAGCTTCTGTGCATGCGCAGAAGCGAAAAACAAGGCGCCGCCGAAAGAACCGGCTCGGGGGCGTGGCCAGGTTGCCGTTACTGCCGGTTCGGAGAACCAGTCCTTATTTTTACTACCAGTTCTATAGAACTGGTCTGAACCAGCAGGAACCTACCTCTGATATGAATGCTATTTACCTTGGACTAATATAGCAATACAGTGAGAAAGGCCATCAATAAAAGGCCACTTTCTAGAATGGACAATGAAAGCATTATTTCTATGTTTATTTTTTTTCCTTTTACATTCTGACTTGATGTTTCACTTTTTACAAACATCATCTACCCTATTGTTATTTTTAATGACTGGGAAAATTATCTTCTTTGGATTTCCACCCCCTCCCCATTAACCTCTGGACATTATGAAGAGATTTTCCCTAAATATATATTTTTTTATTTTTTTATTTTTAAAAACGTGGCTGAATCATTTGGTATTATGCTGAATGCCTTCATGGGAATATTTTTGAGTTCTGTTACCTATCTTGTTCCTACTGGAAATATAGATGATTAGCAGTTATGTTATCATAGTTTTATAATAATTTATTAATATGATAAATATATACAGTTAGTCCTTGACTTACAGACATTCATTTAGTGATCAAAGTTAAAATGGCACAGAAAAAAAGTGACTTATGACTGGTCCTCACACTTATGAACCCTGCAGCATCCCCATAGTCACGTGGTCAAAATTTAGGTATTTGACAACCAACATGCATTCTGGGACCATGTGATCACTATTTGTGACCATCCCAGCTGGCTTCTAACAAGCAAAGCCAATAGGGGGAAACAGATTCACTTAATGACTGCATGATTCAATTAACAACTGCAGTGATTTGCTTAATAATCATTGCAGAAAAATAGTAAAATTGGGCATGATTCACTTAAGAACTGCCTTGCTTAGCAAGAAAAATTCTGGTCCCAATTGTGATCATAAGTCGAGGATACCTGTAGATATACATATGTATACATATGCACAAACACTGTAATTTTCAAATCTCTGTTGTTGAAAATATGCTAACCTATATTATTTGGAAAATTTCTGCAATTCATGTGATATAAAAAGATAATTATTCATATCTTTGGCAATGTTACAAAACAGCTTGCTTAATTCTATGAAATGCCATTATGTTGTGAATCAGAATTAAATTTATGTTGAATGGGCTTCAGTATTCAGACTCAATTAAGTTCTACCTTTTGCCTTCCATTCATCACTTCAATGTGTATATTCAAGTGTCTATGGATAAAAAGTGTCTGTTTATTGTATATTCAAGGTTTACTAATTTATGGGATGCAAGCAGTTAGGACTTCTTCCAGTATACACCCCTTCTAAAGTTGTAGGATTGACTGAGGTGTACCTCCAATTCATGTATGAATTTATTTTTCTTGGATAGTTCCATAGTTGAGTTAAATCTAATGTGCAATATTTGTCAAATTTCTTTTCTTATGAATTTTTTACAAAATAAGTAGTTGCATTACATTCTATAGCCCATATGGATATTCATATGTTCTTTTTATATTAACTTATAAATGTTGGGTGGAAAGTAATCCATAGAATCTATAGAAGACCAAGACCTAACTACCTTACAGTACTTATTTAAAAATCAGTAACCATTACATTTGCTTTGAAATTTTCCTGGAAATAGCACTAGTGGAGTTATGATGGCAGAGTGTGTGTGTGTGTGTGTGTGTGTGTGTGTGTGTGTGTGTGTGTGTGTGTGTGTGTGTGTTGTCCTTTGCCCACTATTGCATCTAGGTTTTTTTCAAAGTGGGAGTAGGAGAAGCATAAGATTCAATATATCTAACAGATATCAAAAATCTAAAGGTTGAGGAAGATATTGTGTAGCAATTGTGTGATTCAAGTTTCTTCCCTTACTTCTGCATGAAGTAGTTTCGGTTATAACCAGAGCCCATTAAAATAAGCAAAAACCTAGCCCAATCCTATACATATTTATTTTAAATTAAGTACTGTGAAATATATTCAAGGTTTACTCCTAATGTAACTGTATTTTCATGTCAGTGGACCTTGTAACCATTGACTTCCCAGATAGATTCATGTTGCACTACATTATGGTTTGTTTTAATCACTTGAAATAATCTCTGCCCCAGCATCCCTTTCACAACAGTATAGTTTCAAAATGGTTGTACTTTGGTTTTGATATTTTAAAGGGGAAAATTGTGCCTTACAAGACTTAAAACACCCATTCCACTTGTAGCCTCTCAGGAATGTGCTGAAAAATTTGTTGCACCCTCTCATTTGATATTATATTATTGGCATCTAAAAACATGGAGGCCATGTTTTTTTTTTTAATTCTTGGTCAGAAGAAAATTACACAACAATGTTCCAAACAAAGCATGACAAGAGGATATACATCAGAATTAGGCCTAATTAGGGTGGAAATCCAAACTGTATTGCACCCTTCTAAAACATGTGAAATATCAACTGACATTTTAGATATGCTACTATATTATTCTATTCCATTTTCTTGAATACATTTTAATATTCTAAATTATAATGGTTGAATGGAAATTCCAAACTGTTTAGGATTGGGTGTACAATTCATTTGAAAGTTTGCAAACCAAATTCATTTTGGTTTGCAAAAAATTGTTTGGAAGATCTTCTTGCTCTGAGGGGCAGAGTTAGAAAAATGATTTAGTGTAGTATTTCACTAAATCTCAGCTTTAACCATCTAATTCTAATTGTTTATGTCCCACTGAACTCAATAGGGGTTTACTCATTAATAAATTTCCTATTAGTTTTAGTGGTAATTACCAAGTAATTTTCATTGGGTTAAGGCCAATGGCTGAAACCTGGTCATAAATCATTTATTTGGTATTGTATTGTAATATGTGTGAAAACATTCCTTATTAAGTATCATATTTTTCCAGATTAAAAAGTAATGGTTAAAATAAAATATTTATAACTGACAAATTTACTAACAACCACTGTTACTTCTATTAAGAATACTGTTGCAGAATTTAATTAATATTAATTTGTATAGAAATGATCCTGGGCAATACTTAGAATTGTTCTCTGTGTGTTCCAAATAAAACAACTCTATCAAATTAAGGTTCTTTCTGAGTTATTCTGACAAGTGAATTGTGCAAACCCATGCAACTGTGTGACTACACTTCTTCACCTTCTAGCTATGCCTTCATTCAGATATTTCACTCCACTTCCCCTGCTCCCAGATTTTTTTTATCCCCATCAAAAAATGAAATCTTTGGGGCAACAAATATGTTCCATTCAAACTGAGGGATCCACTTTACTGCCTTTGCTTTATTTGTTTGCTTCTTTACTTTGTTCCTTTCCTCAATTTACTTTATCAGAAGCCAGAATGCTTCACAGCTTCCTCTGGTTGTATTATCTTGACCTAGAAATGTACTTGTAGAAATCTGACATGTTAGCCAGAAGAATACTTCCCTATCTGATAATCTCCAGTACCTAAACTCATTGCAATATTTGAAAATAGAGGGTTTTTTGTGTGGTTATGGTCTAATATAAGAATTCAACCAATTAGGATTTGTGTAACAAATCACAGTTTAACAAAGGAATTTATTTTAAGTGATAAATTGGATAAAATTGTGACAACTGCAATTATTTGCTATTTTTTGCTTAAATTTTCTTTTGCCTTGAACTTGAATCAAATGTTCAGAACCAGACCCAATTCTACCAGCATAGTAGCACTAGCAGAGGAATAATTACACCCACACATAGTACATCTCAATTATATCTACTTCCCTTTAAAAGGACACAAAAGGAACCTAGCTAATGTTTAATTGTGACATGGGACAATATTTGTTGGGTATTTGTCAGAAAAGTTCATTTCAGTGTACTTAGAACAAATGTCAAAAGCCCCAGTAAAGGATGCCATGGAGGTTAATATTGATACAGTCCTTTTTAGCTTGTAAGGTATTGATTGTTTTGCTGGTCCTGGTGCTAAAAAGAAATCAAATGTCAGCAGGGATGGAGATTCTTAATTCTTTTCAAGAACATATTTCCTTATTCAGCTCACAAACTCACCCATCTTGTATGCTGAAAGCACCAAATGTGTTCCCCACTCCTTCTTTGTTTAAACTCTGGATTTAAACTCATGCCAGGGTGAAAAGTATCATGAATACAAATTGAGCTTCCATTGTTATTTTAAATATAACAATGAAAGTTCCTTTTAGCAAGAATTCTTAGATCTCAAACATATCTCCTTGCATCAATGACACAAATGCATGAGATTTCATGAAGTTCTGTGAGATTTTGATAGGTCTTAATTTTCAGAGCTTCAGTTCTCTTTTTTATGTATATATAATATCATTACATATACTATATTATTAATCTTGAAACTTTCTGGCATACCAAATTATTTTAATTTTCCTATTAATATTTCTATTCCCTTTAATAAATCTTCAAAACCAACACACCATCATCAGCAAAAGCCCCAAACTTTAAATTTCCCTTTTGATCTCTACTCCTGCAATTCTCTTATCCTGCCTTTTTATTCAATATTTCAAGAACTAAAATAAACAGGTAAGGAGACAGCAAACATCCTTGTGTTCCTTTCAGTATCTCACAAAGTTCTGTTAGTTCTCCATTAACAATTATTTTTGCTTTCTATGAGGTATAATTGATCTCATCCATTTAATAAAAATTATCTCCAAATTTCACAACTTCCAAAACTTTAAACAAGATAGTTCAGTTCAAATCATGCCTTGGCTGCATGTAAGCAAATTAGTGCAGCTTGTTTTTCATTATGTTGCTCCAAATATTTCAAAATGCCCAACAAATTTCTAATACTATACCTTAACTATCTTTTAGATAAAATTCAAATTGACCTTCATGAATAAATTCTTGCAAAATTATTTTAACCCCTTATAGTCATTATTCTGTAATGATATTGGTTGGTAGTTTCTTGCTAAAGTCAAATTCTGTACTTCTTTAGTACTTCTAATGCAACATTAGCCTCTTTCCAGCTGTCCAACATCTTCCCCCCACCCCTCTGTAAAATAGAATTCCTTATATTTTGTAAAGGCTGTAAGTGCTCATCTTCAAAACATTTGCAATAAGCCAGTAAAACAACCGGTCCCAGAGTTTCAATTCTCAAGCTGACATAGTTATCATCTATATCTTCTAGTTTCTTCTGTTAGCCAAATTAACAGCTAAACTTCCCACAAGAGAATATTATTCAAATGAGAACAAATATACTGCAGCAAACCAGAACAGTAGAAAAAGGAAAAAGATCGCCTGTACAACATCTTCCAACAAAATGGATACCCACACAACTTTATCAAAAAGTGCCTGATCACTCAACCCTACAGCACAACCAACAGATAATGCTACCAAACATCCTAAACATCTCAGAAACAATCAACAGATATTATAACCACATCACTGTAACGCACAAACTAACTAAAGGCCTCCAAAATATCTTAAATAAACCAAAAGACCAAGTAGGCCAAGAAAAAATAAATGTCATCTATAATACAGTGTAATGACTGTAACAGTCACTAAGTAGGACAGATGGGCAGAAGAGTAGCAGAGTGCATCCATGACTACCAACTAGCAGTCAGAAGTTAATTTCACCACACTTGGACAAACTCAACCATAGGGAATTCCTGGAAAGTAGAGATTCAGACAAATCAGTTATCCATAGAGACATAGAGAAAAATCTTATTTACATATCATTCAAAAGAGACAATAAAAAGGGAAGGAAACAAAAACACCCAAGCACATCCTTTACAGCAGCCAACACCCGCATAAGCAGGGATTAACAACAGACAAACAATCATGCAGACAATAATAATCAAGGAACTACCAAGGAGAAAACCACACCCCCATCAATACTGACAGGGCAAGCCACTATATGTAAACAGGGAGCAAACTCGACACTCAACAGCACTGAGATGTTATCTAGTTAGGTAATGAGATATCTGCAAGCAATAACCAAGCTCAGAGAGCACTAGGAATGCCACAGGATCTTCTCTACCAGTATCTTGTAATATGGGAATCTTTTGCTATCTGCTTGGAGCACAATTCAAATGATTGAAATAAAATTAGTCGCTATAATTTGGGTCTGTTTCACAGTGAATTTTGAAAGCCTTTCAGTCAGGTAGACAAGTTGTTTAGGACTTTAAAGATTTAATAGTTATATTTTAATTGTGTCTGCAGGAATTGCAGATATTTCAGTTCAGGCATCAAGTGATCTCTATAGTTTATACCAGACACAACCTGTTTGCTTGAATTGCAATTTTGGGACAGTTCAGCTGTGTAGAGTGCACTACAATAATTAAGATGAATTGGACAAGACATGGATAACTGTTTTCAAGTCTGACCAGTTTGGGAAGGGTCACACATGCCTTAGCTGTAGCAATTAGTTATCATTGTGCAAGTGTGCAAACAGTACCAGATGACAAATACCATGTTTAATGGTTCTGAAAGATATAAAGAGTCCGGGAGAATTAGCAGGGTGGCACTCCTGCGTATAATTTTTTACATAGGCTCCACCAAAGTAACCCAAGCAGCCTCAGTGGCTCTTCTGGATGAAACTGGTTGAAATTGGTCCAGATAATGGGTTTCTTCCAAATGCATCTGAAGTTCTGAGACTTTTTTTAAAAAAAATTACCTGACCCAGCAATGAAATAGTTGAGATTGAACAGTAATTAGAAAAATCTTCTAGATAAAGAAAGGCTTTTTCAATAAAAGTCTTATATCTCTGTCCTTTAGGTCTAGCGGGACATATTCTATCCATAAAGAAGCACTGACCATCAGCCCTAGAAAAAGGCAATGGCAAATTACATCTGAAAATGCGGCCAAGTGAACTGTAGATACTAGGCAATTACCAGAAGACTGACTCGAATACATACACATGGGCTCTCCAGTGTCTTTTTCCCCACTTGGAACTGAACCCAGAAGGATATTCCTTACAACAAATGTGATTCTCCTTCCCACTCATTTACTGAGTAGTGCAACCTAACTTAAATATGTTTAAGCTAAGATTCACTCAGTATGTGTACCCCTCTTTATTTCTAAATGCTCTGAATACTAGTGTAGGAAGTTAGCACCCACCCCTCTCCTAGAAAAATGAAATATCCTAGGAAATATTTAAAAGGCAGAATATTATATAGAATATCCCTAGAGAAATTGAGAAACATGCTTCTAGAAAGGAAACAGACTCACTCTTAGTAGCCCCCACCTTTGTCAATGTGCCAGCAAGGAATAGCCCAGCTCACTCATCCCCCCCTTTGTTAATAGCCTGGAGCAGTCTATTCTACATAACAAAGATCTACATCTTCAGACAGAGCCATATTAGGAATTGCCCAAAGCCCTTTCATTACACCACATGGGATCTGGGAAGATTACACCAGCCAAGCCTGGGACTCAGGACAGCCCACAAGTGTTGCCCCAGCATGCCCCTGGGAGTCTGACAGCCAATCGGAGTGCATTACATACACAGGAACAGGAAACTAAGAGGTGGGGCCCAACAGAGGTCATAAAACCAAGAGACTCAGCATCTTTTCCTTCCTTTTATCCTCACCCAACATCTGGAAGCATGTGATCCACCTTTTATGTTCAGGAGCCCATGCCATGTGCTCCTGTCCACCATTAAACCTTTCCAAGCAACTTCTGTGAATCCAGTGCCTTGTTCCCCACTTGGAACTGAACTCAGAAGGATATTCCTTACAATACTAGTAGAATGAAGAAAAAACAAAGTTACTAGCTGGCAATTTCTGTCAGTTGTAGACATACATGGAGTTGCACCTGGGACTGAATTCTACTTAACTGTACTATATTCAAGGTTAAGTAGTCCTGCAGGTGCCAGGATGTGGCTGACATGAGAGCCATGTTTTTGTCATGACTAGTGAAAGAGGAAAAACTGATTGAAAGCCAATTACCAACTGTTGAACTGTAGATAGAAGACTTCCTGGTTTCTTGGCACTGGGAACAAATGAAACTGACTAGATGCTTAAAATAATTAATGCAAATTATTTTCCTATTTTTTTGTATGTGATACAAGCATGTTTGGACATGTGCTTTTTGTCTTGCCCACACAAACGTGGGCAAAATGTTTTACTATCTCTCACTAGTAAAATTTCTTATCTCACATGTTGCTGGGTATCTGAGAGATGAGACTTCTCTCATTCCAACTCATCCTCCTATTCTTCAGCACATTTTTCTAGATCCTCTTCCAACAGTTTCCACCATTCCCCCTCCCCCTCCCAAAAAACCCTCAAAGCTTCAGCAATATAACATTATATTAACCATTTTAATCCTATCCTAACCTTTAAGACTACCTGTGGTGCCAGAACAATAGCCTTCCTTGTCTTATGAGAACTTTGTCCTATGATAAAGTAAACTACCCCATAATCTCAGCTTCTTTTATCAACTAACTAGCACAAAGAGTTTGCTTGTGTGTATGTGTAGAAACTCAAACAGCCAGCAGTATGCCACTGCTGAAGGCAGACTGTCATGAACCACTATAGAAGAAGAGCTGGCCATTCACAAAAAGGCCGTGATAGTGAATGTAACATGTAATTCATTTCCCAGAGAGCAAACTGAAGAAACTAAAAGAAAAATAATTTGCCAGTGAATCCATACCCAATATATGGCAAAAGTGGAATTTGTAATATTGAAATAGAAAACTACTACTTTAAACTTTTTTTTTTGCTCCAAAATCCATTTCAAAAAAATGGTAAATAAATATGGTTCTAAACTCTCACATAATTCCATTTAGGATGTGGAATCAAGAGAAATATTGATGGAACAAAATAGAATATCTTGGAACAAGATATCAAATATCTTGGAACAATATAGAAAGCATTTTTATTCTCCTTTGCATTTGACACTACATGATGATGTTGATCAAATACTCACCAATATCTGTTTGTGTACTGCAATTTGTTTACATATTGTAAATATTCATCATCTGGAGCTTCATGGCATGTCTAATAGCACCCATATTATAGTAATAAAGAATTAAAGAATATACAATATCTCTACAGATAAAGAAGCTTTGGATTCAAAGCCACAATATAATTTATCTCAATATAGTACATGCTGATATATTATATTCATTATACATATTCAGAAGCTTTGAATAAATGTTAAGTGGAATAATATATCTTAATATCTTGTATAATCTTAAATTATAATATTATATAGTATTTGAGAAGATTTGGGCATCTTATAGCTCAATGATCTGTTTTGTCTTTTTTTTAAGAACATTTTTTGTTATTGCTGTTTTCTCAATCCCCTTTTCCATGTTGTTGTTCTGCTTGCACGTTGGACTGAATACCTAAACTACAACTATAGCAGAGATGTTTTAGCACATGGAATCTCCAGATGAAAAGAGAATAATGCCTAAACGATCTCAACTCCAAATAAGACATTTGAACTAGAACTAGTTGAGTTCAAATGTCCAAATAAGATATTTGAACTACGAGACTTTTTTTCCTTTGAATGTTCATCACAGAGCTTTCTTTACCAAAGTGTAATATTACAATAAGTGCAAATATTCTTCCATTTTCCTCTAAGAAAACGGAAAAAAAAATCTTGCATCTTTTATGCTCGTCATTTGGCTTGGTTTCCCGGTTTATTATGACAATCTCTTGGATTACTTTAATCTAAATTAGATTTCAAGAGATGATTCAGTAGTATTGTGTCAAAATAAAGAGATGATTAGGGAGGAAGCAGTGATAAATACAGCAGCATTAGTCTCTAGCCAGTGTAGTGAGCAGTATAAAAGACAACATAGTTGTGCCACTGTGATATCTGGGCATAGAAGATAAGCCAGAAGCTTATAAGGTTGCATTCTTCACAGTGTAGCAGCAGGCCTAGCTCTTGCTGATACCAATGTTACACAAAGGGACAAAGCAACTATCATAGTTTCTACAGATTGAATCCAACAAGCTTTATCAAAGCATTACTTGGAGCTGTCAGAACCAAAATGCTTACATCTGCTCCGTAGTAATAAAGAGCTTTGGTAACTTGCAAAGACCATTTTTAGCTCTCAGAGATAGCTAATATCTGGCCTTTTTGATATTTCGGAATACATACAATGAAAGGGTGATCTTTTGTCATTTACTAGACAAAACAATACTGTATTTGTACAACATACAAGTCTCCAGGTCTTCAACTTGACCTTAGAGAAAGAAATGAAGCTTGAAGACCTAACAAGCCTAGCAACAGATGATAGCAATAGCACTTAGACTTAGACACCGCTCCACAGTGCTTTACAGCCCTCTCTAAGCGGTTTACAGAGTCAGCATATTGCCCCCAACAATCTGGGTCCTCATTTTTACCGACCTCGGAAGGATGGAAGGCTGAGTCAACCTTGAGCCTGGTGAGATTCGATCTGCCAAACTGCTGGCAGCTGGTGATCAGCAGAAGTAGCCTGCAATACTGCACTCTAACCACTGCGCCACCACGGCTCATTTTGGGATACCATATCCCAAAACAGTATTTTCAAAAAGCAGAAATGGGATCAGTAATTATCACACACAGATAGCAGAAAATCAAGCAACATTCTCAATCATCAGGAAAAAGGTGGAGTAACTAAATTAGAGCAACTAAATTTTCAGAACTATGGTCATATCATGCAGATTACACTTTGGCATTGTTGGGTTGGTGGTTTCACTAGGAGATTGGCAAATAGGAATTGGATGATGATGTGTACCTCTTTATATTAGGTGCAAGACCCATAGAAATTTACATTACCATGTGAAGGGAATAATGTATGTAATACCAAATTAAGCAATTGTTTTAAAGGTTTATAATCTGTTTTGACCTGTCTTTGGTGTGGAACACCTGTCCGAAGTGAGGTGATCATTCTCATCTTCAGTACAAATCACCTGGTGTAAACAAAGACTGCTTACATTTGAGATGGTTTCATCCTTGGCAGGAGCAGGCAAAGCTTTCCAAGGGTAAAATGCAATAAATTTATCCTCCCTAGTTTTGGGAAAGCATGTGAGAGGAGGCCATTGAAAACAGCTGTAATTAATTATGGTTAGGAGTCTATATAAGCTTGTCAGAAACTCCCATGTGATGGGATTTTGATGCAGAGCAAGCCTGGAAAAATGCTGCATAGTTGCCAGTTTTGAAGGGGTCTGCTCACTGTCATCATTTTGGAATTCCTAAGAGTTCCCACAAAGGCTGTTTTTTTCACTATTCAGTGTTATTATGTTACCTTCTAAATACTGCCAAGTTATTTTCTTATACTGCCTTGGAATAAAGCCTTAAATACTCATGCTGTGTGGTCGTTGCTTCCAAATACAAAATACAAAAAAATTGTAACCCTGTTGGTCTAGAGGAGAGAGCAATATAAAGGCAATTATTTTATGTAAGTTTGGTATGCACAACTTCAGTTTAGGGATATGTCTTTTGTGTCTAATTCTCTGTAAACACAGAGAAAGTGTAAAGGGATTTCTTTTAGCAAACATCATTGCAATAAAATGCACATTTTATTTAAATGGAAGGATCCATTTTATCATCCATTAACTGGGCATTTAGGAAGAAAGAAATCCTCAGTATTATGTATTTATTAAAATTAGCAAATAATTCCACATTTTTCCTGAAAGGTTATAAAGTATTGAACAAAATTTATTCCATTGTTAATACTACTGTATACCAACATTTTATCTAAGCAATTTTATTCAGAGCTTCTCTGGTTGAGATTTAAGCTTAATTTTACCCAGGAGTGGGTTCTAACTTACCTCGCTGCTGGTTCGCTTCCTCCCGCACCGCGTGGCTGCACCTCGTGGGGGCGTGCGTGCTTCGCGCACGCGTGCATGCGGAGTGCAAAAAAAAATCCCCCCCCAAAAAAGCCAAAAACAAGATGGCAACGCATGCGCAGTGCCTGAAACTCAGCTTCTGCACATGCGCTGAAGAAAAAAAAAACTGGAAAAAAATTCCAAAAAAAAAATTCAAAAAAAAGATGGCGGCGTCCACGGACCGGCACCGACCGAACTGGCTCCATGACATCATCATGACATCACCAGCAGGTCGCTACCGGTTCGGGCGAACCGGTCCGAACTGGGAGGAACCCACCTCTGATTTTACCTTAAGGTAACTCTTAAAGGCAGTGACCTAGCTAATCACCAGTTCACAAGCGGAGATTATATCCTGTAATTGAAGAATTTCAGATTTCTTTGATATAATAGCAAAGGAATAAGATATTACTTAGCATATGGAACATGAATATTGATCAGCTATGAGTAAATTCTTTACTAGAATCAATTTATTGGTGAATAAATAAATTTATGTATCTTGGTCGAATTGCTACAGATGGATGTGCAATAATATGAATGAAGCAGTTAGCATTCACAGAAACTGGAAAAAGTGTTAACTTTTGAATATGGCAGAATGGACTTAAAAAATAATACATAGCCATTCATACCTTTCCTGCTTATTTTTATTTTTATTTTTTTTATTATTATTTTTATT
>QLTV01004253.1:2081035-2097472 GCA_003457575.1 Thermophis baileyi | reverse complement strand
ATCTATCTATCTATCTATCTATCTATCTATCTATCTATCTATCTATCTATCTATCTATCTATCTATCTATCTATCTATCTATCTATCTATCTATCTATCTATCTATCTATCTATCTATCTATCTATCTATCTCTATCTATCATCTATTTATCTAATTATTTTTATTATTTTATTAAGAGTGTAAATTACAATAGTAAAAACTAATATAAAGTAAACAGAGAAAGAGAAGAGAATGGAAAGAAAGGATAAAAAATGCAGGAAAGAAAAAAAAGGAACATCCGTTTATATGGCCATGTATGTATGTATGTATGTATGTATGTATGTATGTATGTATGTGTATGTATATGTATATTACACACACACACACACACACACACACACACACACGGCCATAAAAAGGGATGTCCCCATAAGGTGATTTAATATTGGATCTAAAATGATCCACTATTCAAACATAGTATCTCGGTACAGCCAATCAAAGTTTATTTGAAAACACTATGGGAAGAAAGTTTTATTGTGAGTTGCTCAGAGTCTTGCTTTTGATAGAACTGGGATATAAATCTAATTAAAAAATAAATTCATCCATCTTTCAGTGCTGCTGCTGTGATTCTCATCTGAACTGGAATCTTATGTGGCTACTCTTCGCTAAATTAAAAAAAAAATCAGACATCACCTGTGCCTTGGCCAGAGACAAAACATTTTAGAATGTTTTTTTGACAATGTACCAAGAATATCATCCATATGAAGGCATTCAGAACTACTGCATCTGGGTTGTAAATGGTTTAAAACTACATTGCCAGTTTTAAGAACTTGGCTTCATAGATTTGTAAGGCATGTAACCAGGAATGGAAAAGCCTCAATATTTCCAGTTGAATCAATCAAGGCATCAGAAACAAGACTGGTGGAATTAATTTACTTATAAAGTATATATTTTATTGCTTTGATCTGACACAGGTTTCCCTCAGGCTACAAATAAAAAAACTGACAGCTTGAAACTATAAAAGTCCAAGGAGCTATTTTTTCCTTGAGCTGCTGCAACAACTAACCAAAAACAAAACACCACACACACACACACACACACACACACACACACACACACACACACACACACACACACAGTCAAAAGGGATTTTGATCAGCAGAAGCATCCATTTTCTTCATATTATTGTGCTGTTCTTTTATACATCAACATGTATTTATTAACAATAGTAACTGTCTATACAAATTAATACACACCTTTTTAGATTTACTAGTAAGACATTACATGTAGCCTGTATAAATAGGGATTAAAATTTTCTTTATGAAAATTTCTTTAATAACAAGTGATTTTTACTACTTGTTATTTTTTAAAATGGAAACTATTGGTTTTCTTTTGTTGGAATTATTGGAGTCATAAGCAATTATTGTCCTTACCAAAATGAAACTATGAGATATCAGTTCAGTATGGATTGTGATGCTGAGGTGTAAACATCTGCCTTAATGGAATAAGTGACCTCCTCTTCTCCTCCTACTGAGTTCAGATCTTAACCCCATTCAATTCAACAAGGTTTAGTGTCAAATCTGCATGTAGTTAGAGAATTTCATCCCTAATCTCTTATGCAAAACTAGAATACACTTCTTGGAATCCATTAAATAACATTATTACCATGTGTGTCAATTATTTCCACGTGAATCAATCATGAGACTTTTCAACTCTGCCATTTTTTTTAAAATTTATGGTGGCATAGTGCATAGTTCTTGGTTACATCCGTTATCTCCTATAGCAGCAGTCCCCAACATTTTTAGCACCAGGGGTCGGTTTTGTAGAAGACAATTTTTCCACGAACTGTGGGGAGGATGGTTTTGGTTTATCTTGTTTGCCTGCCACTCACCTCCAGCTGTGTGGCCTGATTCCTAACAAGTCACAGGCTGGTACCGGTTCATGACCCAGGGGTTGGGGACCCTTTTCCTACAGCAGGGGTCTCCAACCTTGGCAACTTTAAGACTTGTGGACTTCGACTCCCAGAATTCCTCAGCCAGCTTTGCTGGCTGAGGAATTCTGGGAGTCGCAGTCCACAAGTCTTAAAGTTGCCAAGGTTGGAGACCCCTGTCCTACAGTATCTGCCCAGCCTATTCAATACAACAGCGCGGCCACGTGGCGCGGGAGGAAGCGAACCAGCAGTGAGGTAAGTTAGAACCCACCCCTGGTTGAGAACCATTGAGCTAAATATTAACATTTAGCCCTTGCTCTCAACTCTCTCATGTATGTATGTATGTATGCATGTATTCATTCATTTTCTGGACATTTCAACAATGCCTTTAAGGACCCCAGAAACATGTCTTCTCTGCAGTTGCATTCCCCTCTGGAGCAAGGGACTCCCTGGGCGGCTTCCATTCTCGTGGCGTTTCAGAGGGTTTTGAAGCCTGGCTCTTTGAACAGGTCTTTAGCTAGGGTGATTGAAGTGCTTTCTGCATTGTATAAGTATGTCTATGGTTGTTGTCTGATTTTCCCATCTTTTGTTCCTTTTGTTTTTATTATTGTATTGTCATCTTTCTGTGTTTTTACTTAATGAGGTTGAATGTTGACCAGTGTACAAATTTAAAAAACAAAGTAAATATCGAGTATCTGATTCAAAGTTTGTGATTCATCTTATTCATAATAATTTTAATATATACAGATCTAGTCATTCTAAACATTTGTACACCATAGGCAAGAACTTTTCATATGTAGAGAAGCTCGTTTCTTTCAAGGTTGATGTGGACTAAACTCAACCAAAAGTCTTAGCTGGTCTAATGCCAGTTCAGAAATCTTTTCTCCCATGAGTAAGTAACAGTGGAAGGAGAGACTTTTGTTTTCTCTGTCTTCTTGATTTTGGATCCATAAGAAATCAAGTGAAAGGTGCCACTGATTAGTTTTATGTTTACCAATTAAGCAGTGAAGCAGTTAAAACATAAGCAGATAACCACTTAATTAGGTGTGAACCTAACCTTAAATTTAGTATGTCATTGTAGCAAAAAAAAAATAGTTTTTATTTGAATCTATGCATTGATCAATCATTGCTCAACTGTTCAACAAGGATTATCAGTGAATATATTTCTGTCCATGGATTATGGAATGAATCTTTTTTTTTAAAAAAAAAACATGAAATAAGGAAAATAAAATAGTGAGCTGAATGATATGAGCTTGAATATTCTTTTTTTGGTGGTGTAACCTTTAAATTCAGGACATTTTAAAAAATATACTTATGCATAATTAAGGACAATTTTCTTCAAGATAGTACATAATTAAAGAAGAAATTTTAGTCAGGGTATACTTAGATGATGATGAAATTAGTTAAATGCATCTCAAACTGCACCTGCAGGTTTTCGATATGGAAGATACAGATTTACATTTTCCTCGAATCTGAGGGGAAAAAAATCAAAAGTTAAAATGCTCACTATGAGCACTATTACGATGCCAAATGAACCTTATAGCAGCCAGATAAATGAACAGCTTAAAAGTCCTCAGTCTGATAAACCACCTCTGACATATTTCTGTAATTGGTCTCTTTCTGTTTTAATATATAATAAAGTTATGGAATCTAAAGCAGTGGTTCTCAACCTTTTCTTCACCATGGACACCCTTTAAATACCTTTTGTGGCCATGGATCTTGGCCATGGACCTTCAAGACTTAACTCAAGATTTAAATCATTTCTTCAAGCCTTTGTACCCGCTGTGATGACATTGCGCTCCCCCAGGCGTCCGCGGACCACAGGTTGAGGACAGAGGTGGGTTCCTCCCGGTTCGGACCGGTTCACCCAAACTGGTAGCGACCCTCTGGTGATGTCACGGTGACGTCACGGAGCTGGTTCGGTTGGTGCCAGTCCATGGGCGCCTCCATCTCTTTTTTTGGATTTTTTTTTTTTGAAAAAATTTTTTTTGGGGGGGGAATTTTTTTTATTTTATTTTTTCTGCGCATGCGCACAGAAGCCGAGTTTCCGGCACTGCGCATGCATCGCCATCTTGTTTTTGGCTGGTTTTTTTGGAATGTTTTTTTATTTTTTTAGCACTGCGCATGCGCGCGCACGTGAAGCACACGTGCACCCACATGGCGCGGCCACGCGGTGCGGGAGGAAGCGAACCAGCAGCGAGGTAAGTTAGAACCCACCCCTGGTTGAGAACCATTGAGCTAAATATTAACATTTAGCCCTTGCTCTCAACTCTCTCATGTATGTATGCATGTATGCATGTATTCATTCATTTTCCTTTCTCTCTTTGCATTTTCTTTCCTGCTTAACAACACTCTTCCACATCTTTTTGATTTTTTCATGCTTTTTCCTAAGTTGCTTTATGCTTAAATTTGATTATATATAACTTTACTCCATTTAACCTAGTTACTAAAATGTACTTATAGATGCTAGTTATGAAATTCTGCCTTGAAATATAATGGTAAAGTAGAATAGTTTGGGTTTTCTTTAACTTCTTTGGCTCTGATGTTGAAAATATAGTTGAATTTTCTAACTATTTTTTTATATAAGCGGAAGGGAACCATCAGAGGTGACATTTGGAGAGCAAGAGCAGTATGTTACAAAATCAAACTTTGCTTGACCTTCCTAAAGCAAATGATCTCTTACTTCAATTGCCATTTTAATATACTTGAAGGAAAGACATATTTTGGGAAGGACTATTTAACAAACAAAGTAAATATCAAATATCTGATTCAAAGTTTGCGATTCATCTTATCCATAATAATTTTGATATATACAGATCTAGTCATTCTAAAAAATTGTACACCATAAGAAAGAACTTTTCATATACAGAAAGTCATTTTTGACTTCTAGTTACATAGATAAGATTCGTCCATGATGATCTGTCCGTATTTTGGTCTTTCAAGTCATAAATGGTGCACTCATCATCACTGCAACTCAATCTGTCTACCTTGTTGATGGTCTACCTCTTTCCTTCCACTTACCCCAGTATTAGAGCCTTCCCCAAAGAGCCAGGAGGTCTTTGCATAATGTGTCCAAAGTAAGATAATTTGAGCCTGGTCATTTGTGCCTCAAGTGTTCTTAATTTGCTGATGCCTAAGAAGTCAGTTTTTAGTTGTTTCATTTCATATTTCATTGTGTTGAGTTTTTCTGTATTTACACTTCTTGCATTACATTTTAATTCTATCTTTTCAGCACTGGGTTTTCTTTTCCTGGGTCAAGGTACTTTAAAAGAAAACACAATTCAAAATGAAAACATTGTAGCTCAAAATGAATTCTATAAAATAATGTACACAAATAAGAAAAAAACCCATTTTGTTTGAAATCGTGGTTGGTTTTAAACACACCTACTTATAATTCAGCTAGGATATGAAAAAAAGAATTTTTTAAAAAAATCCATGGAAGTTCTAAATTCGTCACAATGGTTTCTCAGAATTTAGAACTTCCAGGTCAGTCCTATACCACTTTTGATTACTATGCAAAGATTTTAAAATATTTCTGTAAGTGGTCGGTACTGGCTGAGAAATCTTAAAAACTGCTGGGTCATCTCATCCTAAGATTAGCAGGCTGGGGAAGGCTGTCCAACTGAAACAATTCTGCGATTAGCAATAATATTTCCTAGAATATATCTGAAACACAGACTTATTGCTTTTTTCATATTTCTTTTTTTAGAGAGAATGTATGCTCCACTGAAGAAGCTCATCAAAAATTTATGAAAATTTATCCCAAGATCTTCATTAAAAAACAGCCCATATTGCCAGGTATTCCTGAAAAAAGAACAATAGGGTAATTCATTTTTTAAAATCTGTATTTAATGTAAAAAAGGAATCAGGCAATGGTATTAGGTCAGTTGTTACCAACATGTGCCTCAAAGCAGCTGTCAAATATAAAGATTAGTAGCTAGTGGTAAATTTATTTTCTGCTTGAACAGAAACATCTGTTTGTTGTTTCAAAATATATTTTGTCCTACCTCTGATAAAAGCATGTCTAATTCATAGTCCAATTTTGAGTCCAAGTTTTACATGGCCATGTTTTTCTCTTCATTATTGTTTAAAATGGAATCCATTTACATTGGAGACCATTCATGCTGTACTATCCATATAAATGAATTATATGTCACCATCAGTAGTGGGTTCTAAAACCCTTTACTACCGGTTCACGTGCACACTCACCCGTGCACACAGAAGCATCCCGGGTGGGTGGGCAGAGCCTCCCACCGCCGCTACCGGTTCTTAGAACCGGGCCGAACCGGGAGCAACCCATCGCTGGTCACCATATTTTTTTCTTTCACTGTAGTAAAGCATAGGAGAAGAAAAAGATTGCCAAAACTCCCACAAAAAACAAAACAAAAACCCAAATCACAATGCAAAGAGAGGAGCAATCTATAGTTTACAAGGAATAAATTCTGCAGTCCTATACTGCTGAGCAAACTAATCCTAGAAGCTTTGTAAGATTTAGAAAGTATAAAGTGATACAATCCTGCCTTACAAGTATCTGTCTAAAGCCAGTGTCTCTGTTCAAACTATGTTTCCTTTTTTGCCTATAACTGCAGTGAAGGTTCACAACAATGGTAGAATCTGAAAGCCGGGGAAACAAAAAGCTGGGGCAAAGTACATTCTGGTGGCAGATATAGCAATAGCAACAGCACTTAGATTTATATACAACTTCATAGTGCTTTACAGCCCTCTCTAAGCCGTTTACAGAGTCAGAATATTGCCCCCAACAATCTGGATCCTCCTTTTACTGACCTCGGAAGGATGGAAGGCTGAGTCAACCTTGAGCTGCTGAGAATCGAACTGCTGGCAGTCAGTAGAATTAGCCTGCAATACTGCATTCTAACCATTGTGCCACCATTATATTTCTGTGGGGGAAATATGAGCAGGAGGAAGCTATGGAAGGTGAACGTTAGTAAGAATGGTGCTCTTTCCAGATCCAAAATGATCACAAAGCCATCATATGCAGAGTCAAATCTCAAGCCAGTAGGTAGTATTCTTTGCGTCTTTGCCTCTGACCATATTTGTAAGTTATAAACATTCCCTTCCTAAGTCCCTTTTAGTTGAATTCCATGACTATGTGACATTTTGAAGCTCCAGAGGACTTGTTGACTTCAGTCCCACAAGTTGGACACCCTCTTTCACCTTGAATATATTATTCTTAGTGCTTACCAGTACTAATTTTCATATGCTTTATTCACAGTTGCCTGCCTTGGGATAAATTTTAACCTATTTAACTGTACCCATGCTGTAGCGCATCCCTAATATAAAAGTGGCAGAACAACAGTTAACAAAACTGGATTTCTTTTACACTCTCCCATTTTGCTCTAGGTTTTTGGATAAGTGGCAGTGAAATAGCAGTAAAACGATAAACCACGGGCTTCATTAATGCTTGTATGGTCAAGCATTTTAAAGTTAACTATCTTTCTAGGACAGCCCAATACTCGGCTGTGGTTTATTTACAACTGGGCTGTGTGAGTGGTGGGCCGGAGCGCATGCTCTTGCACACAGTCCCACTTGTGCAAATGGCGGGCACCGGCGCTCGCAGTCCCACTTGCTTTGTTTCCACTTAGACTTAAGCAGGGGGTTAATTATACGGGGTGGCTGGCCTTCTCCCTTAGGTTAGTAGAATATTTTTGTTTCACTCTCTTCAACTTCCTTTTTAAGCCATTTGAGCTGAAAAATCATGTCTTCTGTTTGCCCTTGTTCTACCTTCTTCAGTGGACCATCTCCAGATCTCACCCAGCTCCATATCAGAAGTCTTGCCTCATCCTTCCTTTGAGCCAATGAGTCTTTAGCAGATCAAAGCTGCCTTTGTTTATTTAAGTACCTCCTGGCCTTTGGAAGGATGTAAAGACCTGGCTCTACCAAATGACACAGGGCTCTCAGAATGACATGCAACCCATGGCTAGGGCCTTGAAGCTGGTTGTTCCGTCTTTTAACTCAATAACTTAAAACAAACTACCTTTGCTTTCTTTACTTCACTCCCATTTTACTAACGTATTGTATCTTTTATATGGTTTTTATGTTTTAGCTGTAAACTACTCAGAGTTATTCTGAGAGTGAGTCAATTAGATAAATAAAATAAAAATAAATGCATTATCTATTTCTGCAACCAACTCAACTGTAGTGGATTCTAATACAGAATCTAATATATTGCAGATATTAAAACAATAGTAATGTTTTACTATTTAATGTTGTATCATTAAACCAATAGCAAGAAGGTAAGAAATACAGTATATGGCAAATATATATTGGCCCATTGTGGCTCCACAGTCGGTCCCCAAAATAAATTTTAGTATTACTAAACATATTTTTTTTCCTTCATGGAAGTGTCCTTTTAAAATTTCCAGTTTCCTTCTTCCCTCATTAGCACAACGGCAGCCCCCTTTCCTGTGAAAAAGTGTTGGTGAAAATGTTTCTGTTTTTAAGAAATATGCACAACGTCTTCTATTTGCAACTTCTATCAACAACCACCACAAAAGAATATCATGTACAGTATATTTGCCAGCTGACTGAGCCATGACATCTTGTCACACTTGCATAATTATAGAAATATCGATATGCCCATTTTGTTTTTGGCTGGCTAAATTTCCCTAGTAGATTATTTTTATGTCCAGAGGTTTATGCATTGGAAAAGCTACTTAAAAATCTTCATGAGAATTTAATGCATTATTTACTATTACTGTATTTATTTATTTATACCTTTTAAATTCTATATTTCAGTGTCATACATAGCATAAACTGAAGAGTATACTACTGAAACCTTCTCCTATTTGGAGGCCACTCCATCCCCAACCCCCATTATTTTTCCAGTTGCATAATTCTGAGATATAGACGTGTTAGGCTAGTGATGGTGAACCTTTTTTGCTCGGGTGCCTAAAGAGCGTGCGCATGTGTGCCCACACCCATAATGCAATGCCCTCCCCCTGCGCATGCACACACCCCCACGCTGCCCCCCCGCGCATGCACACAGGCCTCACTGAAGCCTCTGGACATCCGGTAGGCCCATTGGGCCATTTTTTGCCCTCCTCAGGCTTCAGGAAAGCCTCCGGAGCCTGTGGATGGTGAAAATCGGGCCCAACAGGCCTACCGGAAGTTCCAGTAGGCTGTTGGGCCATTTTTTGCCCTCCCTAGGCTTCAGGAAAGCCTCCTGAAGCTTGGAGAGGGCAAAAAATGGCCCAATGGCCCAACCGGAAGTTCGTTTCCGGTAGGCCCGTTGGGTCCATTTTTCGCCATCCACAGGCTCCAGAGGCTTTCCTGAAACCTGGGGAGGGTGAAAACAGCCTCCCCTGCCCTCCCGAAGGCCAAAAATCAGCTGGCCAGCGCACACATGCGTGCTGGAGCTGACATAGGGCAACGCCTTGCGTGCCCTCAGATATGGCTCTGCGTGCCACCTGTGGCACGCGTGCCATAGGTTCGCCATCACGGTGTTAGGCATTAAGCAGGCCAATGCATATTACAAGAAGATATTTCCTAGTTAATTTAAATGAAGTGCGTTATTATACTCTGAAAATGAGACATTTTGCTAAACAATATGTGGTATCACTCTGAACATTCTTCCATTCATTTTGTTCCTCTGTTTTTCACATGCCCTTTCTATTCACTCCATCTGTTGGGAATTCCTTAATTTTCACTGGTTAAGGAGCAATAGCAGTAGCATTTAGACTATATACCGCTTCACAGTGCTCCAAAGCTCTCTCTAAGCAGTTTACAGAGTCAGCATATTGCCCCCAACAATCTAATTGAGACTTAAAGTTATTCATATGTGTCAATTCTTCTACAAAAGCAGTTTTATGTTGAAATTTTATTCATGTGGGCATTTTTTTAAAATTATTAGAAGTCTTGTACAGCAAAATGAAATGGACAGGAGACAGTCACAACCAGCTCAGATCTAATAATGTTCATTTCCCAGAGAGATAATTTTGATAGATTTGACAGCATAATTGTAGACTTCTTTTTACATTTTTAGATCTTTGAGAAAAGCAGAGGAAATTTACCGTATATAATTGCCCAAAAATATGCTGCTCAATATTATTTAGCAAACCTGAGATCCCTTGGAAGGAGATTATCATGTAAGAATATGAAATTTCCTTCATGAGAATGTATCATTTAAACTTCGATCTAAGCCAATGTTTATAAAGAGAATCTGTCTAGAATAGTATACACAGAAAGTCAGCCTCTTTGCTTTAGAAGGGCATTGAATAAAATATGGCTTTTCAAATTCTACTTTTAAATCTACAGTATACTGTATATATAAAAGTGAAAACCATTCATGCATTAATCACGAAATCTCCAGAACCGTAAAGCCTACAAACTTGAAATTTGCCACGTATGTTCCTCTTGGCTTCTAGGTGCTCACTAAGAAAGGATTTTTCAAAATGACCATCGCAGCATGAGTATTTCTTATATTAATATTAACAAGCTCTGATGCTAAGGAGTTCTACTCCCCCCTCCCCACCTGAAAAGAAATCTGATCCAAATGCAAAACACAAGCAGAGGAGTTTCAGTTTCGCTTCTGCTTTCACAGCAGCAAGCAGCTTTACTACAGAACAGTTGAGCTAAGCCACCCTAGACACATGAATACCGATGGATGCTGGTAGGCAGAGACAGATTTTTTTCCTTACAGATGTGATTAGGAAAACACAAGTAAGGGAAGCTGCCTGTTTCGCCCAGGGCCAGTTCTATGTGGCATGCTGCAGAGTCAGTTCACCTGACAGCCTGGGCAGCCTCCAGCCAGAGAGCGAAACCAGGAATGTTGTGTACAGGGAGGTCCTGAGCAAATCATCTGAGGGATGAATTGAAAGTGTATGCTATGCAACTTATTAGCCTGGCTACATAGACAAAACAGCCACGGTTGCTGCTGGGATTAAAGGGCTTAAGCCCATCTATTTCATTGTTGTTACACTTACAATAATGTCTTCATCTGTAACAGAAACTTACTTTACCGTCTCTAACGAAATAATACAGTCACTTTTTTAACTACTCATTAATTTTCAAGCTTTAAGTGTCAATTTATCAAGCCCCATCACATAGTTTCGTAGCGAAGCACGGGTATTTAGCTAGTAGAAAGTAAAGCTTTTTCAGAATAATTTTGCTTACAAGTAAATTGAGCATCAGTGCAAACAACTAATGAGAATACACACATTAATCGTAAAGCAATATGCTATAAAGGAGATATATAAATATTCATTATAGGGATTACTACCATTTTTCTTTCTACCTTTGCGGAGCAGTTTTGCAAAAGCAAAAATAATTCCAGTAGAAAATACTTTTCTTTCTTCCACTAGCAAGTCTTGAAGAACAATGGGCTGACCAGGTTTCAAATATCAGAGGCAAATATCTAATGGACTAGAACAGGCCAAAGGCCTGCTGATTGAAAAGTCTGCCTTCTGTTTTAAAGAGAGATTAATCATGTAAACCTAGGAAGTTAGAAATACAGTTGATGCCCTCTTCCATTTCCTTTATTTAGCAAATTATGTTACACTTTTTAAAATCCCTATGGTAATAGTCAGTTATCAAAACCGGCAGCTACCGGTTATAATTTTGTTTTAAATTATGAATGAAATTTCTTAGTAACCCATAATTTGTCATAGATATCAGAGTTTGTGGGTTATTTATTTATTTATTTATTTATTTAATAGACGTACAATAGATAGCTGCTGC
Source organism: Thermophis baileyi (assembly GCA_003457575.1). Classification (NCBI taxonomy): domain Eukaryota; kingdom Metazoa; phylum Chordata; class Lepidosauria; order Squamata; family Dipsadidae; genus Thermophis; species Thermophis baileyi. The sequence continues at coordinate 2,085,866 of QLTV01004253.1, read as the reverse complement.
CCATCTTGCAGACATGACTCCGGTTAGCATACAATAACAGCCAGTTGAAAGAATTAAAACAACAGTTAAAAACAATTGGACACAATTACAAATAAAATCAGAATAAAAATAAAAATGAGGGAGAACAATCCATTGTCCTACATACAATATAGCCATCTTACAGGCTTCTCATTTCTCTGTGATTCCCCCAAGTCTGTTGAAAATTTTTTTTCTATATGCCAGTAGAGTCAGGGGCAGGCTAATCTCATCTTGAGGGAAATGATGTCCCAAAGATGTTTATTTTTTATTAAATCACATTTTATTCCCTGGAAGCTCAAGGATAAGTATGCTTTAATAGTAGCATTCTCTTTCTTTCTTCTGGTCTGTAGGGTACATTCCTGTAATTTCTGCACCGATGCTGCAACTGCTGTAGGTGTTCACAATATACATTTCTATTTGAATAAAATGAAAAGTCCCGATGGGTTGCAGCCCAGCTTTCCAAAATCCCGAGAGAGTATGCAAAATTTAATAAAAATACTCAAGAAACTGTAAGTATTAAATTTATTCAGAGCTTTCTATGACTTATTTTGGTGGATACATAGAAGCAACTATTTTTCAAAATATATCCTTTAGTTAGTATATAAATTTGCTATATAAACTTTATGAAATTTTATTTTTATGGCTATATGCTAATATCATAATTTTAAATGGTTGTCCATAACATACCTATATAATTTATCTTTAATGATACCTTGTATCTTTGCAGTAGAGATCTTGTGTTGGTGTTAATTAGCTAATATAAATAGTATAGTAGCATATTAGCTATATTATACTATATAAATAGTAAAATAACTGAATTTACAACATACCACTTCATTGCAATTGGATTATTCAAGGCCGGCTAATGCAAGCCATTATTGTAATGTTATATACTTTCTATACTAAGATTGAATATTGTGATATTAGATGCTTAAAAGTAGTTAATCTATATACTGTAAAAAGATTATAAAGCCAATGTGATTTTGACATGTTTTTAATATATGCTTTATGATTAACTAGCTGAAGACATTTTACAAGGATGCCACAAAGATCTGTGGCCTTTTATTGTAGAGCTTTCAGTATCTCATTATTAATAGCATATCCCATGTGATTGTTAATAATCTTTTAATGTATAAAAACAATTTATCTGAGATCAACAATATAACCCATCTGTGGACCATACAATTGAACATTCTGAAATGGGATATCAGAACAGTGGGGAAGGGTCTGAGGGGTGGAGCTTCGCAGCATTACCAGTCACAGAGAATGGAGCTCTCCGTTCCTGTGCTGGCTTCTCCCTGTTTGCGGGCTCCAAAAGGAGCCAAATCCGCCTTGTAGGGGTGGCGAAGCTAAGGAGGGGTGCTCTGAGATGTTGCAGGAGAGATCACAACTCTCCTGCTGAACCCCGGGGTTTTTTTTCCCTCTATGCCATGACGAGGAGAAGAGGCAGTCTAAGATGGCTGCCACAAAGCTGGGACAGCTGATGACCATCTAAGCACAGTGCAGGTGCGGACTTTGGTGAACAGTGTGTGAACTGGGTGAGAAAAATTCTTTTTATTCAAATTTTAACCCCAAAAGAATATCCAGGAAAAGAGAGGCTCACAACTATTTTTAAAAGTAGCAGCATCCTAGCACTTTGAGAAAACTTTAAGATTGAAATTGAAGGAAAAGAATTAAAGGGAAAAAGGCAGAAAAATCATTACAATACAGAAAATTGGACTGTCAAATTGGATAGGCACTGCTTTGGATAGGCATTTTGAAATTCTGGAATTATCTACTTAAAAAACAACATTATTTTTACATTGTGGGAAATGGAAAAACTGGTTAATATTGAAATCTAATCTAAGAGTCCCACCTGCTGACGAAAGGAAGAATAACATACTCCCAAAATCTTGGAAATATTTGATTACTGGGGATTTAAATGTGATAATAAGAAAGGCATTATCATTAAAATGACCCCTGAAGATTACAATACAAGACTGAATTTATAGAGGGACCTCTAATGAAGGATTATAAATTGAACAAGCAAATAATGGAAGATTTTAATTTAACATAAATGTTTGTATTATTAGAATTATATAAACTTGCTAAACGTCATAAATATGATTAATAATATTCTATTTGTATTAAAAGGTATGACACTTAGAATAGGGTGATTGGCATAAAAATGACACATTGAAATATTGAATAAATAATGGAAGATTATAATTTAATAAAAATATGTATATTATTACTAGAATTATATAAGCTTGTTAAATGAAATAAATATGATTAATACTATTTTATTTGTATCAAAATGTATGACACTCAGGTGCCACACTGTTCATGCATTGGTATGTTTATAAAAAATAAAAAACTTGATCCTGAGAACAGTGGGGAAAGTTTCCTCTTTCCTCAGCGAAATTCCCCCCCCTAGTCTTCAAAGTATATTGTTCAAAATTTGAATTTGAATTTGAATTTTGGTGTTTTATAACAGGGATCTCCAACCTTGGCAACTTTAAGACTTGTGGACTTCAACTCCCAGAATTCTTCAGCCAGCTTTGCTGGCTGAGGAATTCTGGGAGTTGAAGTCCACAAGTCTTAAAGTTGCCAAGGTTGGAGACCCCTGTTTTATAATATACCTCTTCATTGCTGTTAGATGATCCAAGGATTACTCATGCAAGCCATGATTGTGTAATTGTGTGTTTACCATATATTATTGAAAGTGATGGTTCAATATCCTCGATTTACAGGTACATGCACTGATTTAGAGCGGAACTACACTGAGAAATTTGACAAATTGGGAAGGCATTCTATAATTTTCCTGTTGATAAGAACAGGAGCTTCTGTGTATTCCATGCCCCCTTTAGTGCTTTGTTTGTTATATTTGCTTCTTTCTATTTCTATGCTGACTGGGGAAATTCTGGAAGTTGAAGTCCACATATCTTAAAGTTAAAGGTTGAAAAATGCTGATATAGAGAAAAGTGGGAATACAAGTAAAGATTCAAATGTGTCCTTTAATATAAAACATATTTATTTTTTTAAAAAACTACATTTTTAGCAAAGTCCATATAAAACTGGAGAAATGAGGAGGATCACTTCTGTATGAGGCTTTCTTTAAAATAGAAACCTAAAACAAAACACATGAATGTTAAAATAGGATATACTAAATGAATGGATGAAAGGCAGGCAGATAAAGGAAGATGGCAGACAGGGAAAAATGCATATGGAAACAATGATGGGAAGAATTATGGGATTATTCACAGGAATAAAACTTTTGCATTGATAGAATTAAAATTACAGTACACTAGTAGCAGCAGCAGCAGCAGCAATAAACAAAAACCCAAAGTGCACTATATTGCCTGCATGAGTGCACTAGTCATAATGAGTGGCTATTCGAAGTTACAACAGCACTGAAAAAAGTGACTTATGACCGTTTTCAACTTATGACCAACACAGCATCCCCATGTCACGTGATCAAAATTTGGATGCTTGGCAATTGGGATGTATTTATGACAGTTGCAGTGTCCAGGGTTATGTAATCACCTTTTGCAACCTTCTGACAAGAAAAGTCAATGGGGAAACCTGATTCACTTAATTACTAACTTAACAACTGCAACAACTGATTCTCTTAACAAATGTGGCAAGAAAGGTCATAAAATGAAGCAAAACTCACTTAACACTTGTCTTGCTTAGTAATGGAAATGCTGGGTTGAATTGTGATTGTAAGTTGAGGACTACTTGTGCTCATTGTTTAATTATCTTATCATCCACTTTATTAGCTTAAATAAATTTTAAGATTCATTTCCATGAATCAGTATCTAAGTGGACTGTTAACATGGAGCTTTCAGAAGTAACTCTTTTTAGATTTAAAGAGAAGTCAGTTTGAACAACTTCCACTAGATGTGGAAGTCACATCCTTAGCAAGAGTTCCCAGTTCGATGCTCTCCTGAGGTTATGGCTCTTGAAGTAGCAACAAATGTTCCAGGAACACATCGAGCAAGATATGCATGGTCTTTAGCTGTCAATGGATGAGAAAAGACAAGTCTTTTAAGAAATTTATAACAATCTATTTTTGGGATTGCAGCCACCTACTGTATGTTCTCTCTCTTCTGGTATATTGCACCATATGATTCCTTGGGTCGTTTCAATTTACCATGGGACTCATATTCACTGTACCATTGCTGAATAGGATTAGACTGTAGCCATTTTGGCTCTTCTTTATCATGATCACAGTTGGAAGTTGGTCCAAACTAATTTGTTTCATTAATTTGCTTTTCTTGCTGAACACTCTGAGGAGCTTCTGGAATAGAGGACACCTAACCAAGTCTATCTAATATAGTCAGTATATTTGAGAAAGTACAGTAATTAAGCTTAAGTGGTTAAGTACGTTTTTAACCAATTGAATAAGCAAGGCTAAAATGTTGTAATGTTTTTCAAGGCTACCTTGCTTGTCATGATGTTTAGGTCCAGGCAATGAAAGAATCAGAATAGACAAATATTGGATCTGGGATCGTAGGATAAACTGGGATTGCTCATAATGTGCTTGAATTGTGGTATTAATTGGCCACAAACTTGGTCTGATGGAATAGAATAGAATAGAGAATAGAATAGAATAGAATAGAATAGAATAGAATAGAATAGAATAGAATAGAATAGAATTCTTTATTGGCCAAGTGTGATTGGGCACACAAGGAATTTGTCTTTGGTGCATATGTTCTCAGTGTGCATAAAAGAAAGGATACATTCGTCAAGAATCATGAGGTACAACACTTAATGATTGTCATAGGGTACAAATAAGCAATCAGGAAACAATCAATATTAATATAAATCG
>QLTV01004253.1:2068331-2080205 GCA_003457575.1 Thermophis baileyi | reverse complement strand
CTAGTATTGTAAGAGGTGGTAGAATGGGAGGGTTTCTCCTAAAGTCTACCACCATTTCTACAGTTTTGAGTGTGTTCAGTTCCAGATTGTTCCGGTCGCACCATGAGGCTAGTTGTTCAACCTCCCGTCTGTATGCGGTTTCATCGTTGTCTCGAATGAGACCAATCACTGTTGTATCATCTGCAAACTTCAGTAGTTTAACAGATGGATCGTTTGAGATGCAGTCATTGGTATATAGAGAGAAGAGGTGAGAGCACACAGCCTTGGGGGGGCCCTGTGCTAATTGTACAGGTATCTGATGTGATTTTGCCTAGCTTCACCTATTGCCGTTCTTTATTGCATCCACCACAATTATTTTATTAGTTTTTTTTCCCTCCTCTGCGTTTTTATAAACTTAGTGCCTTTTAATCTTATAGCTGTTCAAAGGCTTATATGTTGTATCTCTTTTTTTATTATTCTGCATTTTTATTATAGTATCACCACCCTAGAATAATTCAAAGTGATGGGCAGATTAAAATATTTTAAAGCAAGCAAGAAAGATTTAGGAATAAGAATAAAGGATAAAGTGAATTAAACTTACAGTCTTTCAGTGAGTTTCTTAATGAGAAATAATAATTTGCAACCAAATAGTTGTGTTTAACAAAGGTAATCATGGGAAACGTTTCTCCTCATTTGTTATGTTTTTGGAACATTGTAGAGAAATATATAAACATCCTCAATTAATTTTGAAAACTGCAGCTATGAAGAAATAGTTTAACATTATTTAAAGGAGGGAGGTTTGGCTTTATGTCAGTTGCTTGAAATAAATCAAAGCTGTACTTTAAACCTTTTCCCTTTTCATGTAGAGTTGAGCTCATAACTAGGTGTGAAAAAATAGTTTCAGCTTTCAGCACATCAGGAATTACAAAATCCTTCCTTATCCATCTGTCAGAGAATCTGGGCCTAGGAGGTTAAAATCTGGAACACAATTTTTTTTAACCCTAGTCCTACCAATTAACAAGTTTTTCTTTAGGGATTATGGTGAAATTAAACAGCAATATATTTTTTGTAGAGTAAAGATACATTATATTTTTTTACTAAAATGAATTCAAAAGGTGTTTCCCTCAAATACTTCATTGTGAATGAGCAGCAATTTCTAAAAATGCAGTTAGCCCATCCGGTGGGGATACTTCTGATGAAATCCACTTACCAGTTTCCTTTCTGAGAAGAAAAACACTTTAACAGATTAACAGAGTTGAAAGGACCTTGCAGGTCATCTAGTCCAACCCCCTGCCCAAGCAGGAGACCCTTACATCTGCCTCTACCTAGGATCGAACACTCTAGAATTTCCTCCTCCTGCTCCTTCTCCTCCTCCTCCCGTAGTTCTGAGTTGGATGGGTTCTGCTTGGACTTTGAAATATATGCGGAAGCAAAAGTGAACTAAATGAACAGTCACAACTAAATGAACAGGTGTGATGTGTAAATTTGTTAACTCATCATTGTAAGCCCTACGGTAGTTGAGATGAGTCATGACCATTTAATGTTTGCCCCTATATCAAGTAGGGGCAAACATTATCAATTGAACTCTATTTTTTTTTCTCTAAATAAATTTAAAAATTTAAATTTTAAACAAATTCAATTGTGGAAAAATGGAAGATTAACAGATTTATCAATGTGAATACTGAATTGGGATTTTTTTCCCCCAGACAAAGTCCTTTCAAAGATGTAACTGGCAGATATGAATGGTCCATCCTGAGTGAAGGATGTGTGAAACTCAAATGGATGAGAATGTTAAATTAAGTTCTTTATAGATGTTTGCCAAAATTTTCAAATTTCATTATAAATTATTTCATTATAAAACCTTTTCTCTTCGCCCTCCTTTTCCTTCTTTAGAAAAATTACTCATTATTATGAAATGAAATGTAATTCTACTTATTCTTTTATTTACTGAATGGTTGAGGGCTGTCTGTCACAGATTAGATACTGCTAAATGGAAGGGCAGTATTATTCAATTAGGAAGGACTAGAAATCTCCATTCCTCTCCTTCCCAATTTTCTTTGCTTTTAAAAAAATGCATTAGATATGCAGGGGTGGGCTTCAAAATTTTTAGCAAGGGGTTCTTTGCCTGGTTGCTGTGTGGGTGTGGCCATGGTGGGCGTGGCCTAGTCAGCCTCCTGCACCAAGGTGGGGGGGGCGATTTTGCCCTCCCTGGGCTCCAGAGGCTTTCCTCGAGCCTCCAGGAGAGCAAAAACAGCCTCCCCAGGCTCCGGAGGCCCTCCCAAACTTCCGGTAGGTCCGCTTTTTGCCCTCCCGAGCCTCTGCGCACACCCTGCACTTACCTGCATCCAAAATGGGCCATGTGGGGACTCCTGGGATAGGCGGGGTGGGGCCAGCCAGGAGTGGGATTTGGGGGTTCTCCGAACTGCACAGAATCTTAGCTAGAGGTTCTCCCGAACCCCTGCAAACCCCCAGCAGCCCACCCCTGTAGATATGTTAATTTTTTAAAAAATGTGATGCCAGGGCAGGAAATCATGTCAATAGTTGTCCTGTTTGACCTTGTCCCTCCTCCAAAAGAAACCACAACAAAATAACTAGTAATGTATTTAGAAGAATCTGTAAACAAGGAGTTTTGAAGCTACATGTTTCCCATCTGAGACATAAAGTATAATTTTGCAGGATAGTACATATCTCTAAATTGAACTATCCTTCTTTCTTTATTATTTCAAGAAAGCAATTCTACAGAAAAACAGCAAGCCATATTGATCTTAGCTGGATCCATGGAAGGAAGGATTTGAATTAAAAATCTAAGCACAAGTTCAATATTAGAGCATTATCAATAAGAATACCATAATATCAGCTTTGAGATGGGAGATAGCCATTCCTAAATCTGGCTTCTCCCAGACCTGTATTTTTATTTCTTTGCTAATTTGGGATTTTTGTTGCTTTGCTTTGTAACTGATCTAATGTGTTCTTATAGTGGCTTACAAAAATAGTGATTATGATTATGAGAAACCAAAGGATTAATCACAAAGTAAAACATTAAACATTTTTAAAACCATGATATATTTTAAAAAATGCCCCAACATTTCTGCTCTACACTGGAGATATATGACTGCAAATTTAACTAGAATAGAACAGAACAGAACAGAACAGAACAGAACAGAATAGAATAGAATTTTATTGGCCAAGTGTGATTGGACACACAAGGAATTGGTCTTGGTGCATATGCTCTCAGTATACATAAAAGAAAGGTACGTTCGTCAAGAATCATAAGGTACAACACTTAATGATAGTCCGGGTACAAATAAGCAATCAAATCATATTAGGAACCAGTCAATATAAATTGTAAGGATACAAGCAACAAAGTTACAGTCATACAGTCATTAGTGGGAGGAGATGGGTGATGGGAACGATGAGAAGATTAATAGTAGTGCAGACTTAGTAAATAGTTTGACAGTGTTGAGGGAATTATTTGTTTAGCAGAGTGATGGCATTCAGGAAAAAACTGTTCTTGTGTCCAGTTGTTCTGGTGTGCAGTGCTCTATAGCGTCGTTTTGAGGGTAGGAGTTGAAACAGTTTATGTCCATGATGTGAGGGGTCTGTAAATAATTTCACAGACCTCTTTTTGACTCATGCAATATACAGTCCTCAATGGAAGGCAGGTTGGTAGCAATTGTTTTTTCTGCAGTTCTAATTATCCTCTGAAGTCTGTGTCTGTCTTGTTGGGTTGCAGAACCAAACCGGACAGTTATAGAGGTGCAGATGACGGACTCAATAATTCCTCTGTAGAAGATATCTAATGATTATGTAACTATAAAAATCTTGCAGGTCTCTTCATCCTATCTTGTAGGTCCTCCCAACCACCCCCCACTATTTATTGTACAACATCATAGGACAGGTATGAAGGGGATTTATCATACCTGAATGAGACATCTAAATTGATACACAGAATAGAGAAAAATATAATGTTGGAAGGTAGTCTTCCACTTAGACTTCCACATACATGGATGTTTAGCCATGGCCTTCAATTATTTTTGAAGGATGCTGTTCCCTTGCCAGTCTTGAAATTAAATGTCAACAATTGAACAAAATGTTTTCAGCTATTCTTCACTTTCCACTGGATATTTTACCTCAGGGCAACTCATTTCAGAGAGAATTGGCAGCCAAGAGTTAGAATGTGGCCCTGTGTGAAGAGCATAAACAAACCTTTTCATTTCAGGACATTCCAATGATTTTTGTTTTAATTTGTGTGCATAAAATTGATTTCAAAGAGAGCCACAAGTATTGAATGACATACCTTTAATTTACAAGATGGAAAAAAATGTTTGTTAGGCGAAACAATAGTTTAAACATTTATTTTGTAATCAAAACAAGAGAAAGAGCTCTTCAGAAAGAGCCTTTTGCACTTTATTCCCACAACACTAATATTTTGTAATCCATTATTCTGTAATCATTATAAGACTCTTTTGAATTGTACCATATTTAATTGACTGAGCTGTGAATATCTTTCTCTTTATAATGGGGGACAAGTGAGAGTTGTAACCAAAAGCCAGAAGCAAAGGAAGACTGGTACAATTACAATAATCACTTCCTTAAATTTTAAAAACCTTGTGGGCCCTTTGTGTGTATGTACTCTAGATTTTTATTAATATTTGGCCACATTTCAACATACATCATGTCTCCCTTATTGCTGTTAATAATTATTGGATGAGACCAGAAGTCCATCGCATATGTCAGCCTAAAGAATGGCCAAATAGATGTTTGAGGAGAAGGTTTTAAATAAGAACTAGGACAACTACAGGTAACTGTGCACTTGATTTTTATTGTTCTCTGAGTCTGTGAATTTCTCCAAAATATGTTAAACATGCTGCAATAGCTTAAAAGCAGAATGTATAGATCATGGCAATGTGGGTGGCAGCACCTACCTAGTCTTCTTTGGACTCAGAAGCTAAGCAGGGTAAGTTCTGCATAATATTCTAAAGACAGATCTTCAGGAATGGCAGGCTATTGGTTATACTGGAAAGTTGAAATGACATCCTGAAAGAAGGGAATGACAGAAAAACTACTTATTTCCATAAAGTCATCAACCATGATATCCACTGTTTATTGTACAATCTCATTAGCCAATGGTATAGGGGATGTCTGACTGTTTATCAGAGTGAGATATCTGTATAAATGGATAGAATGGAGAGAAATAAGTAAATGAAATTGGAAGTTGGAACAAGATAACAATAAATGTGATCTTTAGATATATATGTAGCATCAATGTACCTTGGAGGGTATACTGAAATCTTAAAACACTTCTACGTCCAAGACAATGAAGAAGTTTATCCACACTGTATTGCTTTCAATGAATAATCATATCTACCAATATGTGGTGGAATGTAGTCTGGATTCCCAGGAGAGAGGAGCTGCTTCCCAGAGGGCAAAGAGCTTGGAAAGTTTCGTAGGCAGAAAGAGGGTTAAAATGGCTCTTCCATAGCTATTCTCAGAATATATATGTAGCTATGCAAATACTGTAGTTACTTTAGGCCGGCAAGATTCTGTCTATAGGTGAAGAACAATAAAGAAAACTACAATTAAGTAATTCCATGTGTTGTTGTTCTTGGGGCCTTATACAATAAAGCCAATTGCAAATCAACAAGTCTGGAATTGCCAAATAATATTTTTTTTTTAAAAAAACTTCCCACATGCTGATTGATAGAATTACCACAGAAATAAGACCCTTCCCTGAAAAATGTCAGTGTTTCTATAAAATGACTGTTGTGGAGTTTATGGTTGTGCAGTGCATCTTCATAATTGTGAAAGGTAAACCCCACAATAGGATGATATGGTGACATTGCTGATTTTATTTTCATGTGCTTTCCTTCAATCTGATTATTTTTTATATTTCAAAGAAAACTGACAGATTCTTACTGATTTCATGTTAGTGTCATCAAATATATAATTTTTCTTTGAGATCATTCATTGAAATTCAGGCAGATGATGCAAACTGGCATGCAGCAGGTTTCACTGAACCATATTCAGCTCATGCATGATAATGTGTTGACTGAACACATTGTTTTGCCCATATTATATTTGAATGTGGTCTGGATATTAATGGCATCTGTTGGGTCCAGAGTCCCAGACTAGTTAATTTATAAAAGCATGCAGATATGCATACACAATAACATGGAAATGATCATCATCAGCATATTGAGAACCAGTTCGGTCTAATGATTAAGGTACCAGGCTAGAAACATGGAGATTGTGAATTCTAGTACCCCCTTAGGCGTGAAAGCTGGCTGGGTGACTTTGGGCCAGTCATCCTGTCTCAAACCAACTCATCTCACAGGGTTGCTGTTGTGGGGAAAATAGGAGGAGGAAAAGTATTATATGTGTTCAGCCACCTTGACTTATTTATAAAAATAATAAAGGTGGGATATAAATAAATAAAATAAACAAATATGCTGAGCATAAGGAGGAAATGAAAAGAGCCTATTGAATGTCCCAGTTTCTCATTAATTGAATCCTAGTGGGAGGGGGCTGCCTTATGTAATTGCAGACCAATACTGAGTATGGTTTCAATGATAACAATAACAATAACATGGCTTGTGTCCATGTTGCTACAGGGTATTTCACATCAGACAATGAAACACACTTCTCTCTCTTTGTCTCTTTTTTACGTTAGGCAGCAACAATAATTTTGTCAATGTGCTTGGCTTCATTATAGTTGAGATAAGTATTCTTCACTTTATTTCTATGTGTTTGATGTTGAATCAACCCTGGTAATCAGTAGTGACAGATGCTGCAGTGAGATCACCCTTATTTTATTTTCAGTGGCCTCATTGTCAGGGGTGGTTTCTTCTTTTCTTCGCTGCCGGTTCGCTCAGTGCCGCGCTGCACACTTTGCGCGCGCTTTGCGCACGCTTCGCACATGCACAGTGCTTAAAAAAAGCTTCTGCGCATGCACAGAAGAAAAAAGCAAAATGGTGGCGCCTATGGTGCTGCCGAAAGAACTGGTTCGGGGGCGTGGCAGGCCTGGGTCACTGCCGGTTCTAGCGACCAGGCCGCCAAGTTACTACTGGTTCTATAGAACCGGTCCGAACTGGGAGGAACCCACCTCTGCTCATTGTTGCCTATTTACAGTCATAGGAACTCCTCTTAGGCTTTGCCCACTGCAGTGCTTCTGAGCATCCATGTCAAGTCATTGGACTTTTCCTGATCAGCTGATTGACTCCCATTGGACTTCTACCTATCTTTCCCATGAGTTTTTCTCTACCTTCTCCAACTGTTATAGCTTGAAGCATACAGCTAGGGTTTTCCTTTTGGCTTTAGCAGGTACAGCTTCCAGCTCTACAGATAAAAGGGGGAAAAAAAGCCTTTATGGTTGTCTTGATTAAAAAAAGAAACCTGTCAGTCTAGCCAGCTTCAAACTGCAAGTGCAATTCTCCCACAGTCTCATGGCTATACTTATGCCATCCAAAGCTAGGCTGTAAATTCCTGGGTTCAGCCACACAGCAACATCAGCATAAGCAGGTGGAGTTATGTCAAAACCAGAGGGAAGGGAGGGAGTGTGAGATGCTTCCTTTCATGCTGATGTAGACCCCGCCTTTCCTCAAGATAAGGTAAAGGTTCCCCTTGCACATATGTGCTAGTCATTCCCGACTCTAGGGGGCGGTGCTCATCTCCATTTCAAAGCCGAAGAGCCAGCGCTGTCTGAAGACGTCTCCGTGGTCATGTGGCCGGCATGACTAAACACCAAAGGTGCACGGAACGCTGTTACCTTCCCACCAAAGGTGGACCCTATTTTTTTACTTGCATTTTTTACGTGCTTTCGAACTGCTAGGTTGGCAGAAGCTGGGACAAGTAACGGGAGCTCACTCCATTACGCGGCACTAGGGATTCGAACTGCTGAACTGCCGACCTTTCAATCGACAAGCTCAGCATCTTAGCCACCGCGTCCCTAGCTCAAGATGTACATCCTCAAGATGTACGGCTTCAAATCCCAGTTTATTTCAGTCAATTTCACTCTTAAATCCTAGTACTAAAGGCTAGGATTAAAGAGGCTTTCTCCAGCCTGATGCTCTGCAGATGTAGGGGAATTATGTGAGTTAAAAGCAGTGGGTTGAGGACCTTTGGATTATTGTGATCAATTAAGATAAGAAGTTACTGAAAAAAATTGGTGGCTCCTACCTCCTTACTGTTTTTTCTGATACTGGGTATTAAAGCAAAAAGTATGATGGATATCTTCAAACTCTTTGTTTCTCCCCCCTGCTTCTTTCTTAGGAAGTTGCTTGGAGGTGGAAAGAAACTCAGAGCAGATAAAAATGTACTGTTCCAGTTTTAAATTTCCAGCTGTAGCCAGTTGTAACCTGAAAGCTAAAGTCTGATAGAAACCTTCATATACCTGGTTTTTAAATAGAATATTACTAAGAATTTTTCAGATTGATGTCATCACATCAGTGTCACGTCAAATACAATATGTAGCTATAGTAAAGAGTTTGCCATCAATTTAAAAAAAAAATACTATGAGGCTATTCTTTAAAGCATTTCCATGGTTTCCATCTATTCCTTCATACCTGGTTTTTAATACTAGAATATATAAGAGATATAAGAACATTGCTTCTCAACATAAACATTGTCTATTGAGTTGGTTTAGCATACAGATTCTCTAATCATAAGCTTGGGAGTTACATCCAGAATCCATTTCAGTAGATCAAAATTCTCTCTACTTCTTTCAGTGGTACATGGAGACAATGGGTTAGAGAAAGTAGCAAGGAGACATGGAGACATGGATTAGAGAAAGTAGCAAGGAGCATAAAGAATGCTTGAGAAATCCAACAAAGAATGTTGTTCATTTTTCTGTAACTTATTTTCTTTGTAACATTCATTATTCCCATTTCCAAAATTGGAAGTAATCAATCAAAGGTGTCCATTTCAGTGGGAACTTTATCAAGATTTAATACAATGGAAACAATTAAGGAAGAGAAAGAAACTGAAAACAAAATAGAGAAGAAAAGAGCATAATTTCAATTTCAGTTATGTATACTTAAGATTAATTACCCGGGATAGCAAGAAACGTTTTCTTAGTATATGATGAGTTCGAAGGAAAGACTTGATGGAAATCAGTAAGGTAAAGCTGGGTGGTATTTCCAAGAATAAGGGGCAACAAAGGAAAATGTTTTTGAATAGTACAGCATTCTTAGGAAAGAGTGTCATTAACAAGTTTAGGATTGTTCAGAGTTGCATCCTGATACTTTATTGGGAGCATACATGAAAACTCAGCAGAATTCCTTGTCATGTCATAAAAGGTTGTCACTTCTCAAAAGCGACAACTGTATGGGAAATTCAGAAATCTCAATTGATATCTCCCAAGTCTTTTCTGCTTGGTGCTATTGGTAAATGATGTTTGCCTTTCCACCCTGGGAAGAGAGATACATTTCACAATGCCTTTTAGTCAATCAAGATTCTCAATAGAAAGGAAGGAACCAGCTTCACCCAAAGCCACACTTTGAATACTGTAATGGAAGCTAAACCAAAAAAATAGGCAGGTCAGCAAATAATTATGTGCAATTAAGATTAAACCTACATTTGATTTTATTTAATTCAATGTTTCCTTAATTTAATTAATTATAATTATTTAATAAATGTTCTAAGAATTACAACATGGCAACAATGTTTGGATTCTGTAGCTGCATCCAAGATGTTCCGGGGCTGCACGGAAAAAAACTGGGTGTTTTTCCCACTCTGCCTTCCTACACATCTCCCAAGGCTCCCCAGAAGACGTCATTCATTTGGATATGTATTCCACTTATATAATCCTGTTCCAATATTTATAGACTCTAAAAAATTTGGATTATATATGTACCTATGATACTTGGGGAACCACCTATCTCCCATATCTGCCTGGCTGATGTGATCATGGGAGAAGCAGCCCCCTATAATCTGAAAATCTGTTATTTATCTTACAATAAGTAACTTTGTTAAATAATTTTAAATAGTTGTAGAAGAAAAGCCAATGTTATCAATATAAATAGAAAAAATGTTATATATTTCATTTGAAATAGAATGGAACTGTCTAATTACTTTGGTTGTTACTTATCACACAGTACAGTTTTCATGCTTCAACAATTTTATCAGTACAAATTCCTATAACTATTTATGTATGCAAATATACACTATTAAATAAAATAATTTTGCTAGGTGAGTTGTAGTTCTAAAATCAAGTTAACCTTTAAATCACCTTTTCATAGGCTCATGCATAACAAACAGTTTTAACAACGCAGCAAGTTTAAACACATAACTACTGTTCTAATTACGGAACAAGTTTTTTTGTCAATGTGGCTCAGACTCTTAGGCATTTCAGAAAAAAAACAAGGCAAGTATATCTGATCATAGTCCTTTTTCATTTGCTTTTTTGAGTACACTATAGTCTTTCCTAAGTTTTCAGGACAATCATCACTGAGTAATGTTTATATTGCAATGATGGTGTTAGTTTCTGTCTGAGGAGTGTTATAATTATTTTTTTAATGAACCACTTCCTTTGATTGATATATTAGAACAAGTGTATGTATGTTTGTGTGTGTGTATGTGTGCACATGTGCCCATAAACATTGATAAGTGTTTTTCCATTAAAGAATGGGGGAGAGAGAAAATATTTGAGCCTTTTCCCATTTGCTTTTCCATACAAAATTTATCAACCAGTTTCCAAGGACTAGACCTTGCCAGTTAAATAACATCCCCAACTAGGCTCACTATCATACAAATGTACTCAAATGTACATATTTTTTTTCAGCGACTGCTGCCTTTTTCCTGCCTCTTAAATTTGAAGCTCAGGTGATTAATAACTGATTCTTTAAGCACAGACTGATAATCACCCAAAAGTCTAGTGAATTATATTTAGCCTGATGAGTCCTTGACATGTCAAAAATCAGTTGTTCATGGTGTGGAGGGTTTGTGTAAAGTCTTCAAGTTTCTTCAGTTATAAATCCATCACTTTTGTTTTAAGGAGGACAATTTCACTTCCTGATCCTTTCAACTTCCAGACTTTGTTTTTCACAGCATTCATATCCACACTGTTAATGTATAGTTGCTGACTTGTATTCAGTTATAATTTGTTTCTTTCAACACATAAGAGAAAATTAAGCAGATTCCTCCCCTTTCCTGTGACAAATATTTGCAATAACTTGTTGGGAATAGTCGTATTTGACTATTTTAGAAGGCAACTGGGCTCATTCATCATTGCAGTCATATTATTGCTGAGAACATTTCTTCAAGACTACGCGGAGCGCAGTGGTCTGATTCTTAATTCTTCTCAGCTTTATGATTTCCACATCTGAACCTTTGTCACGATTTCCACATTTGCAAGGAATAAAAACCAATGCAGATAGGTCTGATATTTATTAATTCACAAACAATAAAACAAAACATACATAATGTGGTGTGAAAGCTGCAGGGTTCTAAGAAATATATATTAACATCTGCTGATCAATCTTATTGCTTCATTAAACAGACTTAGATTTGCTCTGGGCTACTTGCAGTTTAACTGTCTAGCTTTTTTTTCATCTGGATGGAAGTGCCTGACTATTTTATGAATTTCAGTTCTTATGCAAGCAAGAATAATGAAAGATTTCTCTCTCTCTCTCTCTCTCTCTCTCTCTCTCTCTCTCTCTCTCTCTCTCTCTCTCTCTCTCCNTTTGTGTCTGAATATTTTGTATATATCATTTCTTATGTCTCTCTCTCTCTCTCTCTCTCTCTCTCTCTCTCTCTCTCTCTCTCTCTCTCTCTCTCTCTCCTATCTATCTATCATCTATCTATCTATCTATCTATCTATCTATCTATCTATCTATCTATCTATCTATCTATCTATCTATCTATCTATCTATCTATCTATCTATCTATCTATCTATCTAT
>QLTV01004253.1:2025894-2064846 GCA_003457575.1 Thermophis baileyi | reverse complement strand
GTAACACCTTACTTTCCTCCCCTAGCTAACTCAAGCCCGGGTGTCTCGGAAGGCCTACCTGTGGAAGCCGAGAGCCAGCGATGTCCTCCCCTCGAACCGGTCCCTTCGGCCATGGAGGCCACACCCAGTAACTTCCAGGAGCTTCCATGCTCGGGCCCCGGAGCGACAGCAGACCTGTCCGCACAGGCCGCTGCCTCACCACCAACTGAATTGCGCAGGTCTAGTAGGGCTCCTAAACGCCCCGCCTACCTGCGTGATTACATATGCTGGACTGCTCCATCCAGTGCGATGTCCTCCCTTCGAACCGGTCCCTTCGGCCGTGGAGGCCACACCCAGTACCTTCCAGGAGCTTCCATGCTCGAGCCCCGGAGCGGCAACAGACCTGTCCGCACAGGCCGCTGCCTCTCCACCAACTGAATTACGCACGTCTAGTAGGGCTCCTAAACGCCCCGCCTACCTGCGTGATTACATATGCTGGACTGCTCCATCCAGGAGGGGAGGGGTGTTATGTTCTAACTGTTATAACTGTGTTGCATGGTTCCAACCAGGTCCAGTGTTTGAGCGGGAAAAAGCTCAAACGCTATTGGCTGGTCTGTCTGACAGCTCCCTATAAAAGGGCAAGCTGTCAGACTGCTCTTTGCTGGTTGCTGATACAAGAGCTGAAATAAAGAGCTGCCTTGGAAGTCTGTCTCCTGTCATCTCTACCCACTATCTAACAGACAGCATGTAGATCTGGGTGTCAAACCCATGGCCCACGGGCCGGATGCGTCTCGCATCGGACATGCCCACCCCCAGTTTAACAAAGGGAGAAAAAGCTGCGATACGTCATGTGATGACAAGGTGATGCAACAAGTTTGACACCCTTGATGTAGATAATCAAGATATGGATTGCTTCTAAGATTAATTTTAGGAATATTATTAGGTTTACTGAAATATATAGTATTTTTTTTCCCTTTTTAGACTTAGGTCATTTCTAATCTTTGGATGTAGCCTCAGAAGTCATCAGTCTTTAAAAAAAATGAAGGAAGGCAGCAGAATGAAACATACCTAGTAGTGAACAAACTAGTTCTGATGTATTATTACAGGAGTACACTTTTTACAGGTTAAGGGCTCTATTTAGTCTTTTTATAGTAGGCTAGGACATACCTACTATACATGCAATGCAGAAAAAAGAACCAGGAAAGTAGG
Source organism: Thermophis baileyi (assembly GCA_003457575.1). Taxonomy (NCBI): domain Eukaryota; kingdom Metazoa; phylum Chordata; class Lepidosauria; order Squamata; family Dipsadidae; genus Thermophis; species Thermophis baileyi. The sequence continues at coordinate 2,063,658 of QLTV01004253.1, read as the reverse complement.
CACCACCAAAACAAACCTGGATTTAATTAAAGTGTAATTAAAATTTATTTAAATAAAAGTAACATGATAAATCCTTTTGTATTAATAGTTTTCTCTTCCACCACACTTCAAATTGACAGTTAAGTGAGAAATTCTGGAGAGGTTTTGACAGCTGCACTCAAAGTTTCAGGATCTGCACCTGGCCTCAAGAAGTCCTGTGATACCTAATTTAGCTTTTATTTTAAATTATCTGCAACTGTTTTGTCTTGCCACTAAAATTATCTTGGAAATTAGATGAATACAAATGAGGGCTACCACATCTAGGCTAAACAATCTAGATGGGCACTGGATTTCAGCAAAGAGATACATAAAAAAAAATCTAGTAGTCCTTCAGAGTTTTGCAGTCCATATATGGTAACCTTAATTTGAATCCCAAAGAAAGATCTTTTTCTTTTTCAACATCAATTTTCAAATGTGATTTCAGAACAAAAGCCATAGATTTTCAAAACAATAAACATAGGATTGAAATGAAAATTCTTGATAGATTTTTCCGAGTTATTTTATTTTTGAGATAGGTATGACCAATATTCTTAGAAACAGGTCGCTGATTTTGACTATTGTAACCCTGTGCCATGTATTTGTTCAAGTCTTCACTAGATGGCAGTAGAGCACACAGAAGTGAGCTGATGCATACTAAAACAGCAGTTGGAATGCTACTTTCTGACTAGACATGTTCAAGATAAAGAGGCTGCCATATTTAACAGTCTTAGTGAAAAAATCCCCTGTAAAGAATTGCTAGTATAGTAATGCCCTTACATCAGCCTATAGCAAGACACTTTTGAAATTATGTATATAGTTCTAATCATTATATTAAAAAATATATTGCAGGATTGGAAAAGTTTTTTGTTTTTTGTTTTAAAAAGGCAACCCCCAACATTAGGTGAATTAGGGGGAGTAAGCTCCCTATGAAGAATGACTGCTACAATTGCCACTTTTTAGCTTTGGACCAAAAGTGAATAATATAACCTAGTATGGAAACTGAGGATACAGAGAAAACTTTTTCCAGTCTCCTCCCTATGTTAGAACTGCAGTTCATCCATATAAATGTGGGTGTATTCAACCCCAATAAAAAGGACTTCTTTATATAATGCATATAAAACTGGAATTTGCTGCCCTCATATGTGTAAATTAAAGGGCTTTAAAAGAAATACTACTTATGGAATGTGGGACCCGTATGTCTCCACCTCTTTTTTACAAGCAACTCAGAAACATGTTGTTTGCTGGTGTGGGCTTACGCCCAAATTAAAATGCTATTCATCTATCCATAAATCAGCATGATATAAAACTTGCTGCTACCACACAGTTCCTTACCTATCCCCAGGCATAATGCTGGAAAATCCTGCTTCCCTTATTTATTGTGCAGAAACAGGGGTGAAATGCTACCGGTTCAGCCCGGTCCGGGCATACCAGTAGCGGTGGCCTCCGGTGGTTCGGAGAACTGGTAGTGGCGGCAGCGCAAGGTTCCACCCACCTGCCCGGACGTCACCATTTTCTTGTTTTTAACCCTATGTGCATGTGCAAAGCGTTCTGTGCATGTGTGGAGAGTGAAAAAGCATGTGCAATGGGCGCGCGCTTCCGAACCGGTAGGGAAGGTAAGTAGATTTCACCGCTGTGCAGAAGGTACATTAAGAAGAGCTTAGCTCTGACACTCATTGAAAGAAATGTTTGGGATTGCACCCAGGACAAAGTTGCTACACTCATATATTCTCTTTTCGGCAGTTACAGGCTGCTTAAAAGAGAATATATTAGTTTAACACTAGTTAAACTAAAGATAACTTTAAGATGCATTACATATGGGTTGGAGATGAGAAGAAAGCAAGGTCATGAGGACATGGCAATAAAAAGAGGTTGATGGACAGGTTCATGCCATGATTAGGTGACAGTGGGGAAAAGTTCTGCAATAAACAAATTGTTGAACTACATTGACCGTTGGCTTGATCCAGCAGGGCTGTTTTTACATTTTTGTTTTTTTTTTCCGTTCAGTTGTGTCTGATTCTCAGAAATTGCCTGGACAAGCCTGTGAACATTTCTTGGCAAGGTTTTTCAGAACTGGTTTGCCATTGCCTTCTTTTCTAGGTAGGGCTGAGAGAAAGTGACTAGTTCAAGGTCCCCCAGGTGGCTTTGTGCATAAGGCCAGATTAGAAGAACTCACAGTATCCCAGTTTCTACCCTGATACCTTAACCACAACACCAAACTGGTTCTCTTTTCTTATGCTTGGACACATTCACAGAGGATTGCATCCAGTTTTGGTCGCCACAATATAAAAAAGATGTTGAGACTCTAGAAAGAGTGCAGAGAAGAGCAACAAAGATGATTAAGGAACTGAAGGCAAAAACGTATGAAGAATGGTTGCAGGAATTGGGTATGTCTAGTTTAATGAAAAGAAGGACTAGGGGTCATATGATAGCAGTGTAATTATGGGCTCAATTATGGTCATAAGTTGAGGACTATCTGTATGCACTATGCATTATGAATTTTTCTCTCAAAATGCACGAGTGAAGTATTCCATACAGGGCAAAGGTTAAACCAGCATTCACTGTCTCCATCTTGAGTGATCAATTTGTCTGATAGGCAACAGGGGAAAAGTCTCTCATACCACACATCCTATGCAGACAAAGGCAGACTCTTTTTGAGCCTTAATTGGTATTAGTATCTTGTTTTCCATACCAAAACTTAGAAACCTAACCCGGTTGAAAGAAATATGAGCCCACTTTAACTGTCTTACTAGTATGCCATCAATAAGTAGAGTGATTCTTATATTTTTAACAAAAGCAAACAAACAATATCTTATATCAGAGGTCTTCAAACTTGGCAACTTTAAGACTTGTGGACTTCAACTCCCAGAATTCTCCAGCCAGCAATGCTGGCTGGAGAATTCTGGGAGTTGAAGTCCTCATCTGTTTAAAATTGAAAGATTTCCTTATAGGCTTATATCAGAGGTCTTCAAACTTGGCAACTTTAAGACTTGTGGACTTCAACTCCCAGAATTCTCCAGCCAGCAATGCTGGCTGGAGAATTCTGGGAGTTGAAGTCCACAAGTCTTAAAGTTGCCAAGTTTGGGGACCCCTGTCTTAAATAATCTTTCTATTTTTCAGGCAAGGATAGACGTTATAATAGGCAAGACAAAATGTACTGCAGAAATAAGATATAGAAGATGGTGCAAATATATCAAAGAGCTTTACCAAAAACATTAGAAAGACTGATGTACATATGAAGATTTAATCACTGAAGTAGAACCAGATATTTTAAGTATGGCACTCTAGAAAATCATACGGTACTAGAAAAGGCTCTAGAGCAGGGATGTCAAACTCATGGCCTGCGGACCGGATGCGTCATGTGCTGGCCATGCCCACCCCCGGTTTAGCAAAGGGGGAAAAAGTCCCAATATGTCACGTGACGACGACGACGTGACAATATGAGTTTGACACTCCTGCTCTAGAGAATGCTACTAAAAGCAAAGCCACATGAACAAATGATCCAATTTGAACAATTATGTGGCTAATGTACTTCTTGCACTTTTATGGAAAACACAGCATTGACCAAGGATCTAGAAAAACCCAGTTTTATACCAAGAAAAAATAGTTCTAAAGAATCTTTCACTATCAATCAATTGCACTTAGCTGTTGAAAAGATATCAGAAATTATTTATATTTATATGGGAAATTTTCCTTCACCACTTGTTTATAGTTGGATTCATTTGGATACAAACCATCTACCAAGGGAATCTAATTCCATTTATCATTAAAGCTAACTTGATCAGACAACCTCTCTGCACCATTGAAGACTTCTTAATTTCTCTCTGTAAAACCCTTCAGTAGAGTAATATACTTGGTTAATGAACTGTCTATACTCTTAATTTTCTTTCTGAAACTTTTCTTCATTATACCATAAACTTTCCAGGCTTTAAAATCAAGGATTTAGTTTCTATATGGGTTTGGATACAAATGTGCCCAGCCATTTGAATAGAATCAAAGCTTACATTAGAATAGAATAGGATAGGATAGAATAGAATAGAATAGAATAGAATAGAATAGAATAGAATAGAATAGAATAGAATAGAATAGAATAGAATAGAATAATAGAATAGAATTCTTTATTGGCCAAGTGTGATTGGACACACAAGGAATTTGTCTTTGGTGCATAAACTTTTGTAGGAAAGGGAAATAAGAGAAAAACTTGTTCTTTTTGGAGTTAAATTCAGTATACTCGACTTTTTCATGCTGTTTCCTTAAATTGAACTCTTACTGGCTTTTTATTAAGATTTTGAAGTTTTGGAATGTTTTCTGAATATTAAATCACCTTAAATGATCTACTTTTTCAAAATATAAGGTCTGTTCAAATATATTGTCCACATTAACTTTTTGACTTTGGGATAGGTACAGTAGCACATTCCATCACCAACTGATTTAAATCAATACAGTTTAATTAGTTATTTAAATTAGAATCTTAATCATGAAGAAAAAAATTGATTCACTAAAATTATTGATTCAAATTATATGAAGCTTTTTTAGAAATATGCATAACTTTTCTAAATTCTCTTCAGCATGCAAAGAGAACTCAGTGCAATTATTTTTTTATTTAAGCTTTATCATCAAGATTTGAAGGTGCCAGTCTTTCCTTTTTTTTTTCTATTATGCATCTTTATTATAATTTTTGTATGAACAGAACATTGTTTAATGAACTGTTCAGGGCTCACTCTCTCTGTCACTCTTTATCTGTAATTCCTTAGACACTAAATACTTGTTTGTATCGTGTGGTGTAGATTTTTTTTTTATTACTTTTGTAATGGACATATTATTCTTCCAGTATGTTTATTTCAAATTGTCACTGAAAGCTTAGTGCTTAAAAAGTTCTCTATATTTTCTGTTCTTGGGAAGGATTTTGGCAGCTACTAGCATTTTTTATAAATGGAAAAATTATTAGGTAGGGATAATTAATCTTTGCACAATTTATTATTTCCCAAGTTGTTTCCCACTGTGTTGGATTAGTAAAAAAAAAAAAAAAAGGAAGAAAAATGAAAACAATTTAAAATACAAATGAAAATGAAAAACAATAACAACCCTAAGCTGTCAAATGATCTTTAGTTAATAGAATATGACTGATGCAATTTCCAAATTAATGGCATTCTTCTCAATTGAATTATGTTTCAGGGAATCTAATAAGAAAGTGGGTGCTCCAATGCTACTATGATTATATTAAATGGCCCATTTTAGATGTCATATTTGCCACATTCTAAATTTGCCATTAGGTGCGTTCTGTGGGTATATGTGTTCTTTCTTCCTTCCTCTTTCACTCATCAATTTTTCTCATTAACACATGGTTTATTCTCTTGCTTGATTTGCTGCAGTGGATTCACCTAGAGTGGATAAACTCATTTTATCTCCCACCAAGGATTCCTCCAAGCTAAAATTAATCTAGTTCATCTCATAGCTTATGATCAGTTTTTAGGGAATTTGTAGCACCAGGCACAGTGTGTTCATTTCTATTATCACTATTAGAGAGGATTCATTCATGAGATGGAAAAAAAAGGAAACACATTCTTACGAGTGGATGAAAAGATCTCTAAATATTTCTGCTGAGACATTTTGTGGTTTTGATTTTTATGGCTTATTCAACACACATCGCATGAAATCTCTCTTTTTTTCCTGTTTATTAACAGAAATAGCAAAGTTCTTTCAATATAAAATTTAATTCAGTTTTCTAGCCAATCTAGATAAACAAGCATTGTGACAAATCCTCCTCGTTTCTCTTATAGGAAAAATAATGCACATTAAAAAAAAAATTATCTTGCTTGGAAAAGCCTACGTACCTCTTTTTTAAATTTAAGATTTAAGCAAGGGCATTAATCAGGCATACATTCTTAGGCTGGCAGCACCTGTTCTTCTTTATTTAGCCTTCCCCAAATGGCAACTGGAATTGCCAAGAAAAATGTCTCTTATTGTCTTTTTTTTTCTATAGTCTTCTTTGGATAGTATGCTTTCCAGAGTAGGAGTCTCCAACCTTGGCAACTTTAAGACTTGTGGACTTCGACTCCCAGAATTCCTCAGCCAGCAAAGCTGGCTGAGGAATTCTGGGAGTTGAAGTCCACAAGTCTTAAAGTTGCCAAGGTTGGAGACCCCTGTAGAGGAATCTTGATCTGGGTTTCCATAGAAGAAACAAGCCAACACTAACTAGAATCCATTTGCCCTCTTGTGAATCTCTCAACTACAGTCAGCTTCCTCCACAACTGAACAACTGAAAGTTTTCAAATTCAAAAAGGCACAAGGCAAGGTTGTCCACTATCCCCGTTACTGTTTGTACTATCTTTGGAGGTATTAACTAAAACAATTCGGAAAGATGATCAAATCAAAGGATTGGAGATTAAGAAAGAAATATTTAAAACGCAAGTTTTCGCAGATGACCTGATCTTTATAATTGAAGAGCCCCTACATTCAGGGGCAAGGCTGATGGAAGTACTGGGTGAATATGGTGAAGTGGCAGGCCTAAAGGTAAATAAAGAAAAAATTACAATGCTTGTTAAAAATATGACCAGAGCACAGGAAAATGATTTAGTGGATAGGTTAGATATTCAGACTACAAAGAAAATAAGATATTTAGGTATTCAATTAACAGCAAGGTGTGCCACACTTAAAGGAGACAATTATGACAAATTAATTGAACAGATTAAAATTGATTTGGACTGGTGGACAAACTTACAGCTTTCTTTCATGGGAAGAATTGCAGTAATTAAAATGAACGTGCTACCCAAAATACTATTCTTGTTTCAATGCATACCAATCAAATTAAATAAGGATTTTTTTTGAAATTTAAACAAAAACATACTCAAATTTATTTGGGAAGGGAAAAAAGCGAGGATTAAGTTAAAATTATTATAGGATTCTAAGGAGAGGGGCGGATTTGGTCTCCCGGACCTGGAAAAATATTATCAAGCTGCAATATTAACATGGGTGCGGGACTGGATACAATTAAAAAATAGGAGATTATTAAAATTAGAAGGCCATGACATGCAGATTGGGTGGCACACCATACTTTGGGAAGAGAAACATAAAGTTCACCAATACTTCCGGAGGCATTATATCAGATGAGCGTTAATAGATGTTTGGGTTAAAATTAAGCAACAAAATTATATGCAAATTCCAAATTGGATATCAACATTGGAAATGTACATACATCCAAAGTTCATACAACTAGGAAGAGTAATAATGTATAAAGACATACTAGATGAGAGAGGAGAATTGAAATTAAGAAAAAATCTCCAGGAAGAAGGTAGAGAACTGGAATGGTGGGCATATCTTCAATTGTAATCACGATACAGGAAAGACAAAAAAGATTGGGGTATAAAAACAGAGCCGAAGAACAGCTGCTCAGCTCCTCAGCTGTGTTTCGGGCTGATTGAAGCTACTGAGCATGTGAGGAAGCCAAATTGCCCGAGGGAACGCGCGCGAGCGGAGGGAGCGCGCACGCGCAAAACATCGCAATGCGAACAGGTGGGGAAGGTAAGTGGAACCCACCCCTGAGCTGCAGTATATTCAATGAAAGCTAATCTAATACACACAGTCTAATATAGTAGATGGTAATTTAAGACTAGATAATTTAACTGAAGTACCAATATTAACAGTGTGTTAAAAGATTTCCCACCCACGAGGTTAGCCAAAATGGGCCCAAATCTTTCACCTATGTGTTGGAAATGTAAAATAGCACCAGGGACCTATTATCACATGTGGTGGGAGTGTTCGAAAGCCCATGACTTTTGGAATTTGATAAAGCAATGGTTGGAAGAAATATTAATGTTGGAGATAGAGCTAAAACCTGAACTTTTTTTATTGGGCATAACCATAGATAAATATGACAAGGGAATAGTTTATTTGATGTTGCATATCTTGACTGCCGCTAGACTGGCTTTTGCACAAAAATGGAAGAACAAAGAAACTCCTACAGAGGAAGAAATACTACATAAAATACTGTCTTGTGCTGAAATGGACAGGCTTATGATGAAATTGAAAGATAAGAATGAATCAGAATATTTTGAAATCTGGGATAAATTGTACCATTGGTGGGAATCGAGAAGGACTGTTGGGATTATGAATTAGTGATATGCAGGAAATGTATATATTTTTATGTTTAGCAAATAGTAAAAATGGATTTAGTACTGTATATAAAGTTTGTATATATTTATACAGTGATAAAGAATTGTATCCAGGAGGAGAAATAACTTGATGGAAATGTTTAACTGGAATGTTATATCATGTCCAATGTTTTTTCTTTTTTAATTGTATTTTAAATAAAAAACTTTTTAATTTTTTTTAAAAAAAAGACTTGTGGACTTCAACTCCCAGAATTCCTCAGCCACCTTTGCTGGCTGATGAATTCTGGGAGTTGAAGTCCACAAGTCTTAAAGTTGCCAAGGTTGGAGACCCCTGTAGAGGAATCTTGGTCTGGGTTTCCATAGAAGAAACAAGCCAACACTAACTAGAATCCATTTGCCCTGTTGTGAATCTCTCAGCTACAGTCAGCTTCCTCCATTTTTCCCTGTCATCCCATTAATTCCCCACCCCACCCTCCACTTTTTCCTGTGATAAATTTTCTGTTGTGTGAAAAAAGAAGGAGTTGCTTATGAGGGATTTCATGCGACAGGATGGCAAATACTGCATAGAGTAATTGATTTTTTTTTTTACTGATTGAGTTCTTTATCCAGAATCTTGATGTTGTTTCCATAGGGCATCTTAATTCCTTCAGTTTTCACTATTTTTCCTCTATTGATGGTGAGGATGGCACATTTGTCCAGTCCAAACTCCACTGCAATATCTTGGCTGTGTATACAGACAGTGTTGGGCAGCGATTCTATTTTAGATGGTGTTTTTCCATGCAGTTTCAGATTGACAATGTAAGGAGGTAGGATAGCCTGGCTGATGTTTTTGATGTTTCATAGCGATGGCCTGACTTGTTTAGTATTGTCATAGGAATCAATGCAATCACAAACAGTGGTAATAATGATGTTCTAATTCATGGTTTTTTTTACATGTAGCAAAATTTTCATCAGGGCCACAGTTATAGGATAAATTCTTGTATTTTCACCCATGTAATCAAGGAAACAAAAAGAAAAACCTAGTTCAGGTGTGTACAGCTTAAGCACCCAGATCTTTTGGAATATGTATATAGCATTAGTGTCTGAAATCAAGGGGGCAATCTATTTTACAAATTATTTCCATTTTGCACACAGAAAATATCTGTAATAAGATAATTCTATCTATCTATCTATCTATCTATCTATCTATCTATCTATCTATCTATCTATCTATCTATCTATCTATCTATCTATCTATCTATCTATCTATCTATCTATCTATCTATCTATCTATCTATCTATCTATCACATTTGGATTGAACCAGAAAGAATGATGTCTCTGATTCAGAGCTACTATGGAGTCCTGGTCTCGAAGAGTCCTCATAGTTCTCCCTCTCTTATTTATTTATTTATTTATTTATTTATTTATTTATTTATTTATTTATTTATTTATTTATTTATTTATTTATTTATTTATTTATTTATTAATAAAATTTGTATGCCGCCCAACTCCCAAAGGACTCTGGGCGGCTCACAACATATGAATAAAAACACCAATAAAAACATAAGTACAATTTAAAAATATCAAAAAAACATTTACACCTACATACATGGGCCAATCCATAGGTTATTGGCCCCAGGCCTGCCGGAAAAGCCAGGTCTTAACGGCTTTACGGAAAGCCAGTAAGGTGGGGGTAGTACGGATCTCGGGGGGAAGTTGGTTCCATAGAGTCGGTGCGGCTACAGAGAAGGCCCTCCCCCGCGGACCCGCCAGCCGACACTGTCTGGCTGATGGGACCTGAAGAAGGCTGACCCTGTGCGACCTCACTGGTTGTTGAGAGGAGTGTGGGAGAAGGCGGTCCTGTAGATAAACTGGTCCTGAGCCATGTAGGGCTTTAAAGGTAACAACCAACACCTTAAATTGTGACCAGAGCGCAATCGGCAGCCAGTGCAGCTCGCGAAGGATGGAACTCGTGTGGGTGTACCTTGGCACACCCACAACTGCTCACGCAGCTGCATTCTATATGATAACTCTTATATGATAACTAAGTCCCAATTAAGACCAGTTGAGTAGGAAAAATATATCATTATTTAGATACATTCCCCCCCCCAACAATAATATAAGTCATATTATTTCCAGTTAATCTTGTTTCCATGTGAAATTTATTTCTATAGTTCTTAGGACTATTTGCCAGACTTCTAAGACTTGAACCACTAATTTTATGAATCAAAATGTACTTATTTGATATGTCAACATTTGATTCAAGTAGAGCTTTAATCTTATGAAAGCTTAGCAAACACTTTTAGCAATTAGAGATAGATGGCATCTCAAGGTGCTGTTTAATCTTCAGTAGTATATTTATGGAAGGAAAAATTCATTATATTTTCAATTAATATCTATGAGAATGTTTCTAGAGCAGCTGCTTTGAAAAGTTCAGCATTTTTCAATGTTGTGTTTTCCAACTGTTTTAGATTACAGTTCCAGTAATTCTTTAACTAACATTTAGGGGCAATGGCAATTATAAGCCAGGACATCATGTTGAGGACACTGTTATAGATCAACAAAACATAAAGTTGATCTTTGCAAATAGCATTAAAATATACAGTTTGGATTGAGACATATTGAGATTACAATATGTCTCCCTTAGCAGATGCAAAACAATTAAAGTGCTTGGATTCACTTGTTTTAGATTGTAATCATAATGTTTGCTGCTAAGTATCAAGTGGCATTAGTCTGTTGTGGCTTTTCAGGACTACTTTAGATACTTTTTATTGCTTGATCAGTTTTGATTTATATATTTCTGTATTCTGTGTTCTGCTATAGCCAATGAGGAAAACAACATTCATATGCTCTGTTCTTAAAGGGAGGAGCAGTAGCTGCTGGCAGCTACTTATGCTCTACCTTTCTGTCTTGACGATGATCCCAGTCAACTTTAATTTATATAAAGAATCAGGCAGTAGGTTATGTGAAAAGCCCTTGGCCAAAGAGTTTGAGTGTTGGTTACTCTAACCGTAATCAGTTAGAGTACCAACATGAGGCTAACTCAGCCTTCCTGCAGCTAGAAGTGAAAATCTCTTAGAATCGCGAGTGTTGCAATGGCAAAGCATACTGGAATTAAATATTTGTCCATTTACTGTAAGATTATCTAATTAACTGTAATGTTCTTTCTTATCACATGTCCAGTTCTCTTAACTGAATTGAGCCTGGGGGATCTGGAACATGCAAAACATGGATATTATGTTTTTTCTTCCTTCCCTATGAATCGGTGCTTTGCAATTATGGGCGTCTCTAATTATTAAACCTGTGTCTACACATTGGCAGCTTTTATATGTCATGCTAGGATTTAAGCTTGAAACTAATTCAGTCTACATTCATTGTACACATGATAATGCAATATGCACATAATTTAGTTAATGCTACTTGTCTTCTACTAATAATCTGCCTTTTTTTTTCAAAAGGTGTTTTGTTCTTTCCTCTTATTTTTCCTGTTTTCTTAGGTTACTATAGCACAAGATAATTCACATGTATTTCTCTTTCTGCAGTTCAATCCCTTTATGTCTTAATAGATAGATCGATGACTATACAGTGAATATAGTGAATACTAAAGCGCCTGTAGAATTTTACACAAACAATGGAAAACTGGCTTTAGTCTCTCATCAAATCCGTGTAAGGATAATGATCAGAGATCATCACACAAAACTCATTCCCCGCAAAGTAGTTCTCATGCTGGGTTAAACATGTTCATTTTTTTTTTAAAAAATAGCATATTGTAAAAGCAACAGTCATCCACACACATTATGAAATGCAGATGTGTTATAGCCTCCCCAAAAGCTTTCCTTGCAAATTATATTGTAATTCTTTTCGGTAAAAAGAAATATATTTTTTGGGTTTTTCAACATATTTTAGAAATGGTAAATATTTCATTTCTTATGTGGATTGATTTTTTTTTAAAGTATAGAATTTATATATTTAATTTATATTATAATAAATTTAATGAGTTTTAGCATAGCTTCCTTCAACCAGCTGACACTGGTCATGCTACTTTGGGATGAGGCAAATTGGTGCATCAAATTTGCTGTTTAATATACTCTCAGGATTGTAGAATGACTAATTTTAGCAAAGCAAAGAAATTCTGTGGATGTCCTATGTCTTGATCTCAGACAAGGTGTCATGATGTTCTTGCAGTCAAGGCAGAGAAATGTGAATGAGCTAATACTATCATCTGATGGATTTGCAGCTAGTTAAACACACATACCCAAAGGGTATCTCAAAGGTGTCCAAAAGGTGCTTTTTCAAGAGGCAACTGGACTTTCTTGTTTTTTCTTTGAGGACATTTCGCTTCTCATCCAAGAAGCTTCTTCAGCTCTACTGGATGGTGGGGAATGGAAGGAGTTATATTCCTTGCAGGCAGCTGATCATTTTCATCCTTTTTAAGGGTCATTGAAGCACTTGGAGGTTTATCTGTGTCCTCAGGGTCACCTGAGTAGTGCTCCTGGTTCCTGTAGTCTGCAATTTTTCTCTGGAAATCCATCCCTACTCCCACACCGTTCGAAGGGTGTTCATCCCAAATTGCATAGCTAAAAGTCTGTAGAGATTCTCAGTCATCCAGGTCATGGTTGTCCCAAAGGTGCTTTTTCAAGAGGCAATTGGACTTTCTGGTTTTTCTTTGAAGACGTTTCACTTCTCATCCAAGAAGCTTGTTCAGCTCTATCTTCAAAGAAAAAACCAGAAGGATTTATATTCCTTGCAGACAGCTGGTATTTTGCATCCTTTTAGAGAATGTTGAAGTACTTGGAGGTTTATCTGTGTCGTCAAGGTCATCCTGAGTTGTGCTCCTGGTACCAGGGGTGAAATGCTCCCGGTTCGCTCGTACCTGTTGGTTGCCATAGAGCTGGTCGCCAAGGTAGTGCAAGGCACCGCCCACCCGCCCAGATGCCGCCATTTGGGTTCTTTTACCCTCTGCGCATGCGCAGAATGCTTTGCGCTTGCACAGAGGGTAAAAGAACCCAAATGGCGGCGTCCGGGCAGGTGGGCGAAGTCTCCCGCTTCCGTCGCTACCGGCTGTCCGGTGACCCGCAGGCACGCCTGAACCGGGAGCATTTCACCCCTGGTGCCACGCCCCCTTTGTCACCTCATCACGTGCGGGGAGAGGGCGGGGCAGGGGTCGCGGGGATGTCGTGGCATTAGGAAGGTTGAGAACCACTGGTCTAGAGTAATGTAAATTTCTTTGCGCTATAACTTTTCAAGTGAGGCTTTCTGTTTGATAATGTTGGTGGATCCTTAAACAAATCATTCATTAAGATATCTTCAAATTAATAGGTTCCCTGCTTCTGTAGATGTAACATGAGATATTTTTAAGCAATATGATATCCAGAATTGCCTTACATTGTAAAAGAATGGGCTAGAGTCTATATGAAAAACATATTCCAGGATGCTTGGAGGAGTAGCAAAGGTTGGATCCCAGGTTAAAGCACATAGATGGATTCAGTTCAGTGTGGTTTTTTCAATACTTTCAGATGTGACAAAATAGTATAACAATTTTTGCAAATGAATAGATCTGCTGCAAACAGAATTTGATGGTTTATCAATTCTGTGTGAGTTTGTAGGTAAAATATGGATACTTTGAAACTTTTTAAATGGTTGAGCAGAGTTTTATGGTAGAAAAGTGATTTCACATTTAATCAAATCAGCTATGAAGTTCTTTCTGCAGGCTTGATTTTTATGTAGAAATACTTTTCTTATTATACTTGCTAGTACTATAGATAAATTTAGAACTAGATGTGGTTTAGATAGATTAGACAGAAATAGGTAGATGTGCAAGCCATTTAGATACAGGTGCAGTTTGGAGTGATTTATTGGAGAAGATTAGACCATGCAACTAGGCATATATTTTAAGGGATTTAAAACATGATTGATACCAGAAGATCCTTACAACGGGTATAAGATGAAGAAAGCAGAGCTGAAATAGGTAGCATATACTTTAGAATGGAGAGTAGCAAACACAGCTAGCAGAAGCCTACATCCAGTAAAAGTTTCATTGGAAAATTACAGTTATAGTGAATTTAGCAGATTTCATACAAGAACAGGACCTAGTTAGTTTAAAGCAGATGAATAGACCCGAATAATGTGGGTTTGTGTTTATCTGTTTATGTATCTCTGTGTGTATGTGTATGTTGGTGTTCCTATTTAATATTCTGTGTTCCCAAGAAAACAAAAAGAAAGTTAGATAAGTAGCTTTATTGCCAATTTGAGGAAACCATACATACAAAGGAGTACTGTGTGTACTAGCACAGAAAATCTGTCCTCTATATATGACAATCCCAAGACTGCAATCTTGGATCTTGTTCCATCCTTTCTGAGCCAACAAAACTTTGGGGTGGCCTTTTCTCTCTCTTGAAAATGTCTGCCATCTGTCCCTTGTTTATCACACAGCTCTGGCAGGAGAATCTGGAAAATTCACTAGCAGCAACCCTTACATCAAACTTCTATTGGACTAGAATAGGTAAAAGGTCCTAACACTTCTTTTGAATGTTTATGGATATTATAGTAATGACCATTAAGCTCTCTGAAATTGCTTGAACCAGGTTTTAATCTCAGAGAAGCCCAAGAAAGCTTTCTGAAACTTCTAAATTAAGTCTCTATTATGGAATTAATTCTAATTAAGATAGAGTTCAAATCACAAGAGTTGGAACTCTTAATACATTTTATCAAGCATATTTGAAGTCTGAAGCTTCATTTATTTTTAATACGTGATACAAAAGTCCAATAACATACCATTGGGATAAAGATTTTAAAAATCAGAAAACAACAATGCGTAATCATCTGCAACTGACTCGTGGCAAGTTTGGCTGGAGATTCCTTCTCCACTTCATTTGAATGATTTAAAGTTTTCTGGACTGACTAATTCCACGTTTCATCTAATTAGATTTACTGGCAAGATTGCCAATAATGTCCACGTCTACTAAATCCTGTTTCATACGTAAGTATATAAGTAAGCCTTAGCTCATCTCAGGAATACAAAGTATAAACAACATCACACATTTCCTCCAATGGATTCAGAATAAAAGAAGAAAGAAAAATATTGAAGCAAAAAGTCTCCTAGTGTTGCTGTTCCAGTTCAGACAGAAATGCAAGTCTTGCAAGGTGTTACTGAACAAACAGTGCAACTCCTCCTCCAAGCATCCTGGAACATGTCTTTCATACAGACTCTAGCCCCGTGATGGCGAACCTATGGCACGCGTGCCACAGGTGGCACACGGAGGCCTCTCTGCCGGCATGTGAGCCGTCACCCAGCTGAGCTCCACCACGCATGTCCGTGCGCGCCTCCCGCCGGCCAGCTGATTTTCGGGTCTCTGCAGCACTGCTGTTTAATCAAAATGCAGTTAAAACACTATACAAGCCATCGAGAATATAACTATATCCAACAGGAACAGGAAGTGCCTCACAGGAGCAGATAGAGGTAAATCCTAGAGAGGCAGGAAATGCATCACTGAACAATGGAGATGAATGCTAGAGAGGAATAAAGCTGCATACATGGCCGACATAACACCTGTAACAGAGTAGGCATGCGCGGGGAGGGGGGGAGCGCGGAGGGGTGCGGCTCCCCCCGCGCCCCTTTTTTTATCCCAGGAGGCTTCAGGGAGGCCCGCTAGGCCCAAAATGGGGCGCTGGGGGGTGTCGTGCATGCATGCGCAAGGGGGCATGGCGCGCATTATATTATGGGTGTGGGCATGCGCATGTGCGCTGTCCTGCACGCGCGCACGCGCGCTTTTGGCACGCAAGGACAAAAAGGTTCGCCATCACTGCTCTAGCCCATTCTAGTGTGTATTAGGGCAATGAATTCTATAACACTAGTGGTTTAGTAGAGAGATCCAGAAGTTGATTGTTTCTAAGAAACAATCAGAACATCTAATTACTCATATTTCTTAAACAAACAGTTAAATAACATATTCTCATCTTCCAGCCTTTTGTTCATTCTTTTTTTAAATTTAGAATCCCTTGGGAAAACAAATGACTACAAGATGGCAGCAAACAAATGCAGAAAACACCCAACATTTTTCTGCCGGATCCTGTCCTATGGATTTTTTACAGTCCTCTGCCTTATGGGAGAGGAGGGAGAAGCAGAGCAGATCCCCCTCCAAAGAGGACAAAAGATGAGTCAGCCAGGGATGGAAGTGGACAGAGGGCAAACTTTAAAACATTTGGAGTGTTTGGAATAAAACTGGATGTTTGCCCATCCTAATCTGAGTTATACCACTCCAATACATACTAACTACAAATATTTTCACATCTCCTAGACTCAGATTTGTAAAGGGGTTACTATTGTTTTAGCTGGGAACCAGGATATTAAGTTTTTCATGGTAGTCAAGAGGTGCTTCCATTGCCAGTAGTAATATGCCAATGTGCTCTTTCCTAGCTGAGTTACATGTTGTTTCAATTATTGTAAAACACTCTTTAAAAATATTTGAAAACTTGAGCTGCTCCAGATTGTTATGGCCAGGCTATTAATAGCCAGGTATATAAATTTAACAACAACAACAACAACAACAACAACAACAACTGACTGGTTTTATGGAGCATGGGGCTTCATTCAGTAATGAATGATTACTATTTTGTAGAGAGCCACTTTTGTTAGTAGTTAATTCCTCAGTCTAGAAACTGTGAGTTCTAGTCCTTCTTTGGCATAAAGCCAGATAGGTAACCTTGGGCCAATCACTGTCAGCCCTAGAAAGTAGGCCAACTACTTCTGAAAAACCTTCCAAAGAAAATTGCAGGTACTTGTCCAGGCAGTCACCAAGAGACAAAAACTGTCTCAAAAGTACATAGACACTCACACAAATCTCGACTCAGCGCATGGCAACACTGACTGAACTTGACCAGGAAGCTAAGTTTCAGTTTGATTTCCAGAGAATACCAGGGAATTTAATGTGTAGATTGGGAAGTAAAAACAAATAATCAACCCCCTCTGGAAAGAAACAGTGACAACCTATTTCTGTACCGATATTAAGAAAATTACATGGACATCTCATTGAAGCTACCAGGTCTGCTTAGAGACTTTATTTTTACAGTTATGCATACTTCAAAGTATGTAAAGTATTGAAGTATATTCCAATCTAAACTTCATCTATTGTGAATCATATGTATTATAGGACCAGCTTATCTGAAAGACTATATGCTCACTTCTGAGATTGTTCAAGCAATAAAGTCTCTGTCAGAACCATTCTTCTAAATTTTCCAGGGAAGCTCTCCCTATTAAGTGCCTCACTCTGAGAAATCCTCAGAACAAGGTATTCAATGAGTTCTGAAGAGCTGCATTGCTGGAAGAACAATGTA
This sequence comes from Thermophis baileyi, assembly GCA_003457575.1. Taxonomy (NCBI): domain Eukaryota; kingdom Metazoa; phylum Chordata; class Lepidosauria; order Squamata; family Dipsadidae; genus Thermophis; species Thermophis baileyi. The sequence continues at coordinate 2,046,219 of QLTV01004253.1, read as the reverse complement.
TTCTCTGGGGTACAAGATATTCCCAAATGAGTTTTTCTAAATGGGGTGGGAGGAGGAACTCTTAATAGTGAGACATTCTCTGTGTGGGGACTGTGGCAGGCATACAGTATATGCCATGAGAAGCCAACTAACTGCTGTCCCAGATAGTATACAAAGTCTCACCTTAAGGTCACCTTCAAAAGAAGCCTACACATTGGTCCTTTTGGAGAGTGATGTATAAGTGAGTAGCAAAGACGATAGAAGCTTCTTTATTTGCGGCAACCTGTCTTCTCAAGGTTCCCCTTACAAATAGATACAAACATCACAACATGTTTGACATCGTTATTTCTTTGCTAAGAGAAATTCCATTTTTTTTTAAAAAAAATAGGCTGTTGTTAAAAGTTTAAGAAAGGAAGCAAAAACAAATAATAACCTTTGATGGTTTTTAAGCGATGAACTGTATCATTTTTGGAGTTTTAAAAAAGTCAGCATGAATTGTGCCTAAAAATATAGACAATTTCTCTTCTGTTGGTACAGACAATGTCTTCATTTGACAACACATACTTGTCATTACTGAATTTCTGGCTGTGAAGAAGTTGCTTATGCATTTATTTTCTCTTCTTGGAAGCCACATTCAGCATTTCAATAATGTGCTCTGATTTTTTTTTAATGCAACATCTTCTACTTAAAATCACCCTTAATGATGATTGAGAAAATAAACCCTAGACTTAATCTCCTCACTTCCTTTCTTTAATATCGTGTTGTGGAAGAATTGTTTAATTCTATTTTTCTTTCTTCTCTGGCCTAAGACTTTTACCTGAAGAATCTGTTAACAAGAGCAGCTCATTATTTTCACTACATCTTAGTAATATAAATGACATTTAGTCTTCTCTCATGTTTCCTGCTGCTGCAGGCTGAATATGGTAAATTAGTCCAGTTTAGGAATTGAGCAGGCTAAGAGTGAAATTTCTACCTTTTGTCAGGGTTCAAATGACACATTAAAACATAATTTTTTTGGTTTTGGTTTAGCATAATCTGCCAAGCCCTTGTAGGCTACAAATAATGATTTATGCCTTAGAATGGTCTGTGATCTCAGACACTTATATTTGATCTGTATTTGTTTTAAACTTTAAAGAAGCGGGATTGTTGTTGTTAGTTGCGAAGTCATGTCCGACGCATCACAACCCCATGGACAACGTTCCTCCAGGCCTTCCTGTTCTCTACCATCCTCTGGAGTCCATTTAAGCTCACGCCGACTGCTTCAGTGACTCCATCCAGCCACCTCATTCTCTGCCGTCCCCTTCTTCTTTTGCCCTCAATCATTCCCAGCATTAGGCTCTTCTCCAGTGAGTCTTTCCTTCTCATTAGGTGGCCAAAGTATTTGAGTTTCATCTTCAGGATCTGGCCTTCTAAAGAGCAGTCAGGGTTGATCTCCTCTAGGACTGACCGGTTTGATCACCTTGCTGTCCAAGGGACTCGCAGGAGTCTTCTCCAGCACCATAGTTCAAAGGCCTCAATTCTTTGGCACTCAGCCTTTCTTATGGCCCAACTTTCACAACCATACATTGCAACTGGGAAAACTACTTGCAATGTCTGGCTGTGAAAAAGTGGGATAGGAAGAGTGTTGATGCCTTTGAACTTTGGTATTGGAAAAGACTCCTGAGACTATTGTGGTCAGCCAAGAAAACAAACCAATGGGTCATTGAAGAAATCAAGCCAGAGTTTTCATCAAGGAACAAATGACCAGACTGAAATTATCCTACCTCGGACACATTATGTGAAAACCCAGCTGGGAAAGGTTGAAGGAAAGAAAAAAAAAGAGGACAACAAAGAGCAAAATGGATGGACTCAGTCATAGTGATAATAAATACCCTACTGAGAGACTTGAAGGAACAGCTTAGGGATAGATAGTCATGCAGAAAATGTATCTATGTAGTCCCTAGGAGTCAAATATGACTTGATGGCATATAATCAATTAATCATTTCAAAATATGGAGGTCTTACATACTCTTAAATTTTCATTAAAGGTGTGTATTCATTTAAAAAAGAAAGTTCAGATACTTATTTATTAAGGATGCCATGCATTCTGTTGGGATATACATGGAAGGAGAATAGAATAATAGGAATTTTTCCTTTTGCTATGAAGATATCTGCTTAAAATATTGGCCAATGTGAAGAATATGGTGGTGTCATTGAATGGAACCTTGTGTCCTTAATTCTGCTATGATTCAATTGTATAGGCACTGAGAGCATTGGACCAGATTTACTTTAGGAAAATGAATCTGGCTCCTAAGAATTTCTGTAAGGGATCTTGTAAAACCAGATAGTCTTAAGGTTAAATTGGTCTGGGTTCATTGCTCAGATAATTTACAGTATGCTAAATTCTCTTCTTACTACCCTCAATGTAAAGCTCACTGAACTGGTTTCTAAATAGGCATTATTAATAAGATTATAGGGTCAATTTTTTTTTGTTATTCTTTTGTTTTTATAAAATATTTTCTTATTTTATTTTGCTATTTCTAATATATGCCCTATGCTATGTTCATTCTACTTAACATAAATGCAGCATTCTTCTGTTTAAAAAGTGATGGCATTGTTGTTGTTTTTTCTTTTGAATTCACCACTGTACTTTGTAACTGTCAAAGGATGGCCTTCAAGCGAATGAATCACAGCAAGACTCAGAATGTTGCTGACAGTAACTCTCTATCTTAATTCTAAAACTGTTCTGGAAAATACAGTTTGATATTATCTTTCGAAATTTGTGAGATTGATTTACAAGGTGGAGAGGTCATAGCTATGCCATAGCAATTCTGAAACAATGGCTTAATCTTACAGAGGTTTTATGGACCATGTAAGGTAGGATTAAAAATCCAATTTTTGGACTATTAAAACAAGGAATTACATAGAAATTAAAATACCACAACCAAATAGGACTGCAAAAGACATATAATATGTGGGGTTCTTTTGTCTGCCAATGGAATCACATATTTTTAAATCTATTTCAAATAATGTACAGCATTTGGAATAATATTAAAGTAACACATTTTGTTCTTACATGTTTAAAATTAAGTTATGTTTATGAATAGGCTTTATTGATATGGAATTGTGTGCTTTATATGGTAAGCATTATTATACTATGCTTATACCATGTGATCTGGAAACCTAGGAAAGAATTTGGTTAGCAAGTAAATAAATTCCAAGGATTGTAAACACTTAAATGCATCCAAATCAGGGATAACATTTTGTGAATTACATTAAATATTAACAAACACATAGTAACTTCTGATGGTCTAAACATAAAACATATGATAATCTAAAGAAGACACACCTAATATATGATGTATTATGTGGGACAATGGTTACTTCCTAATTTGTTTCGCCAGTTATTAACTGTCTGCATGGACAGGAGGACCTACTCTACTGAAGATCTTTGGGAATAGAAAGTTCTAATGAAAAGGAGCATGATAATCTAGCTATTTATATTACCTCCTTTATAGGCAAAGTGGGCAATTATTATCATGGAAAGTCCAGAAAGGCATAGAAAGCCATAGCTGGACCAATAATACATAATTATTAATGGAGAAAACACATGCTGTTACAGTGCATTTTAGGCTTTAAAGGCATTATTAGAAAGTTCTGAATGCTATTAATATCATGCTGTCAAATTTTGGTAGCAACCACATTTCTGATTTGGAATACACAGCCACATAGTAATGAAAAGATTTGAAGGTCCCCCCAAATGATCTTAAGGCCTCACAGTCACACTTCTTGTTCACCTATACTAAACACCAAATATGACTGACATATAATACAACATAGGAAAATTCCCTATCCAATTAAAAGTAAAAAATAACATTAAGGAACAGGAGCTATGTAGGACAGAGTATAGGGAGCCATAGCAATTATCCTACATACTTCTTTGTTAAGAGACAGATATTGAAATACAAGCTTGTATAACATCAAAAATCCCAAGTGAGATATTAGGGTTTTATGGTCAATCCTGAACAGTTATCAGAAAGTCTTGCAGATTGCAAGAGTGGACAAAAGAAAAATATAGCAAAGGGCAAGTGCAAACTGTTGAATAAGTAGAGAACAGATACAAAAAAAGTATCATAATAGTAGAATTTGTCCTTAGTGTGGTACAGAAAAGAAGCATTTGATTTTTTTTTCCTGCCACCGAATCCCAAGTTTTAGGATTAGTCTTCTTGTTATGAGGCTAGGAAATGTAATATAATGACATTTCTTTTCCTTCATACTCTCCCACGCTTGCCTTCTGAAGAAAACCAACCATCTTAAGGTGGAATGGTGGAATCGTACACCACCTAAGGCCATAGGGCCACAATTCTTGAAATGCCTTAGATCCAACTCCCAATGCCTATAAATCTTTTATTTAAAATGATATTGAAAAAAACACAACCAAAAAGGGATCCATCATATGAACTGTATTTAGAGAAATGTTTTTCAATAAATTCTACTTTATTCCATTTCCATCTGTGTGAGCAACACTCCTTGAAATCCCTAATTTAGTCACTAGAGCACATACTAACTGTGCATTCATCAGTGTTACAGGGATAGAATGAGGAGTAGGTCTGTTTTTACATGCTTGCCTGCAGAAGAGAAAAGATAAAATTACAGTACAATATGGTAGCTTTTTTACTTCATCCTAATCCTGAACATTAGAACAGTGATACTGAAATAATTACTGCATGGTATTTTAAGAGTACAGACACCTGCACACACATATACTTTTGCACAATCATTGAACATCCAAATATGTCTGTTTCTTTCTCTCCATATACAAAGACACGTACACAGATGGAAAAGTAGTTTTGCCATAGTAAGTTCTGCAATTACAGTTATAAGATTCATAGTTGCATATCACATTTCAGTGTTTAAGTTCAGCTGTAATGAAAACTCTATTAGCAATGGAAACACTCATATTTCCTAAATAAGGAAACACGCTGCACCAAATCTCAACTGGATCCTGTAAATCAGGAGCAGTTATTGTTAATGGTTAAGGACAACTTTCTGGGATTGAGTATCAACCTAATTCAGTATCCCTTCATTAAAATTTTCTAATGCCAAATGCACATGAATATAGTGCAATAATGGAATAATAATATGTTCTCTTCAACTGCTCCAAGAATCCAGCAGCCAAAGATTTATGAGTGTGTATGAGAAATATCCTGGCTTGGTCATGATATTAATCAGGTGAGATGATCTTATTTTGACCTCTTTGGTCATAGACTGGGGAAGTCTGAAACATATCAGGAAGCATATTTTGAAGGAAAAAAAAGTTAAGCTTAGGTTATATTGATTACATATTATATGGTGTCTTCTACTACAAAAAATTGGCTATCTAAAAGTTCCTAAAAGTTCCCTCCTTTCCCAACATCCTCTAATCTTCTGGACATGCTCTCCAAAGATAACTATGGTTTTAATTTAAATTCTCTTGTTTTGGCTTATTTCCTCTCTCCTATGAAAAGCCAAATGATGTAATTCATATACTTTCTAGAAGTCTAGTTGGCATATTATAATATAGTACCACTTTATTAAAAAAAAGTTATTTTCACATTCCTCCTATTAAATGATATACATGTATAACTCAAATTGCAATTTCTTTCCAGAATCAGACACAAGCATATTTCAATAAATTATTCTCATGTTCCAGACTCTGGGTGATTTAAAACCCCAATACATTGACAATTTAGCCGAATAAAGACATCTGTTTCATAATGTAATGTGCTATTATGTATTGCACACCATATCCAGGTTTCTTCATTTCCCAAATTATATTACATGATATCGATTTCTATACTGTTCTGTCCAGAAGTGGGTTCTAATTTACCTCGCTGCTGGTTCGCTTCCTCCCACGCCACGTGGCCGTGCCTCGTGTGCGCGGCCACATGGCGCAGTGCAAAAAAATACCCCCCCCAAAAAAAGCTACGCAGTGCCAAAAACTCGGCTTCTGCACATGTGCAGAAGAAAAAAAACCCGGGAAATTTTTTTTAAATTTTTTTTAAAAAAAAATTTCAAAAAAAAACATGTCGGCGCCCACGGATCGGCACTGACCGAACCAGCTCCGTGACATCATCGTGATGTCACCAGCGGGTCGCTACCTATTCAGGCGAACCGGTCCGAACCGGGAGGAACCCACCTCTGGTTCTGTCCCAGTTTGAGTTGCTGATACTTATAGGATGGGCAAAATGTAACTTGGAAACAGGCAGGTAACTGAAAAACTAATTCAATTCATTCCTAGAAGTGCCTATTATATGAGAATGAAGATTCTATTAATTCATTAATAAACTTTATAGTAGCTGGCAATCTCACTGAAGGCAACTCTAGGAAACATGCAATAATAGATAAAAGGAAAAAAAATGAAAACAGCAAATACAAATATAAAAAAACCATAGCAATAAATATCCTAAAAACCCAAAATACAACCGTAACTGAAAAACTGCTCACCTTAACAATGGAGCCATCCAAACAAGCTCTATCTGAGATTGTGCTTCTTCCTGACCAAGAAGAATCAGGAAAGTAGAATTAAATAAGTAGGAAGCTAAGCTTCCCCTGTTGTTTTTTTCCCGTCCTGCGGTTGTGTGTCAACATGCTCTGGGTCCCATCAATTAAATAATGCCATCTGGTGAGGCCCAGGAAACTTATCTTTTCTCCCATGACACCTGCCCTTTGGAACACCATTTCCTCTGAGATTTGTAGGTCTTGCACTCGGGCTTTGTTTAAATGTTCCATTAAAACCTAATTGTATCCCCAGGCTCTGGGTTAGTATGGATACATGGTCTCCTTGTACGGCCTTCTGGTTTTAAATGATTGGATTTCCCACCCACCCCCAGACTTCCATGATTTCTGCATTTTATAGTATTTTTATAAGTTGTTCAGAGTTGTAACATATTGGGGTGGCCTATACATTTCATAAAGAAAAAAAAATAAAGAAATAATGTATCAGGGCAAGAAGACCAAAACAAAGTTAGGTTCGCATACTGTAATATTATAAGCCTCTGATCTGAGTTAGCAAACCAAAAGTCTTAACATACTGTGCCCCAAACAAATCAGACAAATGATGGATGAATTATGGCCTGAGTCATACATACCCTGTTTCCCCCCAAATAAGACATTCCCTGATAATAAGCCCAATCGGGCTTTTGAGTGCATGGCAATAAGGCCAAGCACTTATTTCAGGGTTCAAAAAAATATAAGACAGGGTCTTATTTTTGGGGAAACACGGTAGTAAAATCTGAGCTTAGCAAAAGAACAAACAAACAAACAAAAATAAACTATGCAATTACTGTTGAACCTGGTCTAGAGTCTTCGTTACACCCAGCTGCTGACTGTTTTTACAGCAGCAGTAAGAGAAATAGTCCTGATAAAGAGTGTCTCTTTTAAATTAGGGATAGTGCATGGAAGGGTCATATGAAACGGCTTCCTGGAAGAAGATTACAGTGGTGAGAATATGTAGGCATTTATTTAACAAAAAGTTCCTTTAGTGTCAGATAGCCTGGTTATACATGTACTACAGTTCTGTCTTCATAACCTAGTCATTATAGGCCAGTGCTCGCCCTCTTCCTCCTCTGAATTCTCTCATTTGTCAATGTATTTTTGGAAATGTGGCTTGGAAATGAAGGTTGCCTTCAGGGCACTACTATGCTGACGTTTATTATTCATAGTAAGCATTTCATTCTTGAGCCGTTGTGTGGTCTTTGCTGAGGTTTCTTTGGAACAGACTGGCCTAGTTTCCCTATCAATTCACATTTAAATGTGTTCAGGGAGCATGACCTAGTTGTCTCCCTGCTGTCCCAGAAGGCTTAAACTGGAAGGACAGGAAGAAGCCACATACAATCCTATATTTTGTTTGCAGGAGAGAGCAAGAATCAAGGGAGGCAGGAATGGAAGACAAATGCTGCAAGAAACACAATACAAAACAAAAAACATCCAAAACAAAACAGAGCTATTAAGCAAGCTACTGTGCATAAGATGAGTAGTCATAAAAGCCAAAAACACCCATTCATAATTCCCTCTTAGTTGTTTGGTATATTTGCAAATGTACACCCATTAGATTTATCATATACACATACCTATGGTAGAATGCAGTATTTTGCTGTAATGTGCTGTTTTCTTTCCTGCCTAACATGTGATGATCGCAAATACCATATTCCTCTGAACTCTGTCAAAGAAGTCCCTTGCATATTTAATTTTGCTCATAGAGAACATGGCCACATATCATCAAAAATAGCAGCTGCTATTTTTAGAGAATATTTTCAAGTGGTTAGTTCTGGTGCTGTTTCAGGGAAGTGGAAGAAAATAATAAATCCTTGCGGCATGTTCTGGTTCCTCCACAGAAGGGAACATCCCCCACCTCCCGTCATTTCTGCAAACCTATAGCTTTAAAATAAACTGTACATCATTATGTTTTCATTATTTCAAGGACAAGATCAGGTAGGCATACAGCATTGCAACCTGGATTTAAGAAAGAGGCTGACCAAGATGAAGGAAGTTTGAATGTTGACTTAGTTCCTGGATTCCACGGAAGTACAAGATTATTCCTAAACAACAGACACTCTTTTTGTATTGGAAGTAGTGTTAGGCAGGTGTACAGAGAGTGTTTGTGTGTGTCTTTGAATCAGTGTTGACTCTGGCAAGTGTCTGGATACATCCTTGCAGTTTTCTTGCCAAGATTGTGGTTTGCCATTCTTCTATAAGCGGTGTAGATTTATATATTTGTTAACAGATAGATTAACATGGTTGTTCTTCAATATCTCAGCTAGGTTTCCCAGACCCTCTTTTACTTCCTTGAGTTTTTGTCCTAGACATTTCGTGGCTTGTTTACTTATGTCCCTTTCCCCTCCTTTCCCTTTCTGTACCTTTCCCAGCTTACTTTGATTTTCTTCTTTTCTTCTTTGCCTACTCCTCCTGGACTACATTAGTAGGCCAGATATTAGGAAGCATTGTACAACTACCTGATTAAGCAAAAGCACCAGCATTTTGTGGAAATGCTGTACATTCAGAATATTGATGCTGTGAAGTTGTATGAGAGTAGCAGCAGTGCCAATATTTTTATTACACATTTCTGGGCTATAGATCAGAAGCATTCTGGGGCTGGGGGCTTTTTTGGTGGGAAATTTTCCCCAACCTATTTGCAGAATTACTCTCTTTTGAAGGCTCTCGGGTCTTATGACACTATGTTATGCAAGTACTTTTATTTTTTCAGGCATTTTAAGATTTTTATACACTTTTGAATGTCAGAGACTATTATCTTTTTTTGTCGCAAAGCGACATGCTGAAAGGACTAATAGTACAATAATACCATACTGGTGAGAGTGGGATGGAGTTTAAAGTGTGTGTTTTGCTTTTATGTAGGTTAAAGCACATTTTCACTTTGTTTATGTTGTTTATTGCTGAAGAGTAGAAAGAAATTCTGACTAATTTTCCATCAAATGTTATGATGTGATTACACATAAAAAATTGCTAAAGCCACTTGTTGCTGATAGTCTATTGATCACCATCTCGGAGACCGCATAGCTTTTAATATTTTGGAGGATGGATTTTAAACTCAGCCTCTGTTTTGATGTGACTACCTGGTCTTTGCCCTCATGAACTTGTTTTCAGTCTATGTATTCTTAGACAAGTCTTACTTTTGGGGATATGCTTATTACCTATAGAAGACATGATATTATCTATTATACATAAATAAATGCATTCTTAAGGCAGACAATTAAGACCCAGGGAAGTTGCCCACTGCCTGCTGTTCTTCATGCATTTCTAACTACAGTGAAGTAAAATGCATTCATTCTAGAAGAAATTTTGAATTGAGCAGCTGCACAGAATAGTATAGAATTAGCTCTGATTTTATAAGACATCCTTTTGAGTGGAATCTGTTCAGACTTCCTTGTTTGCTTGTTCAAAAATGCAGCAATTTACTTGGCTACCTATCTGTCATCCAAGCAAACTACTCTTTACCAAGGAGTAATTTAAAGACATATGAACTATATGAGTATTCTCAACCTTCAGGGACATGTATATTTACATCTCTATTCTAAACCATATTGAGAGAACAAAGCCTCTCTTGCCAATATATAAAGAAATGTATCTTTGACCCATTTATTTGGGAGGTTTGCTAAACAACAGAAAATCAAACTGTAATGCTGCCAGGGAAGAAACCATGATAAAGTTTTGCAATATTCTTTTGCAACATATATAGGAATCAATGCTGCCTTGTTCCATATTTAAATAACATGTATGCAAGAAGAAATGAACCAGCCTAGGACAGTTTATAGCCCTATAGGCTTTGCCAGTTTTATGAAGACATTCTCCAAGTGATACACAAGATTGATGTCAAAAACATAGGAGAAGTCAGAAGGTTACAAAGTTTGAAAAGAGATATTTCTTTTATAACCTCCCCAAGTCATCTGAGAATCTCCTATACATAAGGTAAAATAGAAGTCTAATCACAGTTGTCACAAAACAATAGGAACTTCTCTACAACACCTTTCTAAATTAATCCTAGTGTCAGTTTACACTGATAATAATTATTCTTTGCTCCTTCTAACTAATGTGAATTCTTCAGAATTGTTTCATAATAGAGGAGAGGTTATTTTAAATCTTTATAATGACACACAGTAGTAATAATTTAGATCATAAAATTGCAGAATAAGAGAGTGATTTTCACCTAATTAGAATTTTCTGATTAGAATTCTTTCATTACAATCTTTTTTAAAAAACATAATAAACATATAATTATAGGATAGGTGAAAAAAATGATTCGCCTGGTTCATGCATTATGAAATGCTTCTTAAGTGAATGGCATATGTGCATCTATTTCATAAATGAGTACCCACCGGTTATTACTAGGGCTCAGTGAACTTGGATGTACACAGGAAGCTATGACCTGCCACATCTGTAGGAAGGAATGCAGCTATAGGATGAATATCTTTACATAGACCCTATGCTTTGGACTAGTGACAGCAAGCAACTGTATAGGTTTTGACCAGAGGTGGTATTCAGCCGGTTTGGACCGGTTCAGGCGAACTGGTAGTAGTGACCTGCGGGTGGGCCCGCTTACCCACCCTGGTGCTATGCCATCCTATTTAGGCACGTTTTGAAGCCGCACACATGCGTGCAAGCCAAGCATGTGAGCAAAGCGCATGAGCAGAAGGCTGCACGCATGCACGGAAGGGGCGCATGCAAGCACTCACATTTTTCGTGCTGGGCAAACCGGTAGGTAAATTATGTGAATCCCACCTCTGGTTTTGACCTCAGATAGGCTCAAACAAGAGCTCTATTCAGGCATTCAGTCTGAACACATTGGAGTTCAAAATGTGAAAGGACTAATGGTATTCATGTATTGATGGATAGATGGATGGATTGATTGATTATGTATCATCCATTTGTTGACAGTTTGAGACCACATAGGTAGATTTTTCTCATGACAATCTATCCCTAACCTGGCTTTTTAGGTCTTTCAATGGTGTACTCATCGCTTCTGTAACTGAGTCTATCACATTGTGGTCCTCTTCTTCTCCTTCCTTCTGCTTTTCCCAGCATTAGAGTCTTCCCAAGAGGACTAATGGGAAACATTCCCAGTCTCTTCATGAGTGGTGTTACCACCTCCATTCTTGTCCATGATATGTTTCACCTTGAAGTGCAGTTCTTTGAATGGGTTTTGAATTTCCTTGTACTCAGAATGATTATAACAGACCACAATAGAATTTATTATCAGAGCTTTGTATAAAATGGAAGGATTCATCTTACAATTATTCTCTGAAAAATCTATAGGTAGATTCTCAGGTCATTTGAAGGTTTTCTGATAAGCTCTTTTCTATATTTGAACTGTAGCAATGTAGTAAAATGTTTTTGAATATACAGTATATGCTACAGAGATGCTTGAGGAGGGAAAAGCTGAAATTTATCTAGATAAAATTGTAGGTTGGGAGATATCTTGGTTTGCATGACACCCTGGTCCTAATGAAGTAGGTATGCAGCTCAAGAATGTTCTTAAAGTCAACACCATCTATATTGGTAATGTGTTCTATGATTTCAAGCTTCTACGCTCATTAGGAGCCCTTTTAAAAATTGGATTAGAGCAATATACCTTTTGCTTCTTGCTACCTTGCAAAAATTTCAGATAGTGCAAAATTTAGTCATCTTGATTATCATTAGGTTCAAAAATTCTAAACATGAAGCATTACATTCTTTTAGGTTAATTGAATTTGGCTATGCATTTCTAGCCAAGTTCTATTGGTAAACTTTAACATCTTACATTATTCGATCCTACAATAGTTTAATAATCTCTTTTACTCTTGTGATCATGTTTAATATCTAAGATCTGTATCAGAGATCATAGGTTCTCTCAAAAACGTTGTTCAGCCATGGTTCCAAAATTCCACTGTTGGATTTGAGACTGCTTCTCGATTGTTTCTGGCCAGCCAAAAAGATTCAAGGGGGTTGGTATACTTCAGATCCCATCACTTAAATAATGCCACTTTGTGGGAATAAGATGATGTGCCTTCTCTGTTGCTGCATCTGCCCAATGGAATAGTGTTCAAGAGCTATGGTGGTGCAGTGGTTAGAGTGCAGTATTGCAGGCTAATTCTGCTTGACTGCTGACTGCTAGCAGTTCGGCAGTTCGAGTCTCACTGGTTCAAGGTTGACTCAGCCTTCCATCCTTCTGAGTTTAGTAAAAAGAGGACCCAGATTGTTGGGGCAAATGCTGATTCTGTAAACCACTCAGAGAAGGCTGAAAAGCATTGTGAAGTGATATATAAGTGCTATTGCTATCTCCTCTAAGGTTTGTATGATCCTACCCTGTGATGACCCGGAGCGTGGCACGAAGGCAACACAGCCAGAGAACCAGTATGAGTCCCTTTATTGGCACCAACTTTGCCCCCAATGTCCCGTTTATTTTCCGGCCTGGAGAAAAGCTCTCTCACAAACCTGCAGCAGCTTCTGGCTGCAGATACTCCAGTCCAAACACTGTAAGCAGAACGACTGCAATCAATCACTCCAGCAGGGAAAGATAATGAGTCCCAGAAGCAAAGAATTCATGGTAATAATTCCAGCAAGACAAGATAAGCACACAGAAGCATGACAATAATTCAAACAGTCAGGAGGAATGCCAGGAATTCAGGCCACAACTCTCAACACTAGATGAATTCAGCATTTGTTCCTGACAAACACCCCTCCCAATTACCTCTCCTTTAAACTCCATCCCCAGGTGTGCCTTGTAAAGGGAATTGGGACCCTTTCCTTCCTCGTAAGCCATGCAACCCATGTTGCTCTCTTCTGCGTTCTTCCCTGCACGCCGTAGGATGAGGAGGGAGTGGGCCTTGGTCTTCATCTGAACCCCCTCTCCCTTGTTCTACCTCTCCCATGCTCTGCCCAGCCTGACTTTGCCCTTCCCCAGTTTCCTCCACAGCCAACAGAGCCACTCTCCCACTCTCTGTCAGCTGTTAGTCTTCCGTCTCAGATTCAGACTCCGATGGGGGGCATGACACTACCCTATAGACCCCTAAGAAAGCATTCAACAGTCTCTGAGCTAGAATGATGTGGACTCCCATTAACTGCCAGCAATAGAGCATAATTATTGTTCCCCTCTTAAATTAGTTTCTTTTTTTCTTTTTGACTCTATGTAACCCTTTGTGAAGCATTCAGCATCACTGATTTGTGAGTGACCTTGAAGACTGATTGAATATACACAGATAAATAATTCTTGTCTGTTGTGATCTGAAACACGCCTCTTTTGCATCCATCTCCTGTATCTTATAAAATCACCATACAGTATGATTCTTTTTGTGTATGTTGTTTTCTTAAGATTTCATCTTAAGAAGTGGATTATAAATTCCTGTATAATTTTAATCTTATAAATAAAAATGCCCATGTTTGTATTATGATTGTGCAAAGGTGTGAATACTTATTTGGAAGCAAGCCCATTGATCTTACAATGCAGGCTGAGCTGCAGGAATCTCTTCCCACAGCCAGGGAAAATCTAAAATGTCATTACTGCATACTTATGAGTCAAGCCTAATACCATTCAAACCACCACTAATGTGTGAATAATAGTTGACAGTTTCCAAAGTATACTAGTCAAACACAATTTAGATCAGATGTTTAACATGGTTTTATGGCTCACCACATATTCTATTGCTTCAAAGCTAGAGATTTTTAATACCTCACCAACCATTTAGAGTCAAATATAATTGCATAATATTGCAATAAAAATGTCTGCTGGCATTTTAAACCGTATTCATGAATATTTTATTCTATATTTTAATAAAAGCATGGAGTTTAGTAGATTTTTATATTTTATAGATGTGTAGTTTGAATTAGTTTATAGTTCATTTTAATTTTCCAAAATGTTTCCTTCATTTTCACTTTAAATTATTTCCACCTGGTTATCATATTATTTAAATGTCTTCATCTCATGGATACACATTTCACTTGGCATTTCTTTCTACTAAAATATTACATATAGAATGTCACTATCTGTTCATATACAAAATAAAGTGTTAAAAATAAATACCTATAATCAATGAGATTATTGTTAATACTATATAGTTACCCATCTCACAAATGTAACTCTGGGCAACATAGAGTCTCCCAGCCCAGGACAAGTGCAACTGGTGCACAACTTATGCAAAGGTTTTCTAGGCCATGATTGCCACCTGCTGTTTGAGCAGGAGTTGTGAGTCCAGAAAGACCCCAGATTATGCCCAAGGTGAAGGTCGATTTGGGACAGTGCAACCCTACCCAGCAGCAAAGATGGTAAATTCCCAGATCTGGAAGCCACAAAACCCAAGACCATTCAATTCTGAAGTCTGTTGTTCTTAACCAAAACCCCCACAGTTTCCAAATATTAAGACAAGACTTTCATAGCGTCATTAATTGGCCAGATTCCTTGTTTAGATGCTATTTTGTAGATGACTTCTTTGCTGCTCCACACTTTTGTTGACAGCTCAGTAACTAACAACAACCTGCTGTTTATCTGAGGATAAAATGCCAGAAGATTAGATTTTTTTGCCATCTAATTGCTATATTTGACATATCTATATCTGTACAGATTGCTATATTTCAAGGAGGAAAAAATTAGGGCATTTGAGAAAATTGGGCTGACCTTTCTGAGATTAACTCTTTAATGGCTTTGCTGAAGGAGTTAAAATCTTCCTTGGTAATTTTGGTTTTGGCTGAATTATCTCTAAAAATCTGGGTCATCTAGAATCAGTTTGGAGCAATATATGGCACTCAAGCAGGGGTGAAATGCTCCCGGTTCGGGCGTGCCTGCCCGTGGTCGGAGAGCCAGTAGCGACGGCAGCTCGAGGCTTCGCCCACCCGCCCGGACACCGCCATTTGGGTTTTTTTACCCTCTGCGTATGTGCAAAGCGTTCTGCGCATGTGCAGAGGGTAAAAAACCCCCAAATGGCGTCATCCAGGTGGGTGGGCGAAGCCTCGCGCTGCCGTCGCTACCGGCTCTCCAACCACTGGCAGGCACACCTGAACCGGGAGCATTTCACCCCTGCACTCAAGCCTGTATAAGAGTAGGATATTCTAAAGCAGGGGTGTCAAACTCACCTTGTCACAGCGTCGTCACATGACTTATTGGGGCTTTTTTCCCCTTCGCTAAACCGGGCATGAGTGTGGTCAGCACATGACGCATCCGGTCCGTGAGCTGCGAGTTTGACAGCCCTGCTCTACAGCACTGTTTTCCAACCTCAGCAACTATAAGAGGTATGGACTTCAATTCCCACAATTCCTCAACCAGAATTGTGGGAATTGAAGGCCACCCATCTTAAAGTTGCTGAGTTTGAGAAAAACTGCTCTAGGTACCAAATCCCTTAATGCTCCAGAATTACTAATCCCCAAAATATATCTTCCATGTCTGTGTTGCCACAATCCCCTAGGTGGATAAACAACTAAATCAAAGAACAGCTTATCTGGAGCTTCTTTCCTCCATAAGCCTGTTCACAGTTTATTAAAGTTAAAGAACCAAGTTCAATTTTTGTTTTCAATATATTACAGCCAGGTGGTGGCTGGCTGGGGTGGCTGGTTACTGGGGAGGTAACCATCATTTATAGTTTGTTGCTGATATAGTTCCAGTTCACTACAGAGAGTTTAGGACAGTGATGGTGAACCTATGGCATGCGTGCCACAGGTGGCATGCGGAGCCATATCTGAGGGCATGTGAGGTGTTGCCCTATGTCAGCTCCAGCATGTATGTGTGTGCTGGCCAGCTGATTTTCGGCCTTCTGGAGGGTGGGGGGAGGTCATTTTCGCCTTCCCCAGTCTTCAGGAAAGGCTCCGGAACCTGGGGAGGGTGAAAAACAGCCCAACAGCCCAACCGGAAGTTCGTTTCCGAACTTCTGGTTGGGTCCATTTTTCGCCATCCGCAGGCTCCAGAGGCTTTCCTGAAGCCTGGGGAAGGTGAAAACGACCTCCCCACCACCCTCCGGAAGGCCGAAAATCAGCTGGAATCAGTTTTTCGCCATCCACAGGCTCCGGAGACTTCAGTGAGTCCTGCGTGCATGTGTGGGGGGGCAGCGCAGGGGGGGCGTTGTGGACACATGTGCGTGGGGCATTGCATTATGGGTGTGGGCACATGCGCTATCGCGCGTGCGCATGCACCCTTTTGGCACCCGAGCAAAAAAAGGTTCGCCATCACTGGTTTAGGACAATAATTCTGGAATCAATATTAGTATTTCTCAAGCTTGGCAACTTGAAGATATTCAGTAATGATGGTTAGGGAATTATAGGAGTTGAAGTCCACAGATCTTCAACCAGCCAAGGTTGAGAAACACTGACCTATATCTTCAGAAATATTGGTTGCGTATCCTCCATTCTGACAGAGACATGTAATTATACCCCACTTCAGTTAGGGGGTGATTTGAGTGAACTGAATCCTCTGGAACTACTGTTAAATTGCAAAAAGACTCTATAGTTGAAATTCTATTATTGTCACCAACATTTCTCACCACTTTAGTTGTTGCATCTGTAAATATGAATGCCAGCTTAGCCTCTGCCATTCAGAACCTCAGGTGATGTGGAGACCATGTTCGTGTGGCATATCCTATAATTGCAAAGCATTGTGGCATTTCAAGAGCTTATAATTAAGAGTGGCAAAAGCTGCTTTTTTTGGCAACTGTGGACTGTACAAACTGTTCCTTTGAATTCCTGGAGAAATGTCCAGTTTAAAGCCCTAAATACTATAATTTGGAACACTAAATTGCTATGCTATACCTCTTTTCTCATTTTGATAGTATTCTGTTTGAAACAAGGTTTTTTAGATGAAATGGAAGATTTTTACTAGCAACCTGAATCTTTGTTCTTCTGACCTCTCTTCAACTAGATATGTATGCCCATAACATAAGCATGTGAAAAGGCTGAGCACTGATGGCTGCTGGCATCCATATTGATTACTGAATGTTATTGTTTCCAAAGAGGCTCAATTTGTTGTATCTTTAAGCATACGTATATACAGTAAATTATGAATTCCATTGTTCCTTTGGTGCAATTTCTCTCTTTGTCAAAGAGATGTGCCACATACTGGTGTGACATTTTATCAGGCACAAACCAGCTTTTTTCATTTAAGAAAAGAGTGAAGGGGGATTTTGGTTTTATGATAAGGGTGGATTGGAAAGAAATGGTGTGTGACTTTTTGACCATCTATTTCCCTACTCACGATCACCCAGTGGTATTCAAGGTTGGTATTCAGCCACATAAAATCACACTTGGGAATCCAATGGTGGAGGTAGCTTGAGTTGGAGGATAAATATATGCATTTCTAGCCTGCTTTTCAGTAGCAGCTGAAAGCATCTGCAATGCTTTAAATTGTACTTATTAAAATTACTTAAAGAGTGGGGGGAATTGCAAACCTGAATGACAGGGTTAGACCTAAATTATTTGCTATGGTATAATAAAATAGTAGAATAGGGGAATTGCAATTTTTTAAAGGAAACCCCCCCCCCACTTAATCTCTCATCTCCCTTTCTGCCTGACATAATAGATTATTATTGTAATTACTGAATCATTTAGCAAAAAATTGGTATATTTACTTTATACGTTACTGTTACTAGGACGACTACAACTGCCATTACTGATATTACTCTAAAGCAGGTTACAATTTGAGTCCAGTGAAAGTCTTGGATTAAAATGCTAAAGTCCTGTGATAGGGGAAATAAGGAATAAAATAAAGTTTTAGTAGCACTTTGCTCTTAGACATGACAGCAATGGTATTTCTTAGATGTCAGAACAGTTAGCCTCTGCAGAACCGATTGCAGAAAGATGTAAATAATTTTAAAAAAAAAATCTAGGTATGACTTAATTCTCCCATCATACCAGTCTATTAAATTAGAATGCCCCAACTGAACATTGGGACCCATTCAAATCAAGTTGTGAAATTCAGTTCTCCTAATAAACACACAGATATTTGTATTCCTTACTAACCTCTAGAAAACAAGGTGAGGAATATCTAGTCCTCCTTATGTTGCTGAATTTTTATTTTTAGTATCCCTCACTCTAGCTGGTGCAGCTAAGAATTGTGGGTTTAGTACAGGGGTGGGTTCTAACTT
The DNA here is from genome assembly GCA_003457575.1 of Thermophis baileyi. Taxonomy (NCBI): domain Eukaryota; kingdom Metazoa; phylum Chordata; class Lepidosauria; order Squamata; family Dipsadidae; genus Thermophis; species Thermophis baileyi. The sequence continues at coordinate 2,027,671 of QLTV01004253.1, read as the reverse complement.
ACCTCGCCGCTGGTTCGCTTCCTCCCGCGCCGCATGGCTGCGCACGCATTGTGTGCCGTGTGGCTGTGCCGCGTGGGCGCGCATGCGCAGTGATGAAAATTCACAAAAAAATTCCCAAAAACAAGATGGCGGCACATGCGCAGAAGAAAAAAATAAAGCAAAAAATTCCCCCCCCAAAAAAATCCCCCCCCCCAAAAAATAAATAAAAAATATGGCAGCGTCCATGGACCGGCACCGACAGAACCGGCTCCGTGAGGTCACCAGCTGTTTGCTACCGGTTCTATAGAACTGGTGCGAACCGGGAGGAACCCACCTCTGGTTTAGTAAGTGACACAAGTTCTTGATACCTGGTTTAAAGTTTCTCAGATCCTGGTCAAATTAGTTGATCTATACAACTATAGAACAAGAGGGATGCTATTTTTTTCTATGCATGTTTGTCCTGCAGACCTATTCTAAGAACTGAAGAGGAACATGAGACTGTCTATAAAATAATGAAAGTCATTCCTGATATTAATGAGCAATTATCTGAAGAACAGATAAAGGAAATCAGCAAAGTAGTTATAAGAGAATACTGGGTGAAGGAAAGTACAGGTAGGTAAATATTTTTTTTTAAAAAAAAAACGTGGTTACTTCTTGAAGGGTCAGAGGTACCAGCTAATGTAAGCCAAAATAAGAGATGGTGGAACTTGTAGTCCAGTTTTATTATGGAAGCAAAGCTACACCAAGCACTGGACCAACCTATTTTATTAGATTAGGTATGTAATTACTTTTTTCCCCTATGGCAGGCAATTTTAGCAAATAACTTTCTATTACAAGATTACATTTGAAATTTTTTTAGAATCATTCATTTTTGGGGTATCTTTTATTTTTCTCTTGTTCCATTGACATTGACTTTCATCTCTATTCTAACGCTCAAGTTTATTTCCTTCCTCCTGTTCTATAATGGAAAGTAAAATGTCATTATTCTGCTAGAAAGATAGATGTGAAAAGTCTTTTAATGAGAAATGCAGATATGGTGGTTATGTTTTTACCATTAGATTATGCATTTTTCTTTCAAATACTAAAAGTGGAATTTTTTGTTTATTAAATCATCTGGTTTAACATTGTAACTTTTGTCCTTCTTCCACATCCCTTATCCAAATCCTTTTTCTTTTTGAATTTTGATTCTTCCTTTCATGGCATTCTTAAATACATTGGAGGTGTACCTAATATTGATTCTATATGAAATGAAATGATAATACACTCAGAATATCTGTTAACCACCCACAGTGGCTTTATATAAAGTAGAGTTAAAGTTAAAAAGCACTAGAGACAAAAAAATGGTCACCAGTATAGGGTCAAACCAGCATATAGAAGTTGAACTACCAAAACATACTTCCTCCAACCTTTAATTTACAACTGCAATCCTGGAATATACTGGGGTTGATAGTGTCACAAACTGCCAAGAGATTAGCAGGATCCATAGACTCAAACAGCCCGTTTTCTGCAGGAAGTCAGATAACAAGATATCCATGGACAATTGTCTTCCAGTAAAGACTGGAAACCAGATTAAAAAGTATTCTTGTATATATCGTACATTTTGAGTATATATCTGAAAAGCATCATTAAGTTCAGAGGTGGTATTCAGCTAGTTCGGACCGGTTTGGGCAAACCGGTAGCGGAAATTTTGAGTAGTTCAGAGAACTGGCAAATACCACCTCTGGCTGGCCCCGCCCTCCCGTGGGAATGGAAATTTTGCAGTAACCTTACCCGGGAGGGGGGCGGGAAGGGAGATTTG
>QLTV01004253.1:2008253-2025820 GCA_003457575.1 Thermophis baileyi | reverse complement strand
GAACCGGTAGCGGAAATTTTGAGTAGTTCGGAGAACCGGCAAATACCACCTCTGGCTGGCCCCGCGCTCCCTTCCGCCCCCGCCGTTCCCTGTCCTATATTCCCTTGTTTTTTAGCTCAGCTGAGTCACGCGGCAGAGCGGATTGCCGCACCTCAGCTGAGCTAAACAAAAGCTCAGCTCACCAGCGCTGACACCGAGGGTGGTCTTTGAGTGCTGCGCACCCTAACGCTAACCCTAACCGGTAGGAAAAGATTTGGAATCCCACCACTGATTAAGTTGCCATGACATCAAATAATGTTATTTTCAAAATGCCTCACAAATTAGTTTTAACAAGTTTTTGAAAGGATCCAATCAGAATTTTAGGAGCAATTGACAATCTCTCCTAATCCAACTGGCATGTGTGCAGATTGAACTTGGCATTTGCCCAAAGACTTAGGAAAGTCTTACTGCCACACTCATCCTCTGGAGAAGCATGATGTGTACACACACACACACACACACAAAGGAAATTGAGTTGTACTCTATATCAGGGGTCTCCAACCTTGGCAACTTTAAGACTTGTGGACTTCAACTCCCAGAGTTCCTCAGCCAGCAAAGCTCCACAAGTCCACAAGTCTTAAAGTTGCCAAGGTTGGAGACCCCTGCTCTATATCCTCACAGCTTCCCCCAAACAGCTGCCTCAAATAATTGACCACCTATGGTATCAGAAAGAGGATAAGAGATCCTTACTCTTGATTGTCTGATTCTCTCTCTCTTTTTCCTTCTCTTGGAGGTGGCAGTAGTTGGATCCAAAGAATGAAGCTCATGAATGGGCTGTAGTAACAATAATGAGTAATATACAGACAAGGGGAATTTCACCCAACCTGCCTCCTTCCAGACTGAATTCAACATTGATGTAGAAAAATAAAGTTAACTTATTGTAAGCTTTTTCTATATACATTATGAAAATTCATCTCAATGCTCATTTGTTTCAGTTCACCAAAAAGCCATTCAGAAATATTCTATTTTTGATAACACATAGAGTTCCAACTAGGATTTTATATTATCTTTTTTAAAAAATCAGTCTTGTCTGACTTAGCAAAAATTGAGAAACGAAGATTCAAATAATAATATTATTTGAATTAATCAAATATGTTCATTGGTAAGAGTTAACTATTGTGCTGATCCTTTGAAATACAGATATAAGCCAACTAAGAAGAATGTAGTAACCAAAGGACATGTTATTAATAGACAGACTAAACTGTAATCTGAGCAGACAGGAATTACATTAGCATGAATTAAGACAATGAAAAGGACAATTTTAAGGTCAAAACTTGTGATTGGGATGGTTGGGGTGAAAGCCAGCACCTTATTTGGAAAACAAAACAACTTTATCCAAATCTTGTTTACTAGCTTGGCCACAAGGACAGTTGTGTTGGATTAGACGCTCTGTTGATTTAATATATTCAGTAAAACCTGCAATATGGTGGCACAGAATGAGATCTAAAATTGTTGAGCATCAATGTGCAAACGAGATAAAAGGTAATCTTAATGATTCAGACTGCCACATTATGCTTTTAAAGAAAAAGCAGCTCTGCATCAATGTGCAATCTTTTCCAGTTCTTTGAACCTGGTAAAGCAATATTTCAATCTCATCTGATTTGGCAGGCTAAAAATAAACACAAGATTGACTTTTTCCTAAATGAAACTGACTTTACAAAAATAATGCATGCCTGATGAGACTTTAATCTCCCAAGATCATTTTATATAAGAAAGTCAGGGGGACTAGAGATATGAAAAGTAGTGAGGTTTGCTTCTATTAATGATTCCTTCCTCATATAACTCCACAATAATAACAGCTTCATTTTAAAAAACAATGTATTGCAAAGACTTCATGTACATTAAATCAAATGTACTCTCATATCAAACATCCACATGGTTGACAGGTCTAATGTCATGCAAAAAATTGCAATAAGACATACATGACACGTACTCAGGGATGTCACAAACCAACACCAGCTTTTAGGTACTTGCACACCAACATCCGGGAGAGATACATAAGTCACAGTATTTGTGTCAAAATGCAAAGCCTACCTTGCCTTTTCCTCCCCTATGCCCACCAGCAGACATCCATCATCATCATCCCCTTTTAACGACCCCATAATCCCTTGCGGGGTGGAGTCTGGGTAACTGAATGGAGCTGAGTGTTTACTGGCCGGATGCCCTTCCTGTTGCCAATGCGGAGGTTTTTTTTTTTCCCAGCAGATATATTCTCAGTGTGCCCAGATAGAGAAATATCTGCCTCTACCTAGGAGCTAACTCACAGCCTCCTGATTGTGAGGTGAGAGCTCCACCTCTAGGCCACCACACCACTCACACCCATAATGTTATGGCTGAATCTAAATTTGTGTGTGTGTGTGTGTGTGTGTGTGTGTGTGTGTGTGTGTGTGTGTGTGTGTGTGTATTTCTTCGAGTCAATCTTGACTCCTGGCGACTGCCTGGACAAGTCTCTGAGTTTTCTTGGCAAGGTTTTTTCAGAACTGATTGCCCATAGCCTTATTCCTAGGACTGAGAAAAAGATTGACTGGCCCAAGATCACCAGCTGGTTTTAGCCTAAGGGAAGACTAGAATTCATAGTCTCCTGGTTTGTAGCCTGACACTTTAATCACTACATCAAACTGACTTTCTAAAATTCTCTCACATGGATGGAATAATGAATACTGTTTTAACATTGTTGATTTTACTACTGACATTTCCTTGTTACTCTTAAGATTTCCACTGCTTAACAATAACAGCGAATATAAGTAAGTCTTTGTATGTTCTGTTATGAAGAGTTCAAGATGAACCTTTCACATCTGTGAAAGGACAAACTACCCTGAATACAGATGAATGTAATACTAGCATGGAGCCTGTGCCACTGTTCTGCTTGGGTGTGTTTAAAGTAACCACTGATATTTTACCAGAAAAATGAAAAAAGGAGCATCAAGAGAAAGGAAATGAGACAGTTGAGAGTTATCTAAAATTTTCTGGTGCTAATTGATATATGTAGAGAAAAAGTATGCATAATTATAATCATTTCAGTAAAAACTGAATTTAAAGAATATAATTTACCACTTTGGAGAAGGTTTTGTGCCTAGTCAGTCTGTAACGCTGGTGGTCATTTGTATGTAAAACAGATGGTCAATCAAATCCAAATGGAGAATGTCGTCTAACAGTTTGTAAAACAGAATATGCACTTCTTTAGAGTAAAATAATGACCACTTGATCTGTATGCTTTGAAATACTTGTACATTAAAGATGTGAGGGCCCTTCTGAGACCCATTGTTCTGGCACACTAAAGAAAGTGAGGCACATAAAAAAAAAATAGGCTGAGCTTGGGATGCTGTCGTCTTGACTTTTTTGGCCACCCTGCAGTCACCCAACTTCCAAGGTACAGAATGTACTTCCTTGGGAATTGCCCTCAGCTCCCATTTTTCCCACTTAGAGAAAGACCTTCCTGTTCAATAATTTATTTTTAGTCTGTGTTTTGTTTAATGGTGGTTTTGACAATTGTGTGAGATTGTAAGCACCAATTGTTCTTAGCTTGATGCTTTCTGAATCTCTCTGAAAACAGATGGAAAACGTCTGCAAAACATTGCTCCATAATTGACAGTGGTTTTAAATTGCATTGCAGATATGTCTAAAAAGCCTATTTACTAATTCACTCCCCCCCCCTCCCAAGGTATATGGAAGTTTGAAGGGCAGAAAAAGGTTCTATACAGGGGGTTGTACTTTAAGATTTTCAAGATCATTTCCTTACGTTCTATTATTTAACTTGGACATTATATGTGCTCAACTATGAAAAGTCCGTCTTGTTTTGCTTTGTGGCTTGGTCATTTTGGAGTTGGGCCTGGTCAAAATTAAATGAAAGGGTAGAAGGATAGCATTTTGAGAAAATTTAGGATGGACTTGGAAAAGGTAGTCCTTGATTTACAACCAAAATTAGGACTGAAACGTCTGCCTCTAAGCAGCGAGTTGTTAAGTGAATCACATCTGATTTTATGACTTTTTTTTTGCTGCAGTTGTTTAACAAATAATGCAGTTGATAAGCAAATCAGGCTGTCCCTATCGATTTTGCCTATCAAAAGCCTGCTGGGAAGGTCTCAAACAACGATCATGAAACCCCAGAACACTGCAATTGTCACAGACACATCCCACTTGCCAAGCACCTGACATGACTGTGGGGATCCTGTGACAGTTGTAAGTATGAGAACTGATTGTCACTTTTTTCAGTGCCATCATAACTTTGAACAGTCGTTAAATGAATGGTTATAAGTCAAGAACTACCTATAGAGAGGTTCTACAGTTCTGCCACGTGCAAAATACTTCTGGGAAGGAGAAATGGTGTCAGCTGTTGTCACTGCTGTGCTGCTACAACTTGAAGTGTGAAAAACCTTTAAAAAAAGGGGGGGAGAAGTTGTTGAGAATCATGTGTTGGCTCCTATCCCTTGAGACCATTTATCCTTGTTACAGTAAAGCAAGAGTTTTCACCATGAACATGCATGGGAAAAGTGTTCTAGAACTTTGGGAGCTAGTTGGAACGTTGGGAATACATTTTGGGCACAGTTGGAATGTGGAGAATATATTTTGTGCTCATTTGCAAAGTCCCTAATCACAAAATAGCGGCTGTAGAATAGCAAAGCACTACCTTCATTCCCTCTTCCCTTCCTTCTCTTTGGGCAGGGGGCCATGCCACAAAATGCTAGCTGCATCCTTCCAATAAGTCTGTTTCCTTAAAAAAAAAGAGAGAACAAAGCTTTAGGAGCTGCTGTGCAGGTTCAGAAGTTTGCTGGAAATGAAGTAGATGCTAGAAAGCAGCAGTTTGCCAGTTTCCACATTTTGTTTCAAATGAAAAGGTTTTATTTTAAGAAGTAAAATGTCATTTTAGGCTGGGAACGTAGATAATACCAGGAAGGACTGCTGGGGCATAATGGTGTCTTCATAGAGACTTTGGTTCTACATATGTGCACACTATATGCTGGTTGCAAATATACAAGCTGAAAATCAATTAACAGACATCCATACTCAGACTGTACATGTGTTACACTATTTTCTTGCTATTATAAAAAGAGGATTTCAGGGCAAAATATTTGACAGACTAACTTTTGTCAGATAAACTACATGCATTTTGGCGGTCAGTGGCATTGTAGCATCAAATGATTTACCATCTCAGAGTTAGGAGCATGTATGTTTAATTTAGATATGGGTGTCATCAATCAATCATACATTTTTCTTTTGAAACCAAGAGAGGAAAATTGAGCGTTTCCAATATGTTTCATGAAAATATGTTGGCTAGATTACACTTGTAGGTTTGTTACACTTCTGAATGCTGTAGACATATTAGTTCATTTTCTGTAATTTAGATGTGAAATTATGATCTGTTTCTATTTTAATTTTAATTCCAGTGGATGCGAGCCAAGGATTCTATATTATACTTAGAGGCTCTGTTAAGCCACAGACAAAGTATTACAAAAGACTTATTGGAGGACATTTTATTTTAGTGCCTCCTCAGGTGACTTCTGGTACAAATGAATCAAACCCAACCCAGGTAGCATCATCTGATATGGTAAGTTTAACAAAGATTAAGCAAATATTATTAGAAATATTTAAGAAGGTCAAATTAGGTACCTACGTTTTTATTCTCAAACAATAGTTTCAAAACATATAAGGAAAACAGGACTGAAGTGCACAAAATCTGATCAAATGCCTTTAATAAAAACAATTTTTGTTTATTTATCCCTTCAAGTCAACGAAGACAGCCTTGCAGCAGCCGCCTGGGTGAGCCATTCACCGCCTCAGGCCCATGCCCCCCCCCCACACAGCCACGGCAAAAATTTCTGGTTTTAGGGAGGCTGGCAAAGAAGCCTTGCTTTCCCCACTGCCGCAGCTGCTTCTACCTCAGCGCCGAATGGTCCATGCCCCCCTACACACACAACACCCCGCGCTTGTCCTGGCAGCACCCCAGCAGTAGCAGCCGAGCAAGGGAAGGAGAGGGACCAGAGAACAAAGTGGACACGGCAGCAGCGAAATCCGCCACTTATTCCAACAGCCGAGGATGGAAGAGGGACCTCTTCCGTCCTCAGCTGTTGGAAAGAAGTGGCAGCTCTGGGTGTACCACGCCCGCTTCGTTCTCTTTGGGAGCTGCTTTCCACCTTGTTTGCAACCCACTCCAAAGGGAGCTCAGATTGTGGTGGCGTTCCAGCTTCCTCTGCCCTGCAAGAGGAGGGCAGGGGGTCCCCCGCCCCAGGCGCCCCTCCTCCATGCAACCTGCTGCTGCCGAGTGGTCTCCTTCACACCGCCCGCTTTGCTCGTGGGGTGGATGGGCTGGAACTTCTGCACTTCTTTGCTGGTGTGGTTGAGGGTGGCTGGAGCCATTCCCCCCCTCATCCTGCCTGAACATACAGCCGCCACGCCCGCTTCTCGCCTGTCACGGCTCCAACGGCAGCAGCTTTGGGAGACGCGGGTTTGTCTGGAGCTGCTCCCCTGCAGCTGAGCCCACGGCTTGTCCCTGCTTCCCCCGGGTGTGAGGGAGCGGGGCAGGCGAGAGGCGGGCACGGCAGCTGTATGTTCAGGCATGGTGAGGGGGGGAATGGCCCCGGCCCCCCTCAACCACACCAGCAGAAGTTCCAGCCCATCCGCCCCACGAGCAAAGCGGGCGGCAGCAGCAGGTTGCGCAGAGGAGGGGCACCGGGGGCAGAGGACCCCCTGCCTTCCCCTCGCCTGCCCTCCATGCACGAAGACGAACTGCCGCTTGCCCTGATCTCCTCACCGCTCCCGCACTAACGCCCCGGCCCCTCTCAACTGCGCTTCTTTGCTGGTCCCGGAGCCGAAGCCAGTAAGACGAGAGGGGCGGCGGTGGTGGCAACGGTGCTCCAGGATGGCACATGACCAGCGATGCACCGCTGCCGGGCCAGGCCACCTGCCCTCCCAGTCCCAGAGCACTTTCTTCCTTCTCCCGCTGCTGAGAAGAGAGAAAGAAAGAAAGAAAGAAAGAAAGAAAGAAAGAAAGAAAGAAAGAAAGAAAGAAAGAAAGAAAGAAAGAAGAAAGAAAGAAAGAAAGAAAGAAAGAAAGAAAGAAAGAAAGAAAGAAAGAAAGAAAGAAAGAAAGAAAGAAAGAGGAAGGGAGAGAGAGAGAGACAAGAAAGAAACCTGCTCCACTCCCTCGCACCTGGGGGCAGCAGGGAGAAGCCGCATGCTCAGCTGTAGGAGAGCAGCTCCAGACGAGCCCGCCTCTCCCGAAGCTGCCACCGTTGGAGCCGCAACAGGCGAGAGGTGGGTGCGGCAGCTGCAGCAATCAAAAAATAGCTTCTGTGCATGCGCAGAAGCAAAAATTAGCAAAAAAAAAAATCCAAGATGGCGGCGCCCACAGAGACACCAACAGAACCGGCTCCGTGACATCATCGCTGAGTTACTAACGGTTCTAAAGAACCGGTTAGAACCGGTAGGAACCCACCTCTGAGTATCTTCCTTCTGTAGTTTCAATATTCTCCTCATAATTTGTATGTCAAATTATGAAAATTGGTTTATTTGCAAACTCAAATCTTTTGTTTTGCGTAATACATTTCTCTTAGTGTTAAAATTGATAACTGTCCCTCAAGCTTAATTTGTTGAAAAACATTTGCCTTCTTTTATTCTTCTTTTCCCCCCCTCAATCAAAATAGCTTGTATGTTCTCTTACCCTTTTTGAGTTCACTATTATGTTGTATACAATAACCTCTCATGAAAGTTTTGCTTGTGTTCCAAATCATTCTTACATTTGTATCTTAATATTATTTCCATAAAAACTATTTAAATTTATTTTTATAATCCTCCAATATTGCTTCCTTCTGTAACAGCATTTCATTCAACCTCTATCTGAAATAACTGGTTTTTCCTTAAAGACTAAACTAATTGGATTATTATCTGAAAAGATGTCTTCTTAATTAATTAAGAAAATTTATATGGTCAGAGAAGTAAGTATATTCATGCCATTTTATGTATCCATGCATCAAGAAGCTCGAAATTGTCCATCAAATTTAAAAAAGTGTGTAAATCTTGTGTAATTAATCCATGACAAGTTGTCCCATAGTGAGTTGGCCGCAGTGAGATCGCTGTGGTGGGTTGCCCACAGCAAGTTGTCTTGGATCCATCCCTGATGTGTTCTATTGTTTTCAGGAGGGAAATTCCAGTGGAAGCAATGACTAAACCCTACTCCCCACAAAGTGCTGCCTTGATTTTCTTCAACCCATTCATCACTATTGTGGAACATTTCCGTGATTTTATACAACTATTAAAAATTTCAGCTGTCATCATGAGTATAAACATCCAGGGTATATGTTATTGTTTTGCCTACAAGAAGTTGCAGAAGTGATAAAATACAGTATATAATACTGATGTATATTTTTATAATTGTGTAAAACATAAAGGAATATTGAATATTAATTTCTATTATTTCTTTTTAATTATTTTGGAAGTTTGGTGTAGGGTGCTGTTTTGGGACTTTGGTACCACTCCCTTTAAAGATGAAACATGATGTACTTAAAGTTCTTACAGAGGAAAACTGTGATTTTCTCAAAATTCCATCCATCAATTACTTAAGGGTAAAAGAGGTAAGCATTTTGCATAAGAATGAAGAACCTGTGGATCTCCCATTCTTGCTGATCTTTTGTTCCCAGTGTTTTCAGCACAGGTCTATAGCATTTTGCCAATGTCCAGAATTCTACAGCTTCTTAGAGTTACTTATTTGTTTAAACTTGTTTTGCATTTTCGTCTTTGAATAAAATCCTGAGTGTAACCCATGAAACAAAGCACAATGCAACAGCTGGACACTCAATTTTCTCCTTTTTTTTTCCGCCACATAGAAGGAGAGAGAGTCAGAAAAAGAAAAAAGCAATAAAAAAAACCCCACTAAGCTGTTATAAGCTCCTTAAATTTAAAATGCATCTTCTTATACTTAAAATATTGTATTCAGTTTATTATTATTATTTTATAAAGTACTTAAACACCCCAAGAGAGACATGAGCAGATCCTGGACAATTGATGCTACATTCCTATTTTTGGTAGTCAGAAATTGGATGCTAAGTATTGTATGAAGCAGCCCCCTAATGAACATGTTTGAATGACTGATAAGGTGGTGAAAATTAAAACATTCTTTTATCATACTTTCCAGACTTCTGTCCACTAGAAAAAAAATGCTGGATAAAGAGTCAATTACTTTCACCTAAAGAATCCTGATTAAACTGGTAAAGGGCAAGCTTCCCTGAGCCTCATTTTAAAAACGCACGGCATAAATGAGCTCATTCATTTTCAGTTCCAAGAGAGGTTTCATTAATTTAAAGAAACCAGTTCAATCAGTGTCTTCTCCCCTTACTATCAACCTGTATTCCAAGGCTTTATCACTAACACATCTGCCTTTCCCAAACATATCTGATGAGGGAATCTGAAAATTACAATTACAGTAGATCCTTCAGCAATGATGCTGATATCTCCATACTGCCCAACATTAATCAATGGCCCTAATTAATTAATAAAGGTCAGATTTTTCTAACTTGGTAATTCCAGATATGTAGGTAGCATTCTAGACTCTGTTATCTTGTGGTCTTCTAGTCTCTCTCCCCTATCCCAATAGGTAATTTTGGCTTGGGATTGGTTGAAGGAGTATAGAGGGTGTGATGGGTACTAAGTTATGAATGGGTTTTGCCTCTGAAGGAACTAGCAATGGCTACCAATAATATTGCTAAAAATCATTGCTTCAAGATACAGACTTAAATAAGCTCAGACTGGACTTTTTAAATTTACAATATTATTTACATTTCTACTGCCTTATTAACATACCTCTTCAAGTGCATTTGTATTAAATTGGAGCAATTGCCTTTTGATTAACATTGCAGAACCCTCTGTTTGGAAGTAAACCTGGAAAAATCAAACCAGTTACAATTTATTTCTGTCCTGATGGATACATTCCTCCCACATACTTCTATGTGAAACCAACATTCATATTATTGAGTGAAACCATCATTCATATCATACGCCATTGCATCATTCTGAATCCATGTACTACATAAGTATTATGACCATTAAAATGCTGCTCAATAACTATTAACATGTGAACTTCAACTTCCAGAATTCCTAAGTAGTTTGATGGGGATTTTGAGACTTGTAATCTAATGCATTTGAAGGCAGGCAGGATTCTATCTGTCTATATGTTTCAATCAATCATGGGAGAGACTGGCTTATGTTATCCAATAATCAAAGGACATATCTAAATACAGTGTCACACAGCTACTTTTCTAATTCAACTCAATCTAAATAATTTCATTCTAATCAATATATATTAATTAGAATGAAATTATTTCATAAAAATATTAAATTATAATGTCATAAAAATTATGCTGACTAGAATTCTTATTAAATGTGAATCCCATACTTGATTCCTTCTAGGAATCCTTCCTGTCTGTTCTTCACATCTGTTCTCTTTTTCTTATGATATTACTGCTTTTACTGCTATTTAAAACTGAAACTTTCTTTCAGGAAATAGCAAAACATGAACAGCAGGCCAAAGAAGAAGTAATCCGTGGCTCTCCATATTATCAAAACTGGCCGATGATATTTATATTTAAGTTAACTGCTCAGTTAAAATGGAGGAAGTTTCCAAGAGACTATGGTGAATATAATTTAATATCCATATCAGCATCCATATTGATATCCATATCAAGATCATGACCTAAACAGGAACCTTTAAAATAATGTACAAGGGGCTGCACCTTAAAAAAATGGATGGGATACACTTCCATTATATGGAAGAGGTTATATGGAAGAATCTCTATGGAGATTCTCAGTCATCCAGGTCATGGTTGCCCCAAAGGTGCTTGTTCAAGAGGCAACTGGACTTTCATCCAAAAAGCTTCTTCAGCTCTGCCAGAGTTGAAGAAGCTTCTTGGATGAGAAGTGAAATGCCTTCAATGAAAACCAGAAAGTCCAGTTGCCTCTTGATAAAGCACCTTTGGGATAATTTCCAAAATGTAGAAAACTGGACAAATAAGCCTGTCCCAGGTCATATTTAAACAACTGCACATGCCTATAACTGTTGGTTTGCTACCAAATATGTAATCCAGAATCCAATTCTTGCTCCTTGTGATTGTTATAATAAGTTACATGAAAAAATAAATTGATTATGTAATTTTTCACATACAATCAATAATGAGTTGGGAATGGAAAATGTGGAGTGAAATAACACTCTTTTATGCTTTCTTGAATTGATTATGGGGAAATGGAAGGAATTAGATAAAAATTGTAACCTTTTAATAGTAATTTTCTTTTGGCATCATCTGTAGCTTTAGCAATCTCTCTCTGTATTTGTGTATGTATGCAGAAATAAAATATGGCATTTTCATATGACTGAACAAGGATTCTAAGTATCCAATCTGTAATCTAGAATGAAAGATAAAAGTAAAAAAATCTTTAATTAATTATTTTAAAATGCTTATAATCCATTTTTTTTTGCCATGACTGTTGTTCAGCTTGATTATCTAATTGTCTCACAGTGTGTTTCCCAATACTTAACAGTGTTAGCTGATAAAAGGGATTTTTTAAATGCTAAATTCCATACAATACTTTTGTTGTTCAAATAATTTATATAATTACTCTTTTGGCTGATCTTATTAAAATCGTAATTTTCAATTGCTTCCATTAACTTCTGGAACACAGATTTGTTAAGGATAAGCAAGTCCTTGTTCAAATAAGTATTAGAAATTAATGTCTGATGAATTTCATAGTATTTTACAATGACATCCTTTTTTCTGGTTCTTTGTAAATTTTTAATGTTTTAATTCTCAATGCTGAATTTTCGGTTTTATATTGTGTTTGTATGTTGTTGTATGCTGCCCAGCATATACATTTAATAGTTATTAAATTATTTAATAAAAATTATTAAATAGTTATATCAAATAAAATGGATCTCCTGATCTCACATTACCGAACACTGAAATGTTGCATTCCCCTGTGAACGTCATGCAAAAAACTTTTGAGAGACCAATGCATAAACATGCAGTAAGAATGTGGAAATCTCTCACTAAAATAAAACTAGTCTGAAGCAGCAGAATACAAGTAGTCCTTGTATTACGACCACAATTGAGCCCAAAATTTATGTTGATAAGTGAGACAGTTATTAACTGAGATTTATTCCATTTTATAACATTTCTTGTCAGAGTTGTTAAATGAATCCCTGCAGTTAAGTCAGTGATACGGTTGTTAAGTGAATCTGGTTTCCCCATTGACTTTGCTTGTCAGAAGGCAACAAAAGGTGAGCACATGACCTGGGACACTGCAGGCGTCATAAATATGAGTCAGTTGCCAAGCACTGAATTTTGATCACATGACCATGGAGATGCTGCAACGGTCATATGTGTGAAAAATGATCATAAGTCACTTTTTTCAGTGCTGTTGTAACTTCGAACAGTCACTAAACAAACTGTTGTAACTTGAGGACTACATGTACCATATTTTGGTCCTCTGAAGACCTGTCCTGGGAAAACAGGCTCAAATGATACCCTTGTTAAAACAGGCTTTCTTGCACATCAGACTGAATCTCTATAGCAGAGGTCTTCAAACTTGGCAACTTTAAGACTTGCGGACTTCAACTTCCAGAATTCTCCAGCCAGCATAGCTGGCTGGAGAATTCTGGGAGTTGAAGTCTGCAAGTCTTAAAGTTGCCAAGTTTGGGGACCCCTGCTCTATAGCCCTATAAAGTGAGCAAAAAAAAAACAAAAAACAGAAAGACTGAAGGCATCAATGCTAAAGGAAATTGAGTTTCAAAAGTGCTAAAATATAAAAGTAAAGATTGTATCATTAAATTTTATTTTTCTGTACTGTTGAGATTCTATCTCTTCATTTGCCTTTCTGAACGTAATTCTCCCCAGCCATGGCTAATCAAATAATAGATATTTGCTCAAAAAAAAAAAACCCCAAAACATTTAAGTTAGTTTTCAAAGTATATTTCCAGAACACAGACACTTGCTATTAGGGTCCTTTCTCTCAGTTTTAATGAGAGACTTCTACATTCTTACTGCATGTTTATACATTGATCTCTCAAAAGTTTTTTGTACGACATTCAAAGGGGAAAGCAACATTTCTTTTGAATCTGGAAAAGGATTAGCACATATAGTTGGTTTAATCATATCTTTATTTGGAAATAATAATAGAATAGATTAGAATAGAATAGAATAGAATAGAATAGAATAGAATAGAATAGAATAGAATAGAATAGAATAGAATAGAATAGAATAGAATAGAATAGAATAGAATAGAATAGAATAGAATAGAATAGAATAGAATAGAATAGAATAGTTGGAAGGGACCTTGTAAGTCATCTAGTCCAGTGCCCTGCTCAAGCAGGAGACCCTATACCAGTGATGGCAAACCTTTTTTGGTCTGCGTGCCAAAAGGGGGTGTGCGTGCGCGCGCTAGTGCGCGCGCGTGCCCACACCCATTCTCTGCCCCCACGCATGCGCACAACACCCCCCGCCAGGCCCGCCCCCCCCCCCCCGTTTTATGCACTCCGGGGCTTCAGAAAGCTTTCCTGAAGCCTCCGGAGTGTAAAAAATGGCCCAACGGCAAACCGGAAGTGCGTTTTTCCGAACTTCCGGTTTTCCCGTTGGGCCGTTTTTTGCACTCCGGGGCTTCAGGACGCTTCCCTGAAGCCTCCAGAGGGCAAAACGGCCTTCCCCAAGGCCGAAAATCAGCTGGCCAGCACGCACATGCGCGCTGGAGCTGACATAGGGCAACGCCTCGCATGCCCTCTGATATGGCTCTGTGTGCCACCTGTGGCACGCGTGCCATAGGTTCGCCATCACTGCCCTATACAATTTCTGACAGATGCCTGTCCAGTCTCTTCTCGAATGCTTCTAGTGACGAAGCTCCCACAACTTCTGAAGGCAAGCTGTTCTATTGGTTGATTGTTCTCACTGTCAGAAAATGTCTCCTTATTTCTAGGTTGAATCTCTCCTTGATCAGTTTCCATCCATTATTCGTTGTCTGGCCTTCAGGAGCTTTGGAGAATAGCTTGGCCCCCTCCTGTCTGTGACAGCCCCTCAAATATTGGAACACTGCTATTATGACACCCTGGTTGTTCTCTTCACTAGACTAGCTATGCCCAGTTCCTGCAACCGTTCTTCATATGTTCATATGTATCTTCACATGTCAACCTTATTTCTAATTTTCTAGTAGGAATCTACTACCTTTCCTGGTAATATGAATTGGATTTTATTATTCTGTAACAAATTACAGAGAACATATATGAACATTAAAAGGAAAGTTGGTTGTACATTTGTTAATGAGACAAATCACATAAGGTGAATAGGTTTAAATTATGGAATGTTTTGCACAACTATGGATTTGCCAGTGTGATGAGAGGTACAAGATGGAAAAAATTCATCCATGAAAATAAATGGTATGTGCAGTGTTCCGGCGTGCCACTAGAAGCCGCTCTAGGAACACAGTTGTTGGTGATTGGTGATTGGTCGTTCTATCTGGCAGCCGTGTATTTAAGGAGCTGTCAGAAGCATTTTTACCTCAGACATTCGTTATAGTTGTTCTGTTAAAGTTGGAATAAATGTTACGTGTTATCTGCCTCCGTGTCTCGCCTCAGTCAATGCCCAGCCAGCAAAAGAACTTAGCATTGGCGACGAGGATGGGATATAGAACTGAGGCGAATTAAATTGCCACTGAACAGAGCGGACACTAAGAAATCATAGGTTTTTTTCCCCCCTCTCCTCAACTCTGTCATGAGATTAAGAATGGCGACTCAACACACTTCTGCACCATTCAATCCGCCCACAGAAACGTGGGAATCTTATGTGGCAAGATTCAAATGTTTTCTTATCGCTAATGCATACACTGAGCTTTCAGGCGACAGAAAGCGCGCCTAATTTTTAGGGTTCTGTGGAACCGAAATGTTCGAGACTACTAGGGCACTATTCGCCCCTCAATCCATACATACTGTGTCCTGGGAGGCGACGTTAGCTAAACTTAAAGACCATTACGCTCCTCCACCTTCTCGTTGTGCTCGGAGGTACGCGTTTTACCACAGGAATCAGGTTGAGGGAGAAACTGTAAATCAATTTGTGGTGGCACTAAGAAAAGCAGCTCTTTACTGCGAATTCTATAATTTAGAAGACTATTTATTAGATCGTTTGGTTTTTGGTGTTAGATATAGCCGCCTCAAACGTCGTTTACTTGCTATGCACGGCCTCATGTTTCAAATTGCCTTGGATGAGGCTCATGCAGCTGAAATGTCCTCACAATCCCTGGCTGAAATGGAGGATAACCCTTCAGCCACCAGACGAACTAATGCTATTGACCCTGTGGTAGATGAGACTGAAACAGAATCTAACCAAGGTGATGAGGTCTGCCTTCTTAACGAAGCACAAAAGAAAAAATGGGACAATGGCCGAGTTTCTTCAGGGTTCCTTTGCATGGGCTGTGGGGGAAATCATATGAGAGCTAACTGTAACTTTAAGGATGCCATTTGTCGTCGCTGTGGGCAGCGTGGCCATATTGCGAAGGTTTGCAAGGCAGGAAAACCCACTCAGTGGCAATCGGAACAGGCATCAAGCAAAGTCTCAAGAAATCTTACTAGGAGACAGCCAGATAGGGGGCCTGATTCAAAAGATCGTTGCTATGCCATATATCACAACAGACATCCTACAATGTCCATTAGTCGAACTGACAGATCACCGGCCGAAAAGATTAAAATTACTGTTCATCTAGGGGGCCGACCTTGTCCAATGGAAATAGACACAGGGTCTGCTGTTTCTATTGTCTCGTGGAGCACCTTAAAACGGCTTATTCCAAAGATGTCAAAACGGCATTTAAAACCTTGCCCATTAACACTAAAAGACTACCAGGGGGCTCCTATTCCTAGGAGGGGCAAGGGACATTTTAGTATTCAGTACAAGCAGTTCAATGGCCGTTTGCCCTTGGTGGTAGTCGAGAAACCCCTCACGAGTCTCCTAGGACTTGACTGGTTTTCACCGCTGGGGTTGTCAATTGGGGGCATTAACTCTATTAAGAGCGATCCTGAGTGCGACACATTGGTGCGGGAATTTCCGTCCGTGTTTGATGGAAAATTAGGCACTTACACAGGCACTCCTATCTCTTTCAACTTGGATCCCCAAGTGGCTCCCATCCACCTAAAGCCCAATTTTCGTATCCAGTACAAGCAGTTCAATGGCCGTTTGCCCTTGGTGGTAGTCGAGAAACCCCTCACGAGTCTCCTAGGACTTGACTGGTTTTCACCGCTGGGTTTGTCAATTGGGGGCATTAACTCTATTAAGAGCGATCCTGAGTGTGACGCATTGGTGCGGGAATTTCCGTCCGTGTTTGATGGAAAATTAGGCACTTACACAGGCACTCCTATCTCTTTCAACTTGGATCCCCAAGTGGCTCCCATCCGCCTAAAGCCCAGGCGAGTGCCGTTCGCCCTAAAGTCAAAGGTAGATCCAGAATTGGATAAGCTGATCTCGCAGGGCGTGTTACAACCAGTAGATCACTCCAGATGGGAAACCCCCATCGTAACACCTGTCAAGCCAGACGGCTCTATACGTCTATGTGCTGACTATAAATGCACTGTCAATCGTGCATTACCTTCCAATGCGTATCCAGTGCCTGTAGTTCAGCACCTCCTCCACTCAATGAGGAGAGGGTCTATTTTTGCAAAGTTGGACTTATCCCAGGCTTACCAGCAGTTGCCTGTGGATGAGGCAGCTGCTGAAGCCCAAACCATTATCACACACCGGGGTGCTTTCCGTTGCCGCCGGCGGCAATTCAGCATTAGCACCGCCCCCGGAATATTTCAAAGTTTAATGGAACGGTTTCTACATGGCACCCCTGGAACTGTTCCATATTTTGATGATGTGCTGATTTCTGCTGCTAACCGCCCAGAATTGTTTGCACGTGTACGAGCTGTGCTATCTAAGTTTCAGCAAGTAGGACTCAGAGTTAAGAAAGAGAAATGCTCTATTGCAGTCCCCCATGTAGACTTTCTTGGATTCCTCATTGATTCAGCAGGTATCCACCCTACCGCTGCTAAAACTAAGGCCATCCAGGATGCTCCTGAGCCTACCAATAAAATGGAACTGCAGGCTTTCCTCGGCCTTTTAAATTTTTACGCTGTGTTCCTTCCACACAAAGCATCAGTAGCCGAGCCACTTCATCGCCTGCTGGACTCGGGTGCCCCATGGGTATGGGGTAGAAGGGAGTCGTCTGCCTTTCAAGATGTCAAGCACCTGCTTTTATCTAACGCTGTCCTCTCACAGTACTGTGAAAATTTGCCTCTTGTCCTAGCATGTGACGCCTCTCCTTATGGGGTGGGCGCCGTTCTGAGCCATAAGTTGCCAAATGGCTAAGAGGCGCCTATTGCTTTCTTCTCAAGGACATTGGCCTCTGCTGAACGTTCATATAGTCAGATTGACAAAGAGGCGCTAGCCACCATCGCTGGAGTGAGGC
This sequence comes from Thermophis baileyi, assembly GCA_003457575.1. Taxonomy (NCBI): domain Eukaryota; kingdom Metazoa; phylum Chordata; class Lepidosauria; order Squamata; family Dipsadidae; genus Thermophis; species Thermophis baileyi. The sequence continues at coordinate 2,008,321 of QLTV01004253.1, read as the reverse complement.
GTTTCCATCATTATATTTATGGCCGACATTTTGAGTTAGTAACGGACCATAAGCCTCTTCTAGTACTA
>QLTV01004253.1:1961647-1991464 GCA_003457575.1 Thermophis baileyi | reverse complement strand
TTCTTTTTTAAATTGTTTTTATATGTTTTATTTTTTATGATGTAAGCCGCCCAGAGTCCTTCGGGAGTTGGGCGGCATATAAATTTTATAAAATAAATAAATAAATAAATAAATAAAAATAAACCGGCAAATACCACCTCTGGCTGGCCCCAGAGTGGGATGGGAATGGAGATTTTGCAGTATCCTTCCCCTGGAGTGGGGAGGGAATGGAGATTTTGCAGTATCCTTCCCCTGCCACACCCACCAAGCCACGCCCACAGAACCGGTAGGGAAAAATTTTGAATTTCACCCCTGCTGGTGACCATATGATAGATATATTAATATGTTCTTTGAGCTTTATCTCTCTAAAGGATTTTGGAACCACCAATTGGTGATTATGTGAACATTAGACTGTGCTAAACATATGGAGCTCAAGCTTTACCTTACTAAGCACAATACAATCAGCTTGGTTTATCATTATCTGTAAAATAAATTGTGGGTCTCTCAAAAATCTATTCAACCCAGACGTTGCCTTCTGGTATTTCAGAATTAGGGTGCTTAATCAAGGACAGAGAGAAGGGAGGTGTGTACAGTTTCCCAATTCTCAGCAACAGTTTAGTTCAATATCTGGTATACTTCTATATGCCACGGAGAAAAGGCTTGAATTCTTCAATATGAAGAGAGTACTGGATGGACTGTAACTGTATGGACAATAATGAACAAGATAGTCTTTAATTCTCCTTGCTCATCTTTCCATTCTGATATCATTTCAAATTTAGGCAGCTGCCAAAAAAGCCAATGCAGTCCTAGGCTGCATTAATAGAAGGATAGAATCAAGATCACATCATGTGTTAGTACCTTTATAATATATAGTTTATAATGCCTTGGTAATATCACACTTTGACTATTGCATCCAGTTTGGTCACCACAGCTAAAAAAGATGTCAAGACTCTAGAAAGAGTGCAGAGAAGAGCATAAAGATGATGAGGGGACTGGAAGCTAAAACACATGAAGAATAGTTGCAAGAATTGTTTAATGAAAAGAAGGACTAAGGGTGGCATGATAGGGGTATTACAATATCTAAGGGGCTGCCACAAAGAAGAGGGAGGTCAATCTATTCTACAAAGCACCTGGAGAAAGACAAGAAGCAATGGATGGAAACTAATCAAGGAGGGAACCAACCTAGAACCAAGGATAAATTTCCTGACAGTGAACACAATAAGTGGAACAATGTGCCTTGAGAAGTTGTCAGTGCTCCAACATTGGTGATTTTTAAGAAGAGATTGAACGACCATTTGTCTAAAATGGTATAGGGTTTCCTGCTTGAGCTGGGAGTTTGATTAGAAGACCTCTAAGGTTCCTTCCAACTCTATTATTCTGTTGATTTTTAAGGTTGCACATAAATCAAAATTGGATGTCTACACATAGGCATATATCTATGGCAATGAACTAATGCTCCTAACCACTGCCTTTCATGCTCTGAATGAAACTTGGATTTTATTGAGGTACATGTGAAATAGCATTAACCTGAACATTGTAATGATGGATTGTGTCTGCAGTTTACATGCATATTTTGTAAATGATTCCTATCTGTCTTCCAAATCTTTTCCATTTTTAGACATGAACCAACAAAAAATTATTTGGGTTTATATTTTTAAACAGGTTAAGCAAATGAGGCAAGTTTTCATTGGCCAGTTACATCGACACCAATCCTTTGGAGAAACAAGTGTTCTTCTTCAGACACCATCTACATATACACTGAAAGCAGCAACTCCTGTTGAACCCTTCCTTCCTTCCTTCCTTCCTTCCTTCCTTCCTTCCTTCCTTCCTTCCTTCCTTCCTTCCTTCCTTTCCTTCTCTCCCCCCTCCTCTCCCCTTCCCTTCCCTTCCCTTCCCATTTAGGTGAAGATTTCATGTGTAAAACTGTCTGTTCTAATTGAAAGTCAGAGAACACCATATTACAACATAGAGGAAAGATGTATCCTCCAGTGGATTTAAATATTACTTCAAAATGGTCCCATGGTCTAATGCTGAAATTCTTGATAAGACTAATTGTAAGTCATAGAAAACACCATATGAGAGGCACCTATCACTCTGTTCCCACCACCTACTATGCCAGATAATTTTCTAGCAAAAGAAAATCATAACATGGGTTTTGCGAGAACTTCAGAAATTGTTTTTGCAACATGGATATGTTTGCTCACACATGCAGAAACATTTCAGAGCAGCTTCCAAGGCAGCTCCATATGTCTGGAAAAAGGTGATTTGAAGCAAAGCTTTTTATGTGTGTTTCTCTGTCTGTTAGGCATCTCGTTTGAATCATTTACTCAAGCCTAATAATGTGTCATTCCCAATACATATATTTTTTGTTTGCATCAACCACTACATTTGTAGAAAATGTTTCTTTTTCTCTTGAACTCATTTAATCTTGTTACATTATAATAATATACATTATTGTATATTTTATTTTATACCTGAACCTGATCTTTCTCCAATATATCCTCAATAGTGAAGACAGAAATAGAGTCATTGGTAGAGTACATATTGTTCATTTGGAAGATCCAAGATTGAATTAGGATTAATTGACCCTTGGAGTCATCCCTAGAGTTACATCAAAGTAAAGTAGTATTCCATCCAACATGCTGCCAATGGTATCATTGTTTATCACAAATGATGATGCCATTGCAGATGTACAATTTTACATCCTTTTCCATGTTGCAGGAACTATTCTCCTACCATCTTTTACTGATCTGAGCTCAGTATTATTTGACCTTTCTCCATTACAATGGACTAGGTGCAGCATTATTCAATGTCTGGTATCACTGGGTAAGGGTGGAAAATGCTTATAGTAAGTAGAGAGCTGCTAACAGCATTCAGTTAGATGAAATAACACTTGGTAGACAATTTCCTGATACTTGATTTGGCAGTCATTCTCCAAATCAAGCACCAATCTACTAGCTGATTTTTTGAAGAAGTTTGGGACAGAATAAACAATTATCTTCTCATTGCATGTTAATATAATTTTTCTCAAATGTTTTTGTCCATTAAAGTTAGGAATCATAAACAATAATGAGCTCATTGAAATAACTCTTGGGATTATGCTTTAACATATGAATATTAATGCCTTCAAAGAAAAGAATAAGATTTTATTTGATTATTTCAAATATTGCCAAATACTTTGAATGCACCCACTTCTTGAAGAAGGAACAGGAGAAGTTTTACCATTAATTTAAACATTTGTTTCTCAAACTTGGCAACTTTAAGATGTCTGGACTTCAGCTCCCAGAATTTAAGCTGTAATACTGCTTAGATCCTTCTTATTGGAAATATTGGAAAATTAAACCACAATTAACTGTATGCACAATGCATACTTTACTACTAAGCAATGGTATATGCATTGCTTAGTAGTAGAGCAATGGAATGGAATGTGTCTTTTTAATTGTGAACAGTGAACAGTGATTTTTGAACTGCCACTTATATCAGTTCTCCAGGGCATAACCAAAAAATTAGAAAGCCTGCCTTGGCCATGCATTCTAAATCCATGCATCTTCTCCATTCAAAAATACAACTCATAAGGCCATTAAAGCTAGAAATGAAGTAATGTTAGTTGGTTTCATACTTTCAAGTAGTTGTTTCATAATGCTTGTAATCAGAGGTGCTTTGAGCCTTGCAATAATAACATTTTATATCATTTGAGTTGCTTGTTAATCTTTGGGGTCTTGGCTAAAATTGAGTGCAAATGATTACATTCTCCTCTTAGTTCCATTTACTGATTGAATTGGAAGCAGTTTTCTTCAATTATTTTCTTAAACTATTGTTGTAAGCTGATTTAGTTCCAAGGCTGCTCTTTAGGTATAGCTGTGTTGATAAACCTCTGAACTTTCCTATGAGGGCAGCTAAAATGAGTTTCTCAACCATGGGGGAATATATGAAGGCCCAAGTTCAAAGCAACACAAAACCAAGCCGAGCCAACTCTTCTTTGAACGTAAATAGCAATTGTTAACTTTGTTTCCCTTTCTTGTTTCAAGAATACTGAAACGTTCAATCCTTCAAATTTCCAGAAAAATGTTGGAAACACTTGTGCAGAAACCCAACTACACATTGACTGATAACATTTTAAAACTATTTCATTGTTATTAAGGATAGATCTGCATCTATCATTGTTTGAAGTCTAATGTGGTTGCCTTACTTATAAATCTATGGGATAATTCACAAAGGAGAAATCAATAAAATTAGTGCGACTTTTATTATATTTCTTAAAATATGTAGAATTCAAAGTAAATATTGTCAATTATTCCTAGAAAGGAAGAAAGGAGCATGTTCCTCTTAAACTGGAATTTTCTCTGCATCATTTCATTTAGATGGTGCAATCCTTCTTTTTCCTGCATGGAAATTCCAATTTCTTTTCCAACAAATGGTGGAAAAATAATAATGTAAAAAGCTTTTGTGGAAACATCCAAACTCCACTGGACTCAGATGGAGGATCACTTGAGAAACACATGTATAATTAGATGATGCCAGGAAATAGCTTTAGGGTTCCTTAGTAATGTGTTTCTCAGTGCAATTTCTCCTGGAAATGGTCTATTTCCCCATTTCTGCCATAACAGTGTACTATATTTTTCAGGAATGTCCATTTGAAAGTATCTGTAAAAGGAGGAGTAAATTGGCCCACCAGCATCTCAAAGATTATCTTTCCAAGAAGTGTTCCTCTTATTCTATTTTTCTTTATCCTTGATTTCACACAGATGTATTTTTAAAACATGGCAGATTGCTTGGCTGATAAGAAAAAAAAAATAAGGGTGGCTAAGATGCAGCTGGTAAGATTCAAATCAGTTTAAACTCAACAAGGGTTTTCATGGAATTCTCTTCCTTAAATCACCATACCTAAGAATTTGACTAGTGGCTGAGTGACAGTGATTGGCCCAAGCCTCACTGAAGGAATATCAAGTAGAAATGTTACAGTGATGTTATTTTTTCTAGTTATCAAGTACATATTTTGCTGCTGACCTACAGTTGTTCTCTGCACATTGACTCCTTACAAAATGAAACCTTTAGAACTATTTTAGCAACCGAGAAATTGAGTAACTGCTACAGAAAATAAAATTAAATGAAGAGGGGAAATCAGGAAAACTTATTTTAAAAGTTGACTATATAAATAGAAAGTGACATAACTTGTATGACAGATGAACCTGGCAGATAGGGTTTTAAAGAACAACTGTGAAATAATATATGTACTCGGATGGCTTTTTCACAATAAGGCTCCTGTTTTGTTTTGTTTTGTTTTTTAGATAGTAGAAACAATTGTAGAAAAACACAAAACTCCTAAATAGCTATTCCCTAGGAAATAAAATGTTCTTACTGTGGAAAAAAAATACCAATCTGTCTAACACAAAACTGTTTCATAATTTCTAGAATATATACTGTATATATTTTCCATTTAACTGTACATATTACAGTTAGCACAGTTTTTTCTTCATATTTTATTCACAAGATGTCCCACCTATATGTTCCGTGTATGTTGTAATAGAGCAATTTATAGCATTATTATGTGAATCGCAATATTACAGAAACATGATTCTAAATTTTTATTCCAAATACTAGTATTTTTAATTCCTTTTGTAAAGAAATAATGCCTGGAAAACTGTTATTATATGAAAGATCGCACCTTCAGTTTGTTTTATTATAGGTTGTTTTCAGTTTCCATCAAATTCAAAAATATTTATAGAAACACTATTCATTAGACCTGACCTAACCTAACCTAACCTAACCTAACCTAACCTAACCTAACCTAACCTAACCTAGCCTAGCCTAGCCTAGCCTAGCCTAGCCTAGCCTAACTAACCACAAACAGCTGGTTTTTATAAGCAGTTAACAAAAATATAGCAAAAACCTCAGCACATTTATAGGAGATGAATCTGGAGAAAACAAGGTTTTAAGCAATTGCTCATTTAAGAGGTAATTTTGCTTTCAATGCGGTTGCCATAGCTTCAATACATTGATTTGTAGTTGCTGGTGCAGCAAACTGAGGTTGATGAAGGAAGTCAAATTGTGAAGAAAAGGGTGAACGATGAAATATCAAAGATTTTCATAAACAGGCATCACAGTTTATTTAGATGTTCTATTTCCATATTGCATAGATACAAACACTTAATAAGATGAAAATAATAAATGGATAAGGCAAACTATCAAAACTCTTAGCTCTTTTTCTTTTTTCTTTTCCAGCTTGTAGGCACTGATTTTGGGGGTCAATTTCTAGCAGAGATATTTCTAGGTTTTGCCATCTAGCACAGTTGTCAATGATCAGTAAAGACCTATTTAGTTTATTAAATACCTCCTGAAAACAGGACTTTGAGAGGAGTTTTGCCTGGAATTGAGGGGGAAAAAAGAGATATGGCAGAATATTGATCTGTGGGCCCTATGCTGCACGGAAACATATTGTATTCTTTCCTTCTCTTTTTCTTTCTCTTTTGAATTCTCTTCCTCAAAGTTGGTGGTTTTTCTAAGAGCAAGGTGGATTTGCTAGCAATGGACATCATTTAACAAATGCAAGGGACACAACATAATGACAGCAGTCTGTATTGTCAGAATCTGGCACTGCTATTCATATGCAAGGAGAAATGCATCATACATGCAAGAGAAAAAAACAGGATCCAGGCATCTAGTTGAGCAAGTTAATCATAGTAATGATTAGAATAATTGTACAGCAACTATAAAGAAGGGAAGCAGCCAAAAATCTTTGAAGCATTTGATTGCTTTTTGCCCAAGAGTTCTATGCGAGACAGCAGAGAATTCCAGAACCTATTAGATTTTACTCAGAATTTATGGGAAAAACCTCTCTGGTAGACCCCAGTCTTGAAGCATTACATTTTTGCATCACTCCATTTGATGCAAATTCTAAGAATTAGATGGTAGGTTGTAAGTCACAACATTATGCTGAAGAATAAAGCTGTGTATCATGCAAGTGCAGTTACACTGTCCTGTAACCCAGTGGTGGGTTGCTCCCGGTTTGGACCGGTTCTTAGAGACGGTAGCAGCGGCAGCGGGAGTCTCCGCCCACCTGCCCGGGACACTTCTGCACATGCACAGAAGTGTCGCGCACGCGCACAAACCAGTAGTAAAGTGTTTTAGAACCCACTACTGCTGTAAACCACTTGATGGCTCCAAATTAAATATAAGATTGTTTCTTGGTCAATGTTGAACAAATGTCCAACCACAGCTATTTGTATGTGGAATGGAAAGGAGATTCAGCTTAGTCTTGGGCCAATACTGGTGTACATATACTCAACAGGGCAACATATATATAAAAAGGGTAGACTTGTTCAATTAGAATAGAGCTGGAAGGAGGTTTTCTAGTCCAACCCCCTGCTCAAGCAGGAGACCCTATAACAATTTCAGACAAGTGATTGTTCAGTCTCTTCTTAAAGACCTCCAGTGATGAAGCACCCACAACTTTTCACAGCAAGCTGTTCCACTGGTTAATTTTCCTCACTATTAGGAAGTTTCTCCTTAATTCCAGGTTGCTTCTCTCCTTGAGTAGTTTCTATCCATTGTTTCTTGTCCTGCCCTTGTGAAATCCCAATGGTTTTATCATTTAGTTTGTATTTTGATTGCATCATTTCTATGATGGAATCAGGAAGAAAAGAACACAAATGATATAAATAGCACTCACTGAAAAGGAAAAAAATACTATTTGTCTTTCAAATGCAGCACTATTAAAATATTTGTGTCAGAATGATATAAGCTGTGAAAGTATACATTTCAGGTCATTAGTCTGAAAGAAAGTAGAGAATAACAACATGATGATAATAAAACAAAAATGCTTTTTCAATATATCCAAAATGCTACATATTTCCCTATTTTGTATGTACATTTTTATGGGTCCCTCAGTTCTTGCAGGTGCTTATGGGGATTTATGGGCTGCCATTGAGGTGTGGAGCTATGTGGGTTGTCATGATAAAAAATGTTGCATTCACAATTCATCAATATGTGAAATAACTTTGGCTGATCTTCAGCATTTTTGTTTTAGAAACCTAAGTAGATAAGAGTGATTCAAAACAGTACTAATAAATAATATAGATAAGAACAAAGGATAAAAGAAAAGTCAGATTAGAAATTGGAAGAAATTTCAATCGCTAGAGGAGTAAGAGACAGAATAATCTTCCAAAACCGATAGAGCAGCACAGAATCACATTATAGTTTTAGCCTAAATAGGTTTAGAGACAGAATATATAAACTTTGCAATAGTGGTTAAGGCATCATAATGGAAACCAAGATTCTAGTTCCGCCTTAGGCTTGAAGCTATTTTGGGCCAGACTCTCTCTCAGCCCTAAGAAGCAGGCAATGGCAAACCATTACCAAAAACCTTGCCAAAAGACTGCAGGGACTTGCCCAGGCAGTCACCAAGAGTCAACATTGGCTTAATTGCACACACATACACACATGCAAACAAACAGAGTGAAATCTAATAATGCTGATTCCTTGCATATATTAACCTGGTAATTAAGGCTGGCAGATCTGAGATACAGTGATCGTGACCTTTGCAGGTAAAATGTGGTCACCACACTTGGGATTTAAAAAGAAGCTTAAGAGGTGGTCCAGACCCTAGCAATGGGGTCTTTTGATTTTATTAACAGTAGACTTCCTTCAAAAGCCCATATATGGTTGTATTTTATTTTATCTTCTCAAGAAGCTTTTTAAAGTAGGCCAGGGCTGGAATGAAATTATAAGAATTAAACAAAGTACTGTATATAAATAGGGAACAAACCTCAATCTCATTGGTACCAATGATTTTATCTAGTCTGGTAATGAAATACCTGCAAACAAACAACCAAGCTTAGATAGCAATAGCACTTAGACTTATATACCAATTCATAGTGCTTTACAGCCCTCTCTAAGCGGTTTACAGAGTTAGCATATTGCCCCCAACAATCTGGGTCCTCATTTTACCCACCTCAGAAGGATGGAAGGCTGAGTCAACCTTGAGCCGGTGAGATTTGAACCGCTGAACTGCAGCTAGCAGTCAGCTGAAGTAGCCTGCAGTGCTGCACTCTAACCACTGCGCCACCTCGGCTCTTTTAGATATCACCAAGGACACCAGTTCAACCCTGATCTACGTATAGTCTCTTCTATTGGAAACCTTTGGTTAACTTAACTTTTTAATTTTTTTTTCAATATACAATCTAATGTAAGTTTACAGAAATGTTTTCTACATAAAATTGAGAAACTTCCTGTTTAGGTGCATAGGGCAAAATATAAACAGAACAAAAAAAAAAGGGAAATTCCATCCAGAACAACTCTAATGATATCCCTGCTGTTAACATTTATTTTACTTCAGCCATATTATTTTGACAATACTCGGTTCTATTTCTCCCTCCAGCTTTATTACAAAATAAAATTGGATATTTCTTTTCCTTTCTTTGCATTGCAGCTTTAGATCCAGTGATACAGATGCTCCTTCTACAAATAATACAACCATCATTTGAAAATATCACTTTTGTAAGTAAGATACATTTGAAATTTAACAAGAAAGCTAAATAATGCCACACTCCAGAAAATATGTAGATAAATGTTACAATGTCCAAGCTTATTTTTTATTTTATTTTATTTAAACATGATTAAGACCACCCAACTCTACAATGGGTACAGTCATAAAATACAATTTAAATACAAGTTCAACCATGAAAGAATGATCAACTATACAGGAAGGACCAAGCACTATAATACAAGGTTTGAATTAAACCCCAAATATATTAGAAGGTTACCAGTTTCAGTTTTCCAAAGATGCTTTGGGCACTCATGTAATTGATATAGTAATAGTGAAATGATTCTCCAAATGCCAATCCTTAAGTAAGTTATGTAGCCAAAACAGCACCTGTAGAAAAAAGAAATGTTGATGGATTTCAGTAGAGCTTCCAGATCTGAGCTGCAAGACTTCAGAATATGATAAGAAAGCAGCAACATTTCTGAGTTGTTTATCTTTATGCTGCTATATCATGGTCATCTGGAGTTTTGGATCTCAAATGTGGTAGTCCTAATTCCAAGGTTTAAAGAAGTACATAGAAACTTTAGGATGAAAATATGTGGAAGTGAATCCAGCTAGAACCTGAGAACATTAAATTAGTCTGAAAAAGAGAGAGAGGCAAAGAAGCAGTAAAATTACATGGCAAACTGGAAGTTAATAAAAAGAAAGAAGAAAGCATGGTGGCGGGAACTTGGAATATTTCCGCAAAGTGCCAATGGAATAACATAGCAGACTAGCCAAGGAAGGAAGAAGGACCAGTGAAAAGGTGCAAGAACAAAAAGATAAAACAAATCGATTCAAGAAAATATAACAATGTTTGGGGATATATGATTAAGAAAAGGGCAAGAAGGTGGGGGTTATGGTGCTGATTTATGTATAAAACTATGCTGGGATGAGAAAATTGGTAGATTTAGTGTTTCCCAATTGACACTATTAAGTGACAGAGTTATAATATATATCTATATATACAAAAGCGAAAACCACTCACACATTAATCACAAAATCTCCAGAACCATAAAGCCTACAAACTTGAAATTTGCCACGTATGTTCCACTTGGCTTCTAGGTGCTCACTAAGAAAGGATTTTTCGAAATGACCATCGGAACATGAGTATTTCTTATATTATTATTAACAAGCTCTGATGCTAAGGAGTTCTACTCCCCCTCCCCATCTGAAAAGAAATCTGATCCAAATGCAAAACACAAGCAGAGCAGTTTCAGTTTTGCTTTTGCTTTCACAGCAGCAAGCAGCTTTACTACAGAACAGTTGAACTAAACCACGCACAGACTCCTTCGTGTCTCCTTCTTGCTCACACAGCAAATACTGTTTGAGTTTCCAACCACCCCTCAACTCTCTCACACACTAACAGGACGCTAGCCAGATGAATACCAATGGATGCTGGTAGGCAGAGACAGATTCCCCCCCCCCCTTATTTTCCTCCTCAGTTCAGAGGAATCTGTTCCTTGTACCAAAAGTCTACAATTTCCCATTAAGGTTTGCTACGCCATCACCATCAATAAGGCACAGGGACAGACATTGAAAGTGGCTGGTGTGCATCTCATGATCGACTGTTTCTCCCATGGCCAGTTCTATGTGGCATGCTCCAGAGTCAGTTCACCTGACAGCCTGGTCATCCTCCAGCCAGACAGCAAAACCAGGAATATTGTTTACAGGGAGGTCCTGAGCAATTCATCTGAGGGATGAATTGAAAGTCTATGCTATGCAACGTATTAGCCTGGCTGCATAGACAAAACAGCCATGGTTGCTGCTGGGATTAAAGGGCTTAAGCCCATCTATTTCATTGTTGTTACACTTACAATAATGTCTTCATCTGTAACAGAAACTTACTTTACCGTCTCTAACGAAATAATACAGTCACTTTTTTAACTACTCATTAATTTTCAAGCTTTAAGTGTCAATTTATCAAGCCCCATCACATAGTTTTGTAGCGAAGCACGGGTATCCAGCTAGTAATATAATAAGGAGCATCAAATTAATCTAAATAGTGAAAGTTTGATACCAAGTAAGAGATATTACTGCCCAGCCCAGCACATACCATAGAAAACACTCAACTGGGAAAAAAATTGCATATTTTATCAGAGATTATGTTCCTTACCCTGATATGAAGGATTTTAAAGGGGAAATGAAATGAATGAATGGATCACGACACAATCAAAACAGCTTGTCATGACAACTTTATTCTGCTATTAAGAACAAAAATACAGTGCCTCTGGATATCAACTGAATACTTGAATCAGTTGAAGCAGCAAATAGGATTTCTCTGGGTATCTGAAAAAACCATTGTGGAAATAGAAAATTGTTCTAGGTAGACTTTAAATCGTTAAAGCAGAGGTTCTGTTCTTAAATAAAAAGTTTTCTTCTGGGAAAAAAAATAAAATTAAACCCTAAACCAATATAAAATAAAGTCAACATAATTTTGCTGCAGAAACTAAAATGTTTTGAGCTGCATTTTATTTAAGCCCCCACAACTTCCATGCCATCAAATATTCATATTCTTCTTAAATGCTGTATAATTCAATATGGTACAATAAAATGTAACACTTTTGTAATTACGGTAAGTAAACAATTATTTTTATTTATCATAGTATTTATCATTCCAAACAAGCTTGTAGTTGTAGCCTGTGTATTGTGTTCTGCATTCTGGTAATTTGAATGTCTAAAAAAGACTTATCAAGAATACTCTGGAATTGAAATTGATGAACCCGTTTTTCAACATACTGAAGAGCTGTGATGAATTCAAGGCATTCAGCTGCTATGTGTAGGATGTGTTTTGGACTTGTCAAATTATGAAGCAGGGTGGAGGATATTTTATTTGGCTTTATGTGAATCTTGACATATTCCAGACTGTAAGAGCGATGTATTCTTAAAATTATATACACATTTAAAATTGTTGTGGAAAATAAACATAATGACTCCATTTATTAGTGAACTGAGATCATCAAGTATCTGTTAGTTTAGAGGATACAAGATGGAACATTTTATTATATGATAGCAGTTTTCATGTACTCAAAGATTCTGTGGAAATGTAGAAAAATATCAACTTTTGAGTTAAAATAAAATAAAATAATCTTCTAAAACAATAACTTTATAGGGGTTCTTCATTTTGAAGGAACAGAAATAATATACATTATTTCAGGGGCAGGTATTGTGATCCTCTCTAGATGTCTTGAACTATAACTGCCATAAGGCTAGCCAGATGGTCAATGGCCACAGTTTGGAAAATAGTAACCCAAAACATCTGGAGGAGATACAGTTATTTCCCCCCCTTCAGTAACTGTTCTCAAGGTCTCAAGAAAGAACATTTGGATTCATACTGAATAGCGCTTTCTGGTCTTTCTAAGCAGTCAAAATGAGAATCAACCCAGGGCAAACTTCATTTTTCTCTTCAGATTCTACATTTAAATAGCCTTCTAAAGATATTTGATGATTTTAAATATTGGCTATTTGGCACATGTAACACCAGTACTCTGTGCATTGCATTGGTTGCCAAGGTGCTTCCGGATGCAATTCAGGGTGCTGGTTAACATTTTTAAAGTTCTTCCTGGCTTTGAATGAGTTACTTAGGTACCATCTCTCATCAATTGTTTCTACCCATCTGATCTGGTCATGCAGGATGGGCATGCTCCACATCTTGTCAGCTAAGGAATGCCAGTTGGTAGGACCTAGAACAGTGATGGTTAACCTTTTTGGCACCAAGTGCCAAAATTAGGGCACGCACGTGCACCAGAGCGCCGGAACCCAGAAGAGAGCAGCTCTTTAGGGATTTACAAATGGCAATCATGGTCAAGGCTATCCTGATCTCCAGAGGGAGAATGTGCTATAATAGGGCATAATGGCAGAGAAGACACACCTTCTAGGTCCGTGATGGCGAACCTATGGCACGCGTGTCAGAGGTGGCATGCAGAGCCCTCTCTGTGGGCACGCGTGCTGTCACCAGCTGCTCTTCCGGGTTCCGGCGTGCGCATGCATGTTCGCCATCACGGACCTAGAAGATGTGTCTTTTCTGCCATTGTGCCCTACTGTAGACCTTTCTCCCTCTGGAGATCAGGATAGCCTCGACCATGCTTGCCATTTGTAAATCCCTAAAGACTATCTAAGTTCTATCAAGCTCTAGGGATCCAAATGTATTCAAGGACCCATTTCATAGTTATATTGGTAATTATGGAATATATTTTCTCAGCTCCTGTGGTTTTTTTAGTTTGTATTATTGCAATTGTATTTCTTTTCATTTTGTTTACCACCCAGAATCACTTGTTGAAATTGGTGGCCATAACATTGAATAAATAAATAAATTTCAGTCTGTATACTGTTGTACAAACTGGGTTTGTATATCCTTGATAAAGTACTGATTCAAAATAAACATTTTTGCACTTCTCCAAATTTCTCAGCTCTAAAAATGTAATAAAAGCTGTTCACATTTTCTCCCAAGATGCACATATTTGATTAGCTATGGATACTTTGAACATATAGATACTTGAACTATACTTGAGCTATAAATAACTGAATGTATGTATGCTGTAGGGAACATTATAAAGACAGACACTCATTCATAGAAAAAGAAGCTCTTCTCTTTTGCCTTCTTTCCAAACCCTAAAATCAGTTCTTGATTTTGGGATGTAGAGAATACTGGAAAAAGGAATGATTGGTCCTCGGAGGAATACAACTGGTTGTATTACATTATATTGTAAAAAAATAAAGGTATGCAAACAGCTACTTATAAATGCATATTTTATGAAAAACAATATAACAGTAGGTATTTAAAATCTCATTTCACTTTAAATTTTTGTTGTTTTCAAAAATTCATCAATTTGTAGGGAAATAAAATAGGATGGATATATGATCAAATGCATGAGAAACTAACAAGTTTTAGAACCAGTGAGTTCAGTGATTTCTCAGATGTTAAGCTTGATCACATCTAGGGTTCAATAAATCTTCAAGTTTCAGTTTCTTGATCTTTCAAATCTTCAGCGATTTCAAATTCAAATTTTTCTTGTTCATTTCTCTCTCTGATCTCATTTCTTTTACTGTACAGTATAACTTTGGTTTACATTCTCTCTGAAAAATGAAATATTTTGCTAGTTTAATCTCTGACTAATTTACAAATTTCTGTATGTGCTTTGCCTTTTGAGATGTATGGGCTTAGGTAGGAAACTATATCACAAAATTTAGAAAGTGTTAACATCAATATATAAATTCTGCTTTGCAGATTGATTTCAGAAATATGAATCAGGTTATTAAGTATTATATTAAACTCTAATTAAGGCTCTTGGGGCTATGGGACTTATTACATATATGGATGTGTATTATTTACCATGTTTTCCCAAAAATAAGACCATGTCTTATATTTTTTTGAACCCCGAAATAAGCGCTTGGCCTTATTTTTGGGGAGGTCTTATTATTTGGGGGCACGTGGAGCAAGACGGGGCTCCTCTTGCCATCTTACCTGATTTCCAGCTCTGTCTCCCTAACCCTAACCAGAGGAAATGGCAGGGACCGGCTGCGCATGCATTTAAATATTTTCAGGGAGGGCTTATTTTCGGGGGATGTCTTATTTTCAGGGAAACACGGTATTTATTTGATTTTTATTACTCTATAAGTAACTCAAAGTGGCAAGCATACCTAATACTTCTTCCACCTTCTATTTTCTCCCCAACAACAACCCTGTGAGATGGGTTTATCTAAGAAAGAGTGACAGGCCTAAAGTCATCCATTTGGCTTTCATGCCTAAGGTGGGACTAGAACTTACAGTCTCCTGATTTCTAGGCTAGCACCTTAACCACTACAACATACTGGCTCTCAATCTTGCAGTCTTTTATTGTATCTTCTTACCTGAACTATCTTCTCATATTTCTTCTACTAGAGTAGACTTACAGCATTCTTTCTACATCTTGGATACAGATCAGTTTTCTAACCTAGAATTTTCCATATGTTTCATGATACAGTAGAATGTATATGATCTAAGATCACTCTGGGAATATAATATTGTATCTTGTACTAGAAACAAGACTATAATTATTTGATCTTATTGTGTATATCCTAAGGCCAGCATAAGACAATGTACTTTCCCCTTAAATCATATATTTTCCTCTGTCCTTTGTCTAGTTGCTCTGGAAATATTATTTTTATCGCTAAACTTTTAAATGATGGATTACATGACTGGTTATGGGGGAATGGTCCTTTTTCATGCTCAAGAAGTTTTAAATATAGACTAAATCTATTCTAAGGGAACCCACTAAATATAGCAGTAGTGTATATGAATATTTATAAGTACGCCACAATACACTTTGCAACTAATCAGCCAAACTGTTGAATTGGAATTCATTTTCCACCATAATGAGAACTTTCACAGTATTATTCAAAGTGGAAAACCAGAGAAAGTTTGACTTTAATTAAGGTCAAATTAAATGTATTTGCAAATTTCAAAAAGTCTTCCTTATAATTAGCAAATTCTTAAGCACTCTAAGAGATTGTTGCATAATATGGGCTGAAGTCTTTTATCCACTTACTTAGAGAAGTAAACCTTATTTAATTGAATGAAAATACATTAAATAAAGTGAACTTATTTCAAAAGCAGCTTACTTTAGGAAGCAGCTTGGAAGTTCATGGCTACCGTGGCATTCTTTCTACATCTTGGATACAGATCAGGGCCCAATTTGGAATAGTGGTCCCACATTGTCACAGCAGTAGTAATGTGATCCAAGGGGGGAACTTGCCCTGTCCCATCTGTCATGGTCAGATCATGTTCTTGAAATTTCCCTATGCTTTCCCCTTCTGCAGGAAGGCAGGACCTATTTGATTGGTCTGCTCCTGGTGACTTATGGACCTGGTGAGGTTCCAAAGGGAGTTGGGGTGGGGGGTATTCCTGAGGTTCTGCTGCATGGCCTTCCTGAGGCCCTGGCTTCTACCTGGAATAGGGAGATAGTGAAGGCCTTGGGCAAGGTCTTGCTCATGTGACCTCTCTCATTCCATCATGCTCATCACCTCCCGTGATTACAGAGGAGTTGAGGGAGTTGAAACAGATCAAGAGACATCTAGCGTGCCAGGGATGAATCTGATTGATCTAGAGTTACAGCCACTATTAAGACCTATCGTGTTGTGGTAGGAGTGGTGAAATATCAATATTTCTATGCTCTTATTGTATCTGCAGAGCTCTGTCTGACAGCTGTGTTTAGGGTCACCTGTTCCCTTTTTAGTAAAGGGAACTCTAAGGTTCATCGTCAGGGCCATGCTGAGAAATTTTCAATACCATCTTTGATCTGATGGAGCTGCACTGCTCCAGATAGATAGATGCACTGCTTAATCTGGAGTCCTCCTGTCACCTGCTCCTCAAGTACATTCCTTGTAAGCAGTATAGAATAGTGATAGATAGATGGTAGATAGATACCGTATTTTTCGGAGTATAAGACACACCGGAGTATAAGACGCACCTGTTGTGGCTTGCCCCCGTCCCGTGCAGCTGCTCATGGATCCGGATGAACAGGAACAGGCCATAGGGGGGCAAGAGCGGTCTGTAGCGCCGGCACCGGAGTCCGAGACCGAAGAGGAAGCAGGGCCAGAGGACGATGCGCAATCAGGGCCTTCTGCACCTCCTCAGCAGGAGTTCAGTGACTCCAGTGACGAGGAGGGGCCTCTGATTGATTCCAGAGTTCGTGCCTATCAGTTGGATTGACTCCAGTCCGGGCTCTTGGCCAACTCCAGCAAGTAATTGTATTTGATGGACTTAATGACCTGCTTGTGTCTTTCATATTTGGAATCCTGGCCAAAGTGTTCTGTGCTTGAAAACAAACACTTTGGCAAAGAATTAGTATTCACTTTAATACTAAGCAATTATTAGTATTAAAGCCTTTTTGTTTAAAGAACAGTGTGTGTGTGTCGCTTTCTGGGGGTTTGCCGCGCTGGGACAGAACAGCACCTTAGTTTTTGGGGAGGAAAATAAGGGGGAAAATCTACCTACCAGGTATTCATCTGGCTACCGTCCTTAGTCTGGTCAGCTTCAGCACATTATTTTATCCCCTGATTAGGGCTTAAAAAAACCTTCTTTGGAGGGAGTAGCAATGAAAAAAACCTGCAAAGAGGGCTGGAAAAAAACCTTCTTCGGAGGGAGTAGCAATGAAAAAAACAGGCAAAGGGAAAATCGCTTAGCTAGCAAAGCACGGAAGATCGCTTCACTGTTAGCACCAAGATCGCTTCATTATTAGCACCTCATTAGGGCTGAAAAAAAAAGCTTAGAAAAAGCCACATTCGGAGTATAAGACGCACCCAAATTTTCAGCTTCTTTTAGGGGGGAAAAAGGTGCGTCTTATACTCTGAAAAATACGGTAGATAGATAGATAGATAGATGATAGATAGATAGATAGATAGATAGATAGATAGATAGATAGATAGATAGATAGATAGATAGATAGATAGATAGATAGATAGATAGATGATAGATAGATAGATAGATAGATAGATAGATAGATAGATAGATAGATAGATAGATAGATAGATAGATAGATAGATAGATAGATAGATAGAAACACAGACAGACACAGATGACACTGCTTATGCAAATCCAAATAAAAACAAAACAGATATCTGCCAATACTAATAGCTTTATAACTTGCTTTCTATGCTAACGCTAATCCTTTTTGAAGTAAAGATAATAAGTTTTGGAACTTTAGTGTTTTAAAGATTCCCCCCCCCCCCCGCAGCCAGTTGAATATATTATTGGTGCCAGTAAGTTTTTGGAATGAGGTTGGGTAGGGTTTTCTTATACAGGTAGTGCTTGACTTACAACCACAATTGAGCCCCAACGTTCTGCTGCTAAGTGAAAGAGTTGTTAAGCAAATTTTGCCCCATTTTATGACCTTTCTTGCCAAGTTGTTAAGTGAATGACTGCAGTTGTTAAGTTAGTAACATGGTTGTTAATGAATCTTGCTTCCCTATTGACTAGGCTTGTCAGAAGGTCGCAAAAGGTAATCACATGACCCCACAACTGCTACCTTCATAAATATGAGTCAGTTGCCAAGCAGCCAAATGTTGATCACATGACCACAGGGATGGTGCAATGGTCACAAGTGTGAAAAACAGGCATAAGTCAATTTTTTCAGTGCCGTTGTAACTTTCAATGGTCACTAAATGAATGGTTGTAAGTGAAGGACTACCTGTAATGAATAAAGACACCTTAAAGCATTATTCCTGCAAAATGAAACAGCGTTATTCCTTCTCTTGATGTGAACTAAACCGTTCCTAAAATAAACAGTGCACGTGAGCATCGTACGCAACAAAAAACGAATTGACTCTTGGCCTTAGCTTCCTCTTGGCAGAAAACATGTTCCTTCCTATTTTAATATAATCACAAATGCCATTTGAGTGACAACCCATCACTTTAATTTTAAACAAATTGGTCACAATCCAGCCATCTGGCACAGTGTTGGCTGTTGACATTAATGAGTTTAAGTGTACTTAACCGTGTGTTGGATTGTAGTAACTGTTTCAGTGGAACTAACTCCCAGATAAATATTTTAGCACCAGAACTCAACAGGCAGTCCATTACAATTAGGAAATTCAAATATTAGATTATTTAGTTGAAAGCTGTGAAGGGGGGAGGGGGAGAAAGCAACAAGGATTAGGAGAAAAAACTGAAGCAAACCACTTTTTCATCCTCTGATGTTGCCATGGTGACAGAAAAGAAAGTTAATAGTCCAGTATTCTAGCCATGGGATAAAATGACCCTTACTGCTTCCTGTTACCAAGATAGAAGGTACATTTAGCATAAGATGGAAGTACAAGTACACACACTTAACTTTCTTACCCAGGTAAGATCTTTTAGTATTTCTTGAACAGAAGATAAAATAGCATTCCTTATTTAAAAAAAACAAAAACAAATAAAGGAAACATTGATCATCTGTTTTGAAAGAACTTCAGTATGCATTACTGGATGTTGTACTAGGGATAATTGTGGCTACCTATTTGATTTGATTCAAATTTAGAACAACATTGAAAGCTAATATTTGCTACAAAAATGATAATTCTGTTCTATAATGAATAGAAATTGATAGTTAAGATGTATGCAAAAATACATTATTTTTGGCTTAGCTGTGATGAAATAGTAATTATTTTTGCCTTCTCTCTCTTCCAAGTTCAAGGTACTGTACTGCTTCTGTATTACCACCACCCCTTAACGTTGTAACATCCTTAGGTTGAAAGCTACTGATTGGACTTAGAAATAGGTTAAAAAAAAGTTAAATTATTGCATTTTAATAGCTCTCAATAGATTTGAACAATTTAATTTAAATTATTTTTTTAATTTAATTTAATTTAACATTTTAATTTTTCAACATTTTAATTGCTCTCAGTACATTTGTCTATGGAGATTCTCAGTCCTGCAAGGAGGATAAATCCTTCCATTTCCCACCTTCCAATCAGAACTGAAGAAACTTCTTGGATGAGAAGTGAAATGTCTTCAAAGAAAAAACAAGAAAGTCCATTTGTCTCTTGAAAAAGCACCTTTGGCTCTCAGTACATTTCTAACTCTGAAAATTACTTGATAGTTTAGTTCAATGTTTCTCAAGCTTGGCAACTTTTAGATGTGTGGACTTCAACTGCCAGACTTCCCCAGCCAGCAATGCTCACAAATTTTGTGAGAGTTAGCTGTGAATTGAAGTGCTAACTACCCATCCAGGACTCAGTGGAAAACTGCACTGGCATAAAAGTCATATCCATCTCTGCTAAGTCTTATTCACTTTCTACTTCCCTGACACTGGAATCACCTGACTTCCCTTCAAAGTAATGTGTGAACAGATTTTATATACAGGTTGTCCTCGAATTACGACCAAAATTACAACCAGAATTTCCATTGCTAAGCAAGAAGGTTGTTAAGTGAGTCAAATCAATATTTTATGAGCTTTTTTCCATGGATGTTAAGTTAAATCACTGCTGTTGTTAAGTGAATCACACAGTCATTAAGTGAATCCAGCTTCCCCCATTGATGTTACTTGTTGGGAGCCAGAGGTAGAGGTCACAAATGGTGATCACATGAGCCCAGAATGCTGCAATGGTTGTAAATACATGCCAGTTGCCAAGTAGCCCAATTTTTATCACATGACTGTGGGCATGCTGGGACAGTCATAAGTGTGAGGACCGATCATTAGTTATTTTTTCAGTACTGTTGTAACTTCAAATAGTCACTCAATGAATGGCTGTACATCAAGGACTATTGTATAGCTGTCTATGGCAATGTTACAATAATGGAGAAATGCTATTTTAATGCTCTGGTTCTCACCTTTGTATATGTACAGTTTCTGTGCTTTCTTCATCCAAATCAGTTCCTTGTATCTACTAGTTCCCCTAGGTGAAGAATACATACCAGCAATGCTTGTATTAAAGAAAAAGAGCAGTTCCCTTATGTACTCTTTTCAGAAGGCTAAAGCAGGATTTGATTAAAAATAAAACATAAGATATTTAATATGGTCTCCTTAGTAAGCCTTCAGATCAGTGGTGGGTTGCTGCCGGTTCGGACTGGTTCGCCCGAATTGGTGGTGGAAATTTGCACCCACTCACCAAACCGGCAGCGATGGCCGGCTGTCCACGCTCCCAAACCGGTCCTCCAGTCGCCGCGGCTGGCAAAGAACCCTTTGCACATACGCATGCAAAACGCGCACTTCCGTCGCTATGTGAACCGGTAGGGAAGGTAAGTGGAACCCACCCCTGCTTCAGATATTATCCTTGGAGAAGCTTCTTTTCCTTTAATATTACCACTGACTCTGACTTCTCAGTCTGTTCACACGTCTCCAAATATGTTTTCTGATCTGCCATAGCTAGTTTACTTCTTAACAAGTGCTTTCTTTGATATAAAAAGCCTGTGTATTAATAATTCTTCTTACCATTTTTAACCTCTGGATCAGTGGTGCCATGTCTAGTAGTAGTCCTAATCTCAAGTTGGTATTTCTTATCAATACTCCTTCCTTGCTCTAATGCCATACACTAAATAAATAAATCCTTGGTCTAAAATCCATTAAAATATATTTCCGAAATGTGCAACAAGTTTTATTCATGATAAGAATACGTTTGCTGCAATTAAGTCTAGCTACCCAGCAAATTTAAGCTTCTTCTGTTTAAACAAAGCAAAAAAAGAGTTAAGGATACTTAAAATATATATTTTAATAAATCCTTTTAAAACTATGAAACATATTTCAAGAAGATAGCTGAAAACCTTTATACCTCACTTTGTTTTGAAAACAAGCCTGTTTCATCACTTCCTTCTATCCAAGCTATCTGCAGATTATGTCTTGTTATATATTAGAAAAGAAAATGGGTTAGTAGAATTCCAGTTTTCATGATCCTTTTCTTATTTGGGAAAACTTATTTTGGAACAATCTAAAGCAAATTAAATTATTTCTGTAGCACTAGGTACAGTTTTCAGAAATGATTGCAAGTCTCTATAAATTCCTAATTATTTGCAAAAAGAAAAAGCAGTAATATATGGATATATATTCCATCCTTCATGATTTCACATTGTAGACAGTGTTCAAGAGCTTAGTCAATGAGCTGTGGTATTTTTGAAATTGCTATAAATTAATATTTGCTTTGGACTTCTATGACTTTCTGGTTTCTGTATGCAGTCTCTTCATTGCTCTTTGTTCAGGTATTCTTACCTTAATCTGACTTTACTCGCTGTTGCAAGCCTTACAAGGGAAAAAGTGGCTATGCAGCACATTTTCTCTCCCTCTCTATATGCATATGTATATACAGTATATGCTATGTTGCATGCAACTAGACAAATGCACACAAAATGAAGGAATTGACTATGGAGTGGAGAGGAAATGGAAAATTCAAGCAATTGATGTCCAGTTTGTGTGGACTGAGCATCACGGAATTTTAGTTTTTCCAGAACATGGGCCAGCTTGGAGTAATTATTTTCACTTTATTGTTAGCTTACAAAGTTAGTAGGAAAAAGATGCTAAGAGATTGTTTGAGGGATCAAACAATTTACACAATGATGATGTGGATGTTTCTGAACAGTGAAGAATGCTTGGATATGGAAAAATGCAAGATTTTTTTTCATTTAGGTGGTCTTGAATGAAGGTATTTTACAAGTAAGCCATTTCTTTGTGGGGCCTACAACTCTACAATTAAAGAATTCTGCTATATATCAAATGCTAATTTAAAATGAACAAGGAAGAAATTGATTGTTGGCAATATGCCAATAAACTGATCTCATAAAATAATATAGGATTGGCTTGAGTTATGTCAATTTATATTTATCTGAGCTGAATGGATCACACACTCAATATGTGAAAAATAATGGCATTTTATTAAAACACTAATGGAATGCTATACATCTCTCTCCCCCCCCTCTCCATATTACAAACTTCAAATTTATGCCAAATATATACTGAGATTTTTTACAGAACCATCGTAAATTTTTTACAGAACCCTTTGGACCCTTTACGGAGGGCAGGAGAGAAAGTTAAATATCTTCCATATGCGTTGTCTCCGAAGTATCTTTGAAATCACCTGGCATGACAAAGTTCCAAATAGCGCAGTCTTGGAACGTGCTGGAATTTCTAGCATGTATACACTATTGAAACAGCGACGTCTACGCTGGCTTGGGCATGTTGTGAGAATGGCTGATGGTCGGATTCCAAAAGATCTCCTGTATGGAGAATTAGTGCAGGGGAAAGCGGCCCAGAGGGAGACCACAGCTGCGATATAAGGATATATGTAAGAGGGATCTAAAGGCCTTGGGAATGGACATTAACAGCTGGGAAAACTTGACCTCTGATCGTTCAGCTTGGAGGCTAAAGACGCAGCATGGCCTTCTCCATTTCGAAGAGACACTTGTTTGGCAGGCTGAGGTAAAGAGGCAGTCCCGGAACCAGCGAAATCTGGGTGCCGGGCAGGGGACAGAATGTATCTGCCCTCAATGTGGAAGGGATTGCCACTCTCAGATTGGCCTTTTCAGCCACACTAGATGCTGTTTTAGGAACTCTTTCCAGAGCACAATACCATATCTTTCGAGAGTGAAGGATGCCAATGATGATGATCATAACAGGGATGGGAGTGGGGGATGGGTGGAGAGAGAAAAATCTGCAATGGATTTACTAACAAATCCAAAGTCTTCTGGTTTCCAGCAGTCAATAAAAAGTCTGTGGTGACTTTTTAAAAAAATATAAAAAAATTACATGCTATTATTAAAGTATATTGCTAACAGTCCTCAGATTGTTCACTGCTGTAAGTTGTACTGATACATACTATCAAGTTAAAGCATGGTTTGAATCCTGTTTACGGATAAAGGTTTTCTAACTTTGCCTGAATTTTAGCTCCTCCTAAAACTGCTTTTTAGAACTTCCTCAAAATGATATTTCAAGATATTTCAAGAGCTGCCACTGTATGCATCCAGAAAGAATGGGTAGAAATCCAAGTTCCTTGTTGGCACAACTTGAGGTATTATCTGTTCCTACCACTCTTCTCCATTTGGTAGGTGTTCTGCTGGATTCAAATAGCAGTTATGCCAGGACAAGCTGGCATTTCTCAGGGTCATGAGCAATTAGAAGTTGGCTGATAAGCTGCTACCATGGCAACCATTACGCTGTTGTGCTGTGCAAAAATCCTTGACCCATATGAAACTCTGCAAAGAAATGTCAAACTCTGGATCTTGAGAAGACTTTCATTCATCACAGAGCATATTACATGAAAAATATGGTGTATGCAAAAATAAATTTGCTTTTTTAATTGCTTGGATTGAAAGGGCCATTGCCTTCTGTCCTAGGGATGTTTAGAAGGAGTTAGAGGATGAATTTCTCAGCAGGGATTTCAAGATTAAATAAATATCTATAACAAACAGGAAGAAATATTTGAAAATTGTTTAGAATTGTAGCCATTGTCTCTTTAAATGCATCAAGTCACATTCATTATTTAAGCCATTTCACCCTTTAAAATGAAATAGTAAATTCTTATCTAGTGGATGTTTTTTTTATTATTATTATTTTAATTGCTTATGTATTGTCTTCTTTCATATCTGTTAGAAAACTGAAATATAGTTGTATTGCTTTGAGTGATTAATGGTTGTTTTGTGGCTATTAGGAATTGTCTTGAAGTGCTAGAAATGGCTGTGGTGGGAAGTTATTTAACATGCTGGTAGCATTTTAATTTTATACATTTTATAATTTCATTAAGATTTTAATGTGGAATTAATGCATGTATATATTAAAAGCTTAAAATTAATATTCCCCTCCTTTCCTTCAATATTCTTTATTAGTTTTATGAATGCAATAAGGAAAATCATGTGATTACTAATTTTTGATGTGTGCGTGTGTGGAAGTTCAGGAGTAATTTAGGATAAGACAGACTATATTCAGAGTCATCCACAGTGATCCTGCATTATGAACAGGGGTGGTATTCACTTACCTTCCCTACCGGTTCGCAAATGTGAGTGCTCGTACGCACCACATCCGCACATGCGCAAAGCCTTCTGCGCATGCGCACAGCATCAAAAATGCAACATGCCACCCACGAGGGCCACCCACAGTCAGCGCTACCGGTTCGCCCGATCCGGATAGAACCGGCTGAATACCACTACTGATTATGAATTTATTAAGAAGACAGGTAAGTATCAGGCATACTAACTTTTATTGAAAATATTATGGTTACTTTAGTTAGGGCTTCCATTTCTGGGCTGCAAAATTCTGGCCACTAGAGAGTGACAGAATTGGAGTTTTCTTTATTTGAAGCTCCTTTTTTTTTTCTTTGTTCACATGTGGGTATGTTATCTCTACCATTTTTTGTTGTTTCTGTTTTGTGCTATTTTCTTGTTTTTAAATATTTTTAACAATTTGTACACTGCCCAGAATTGTTGGAAGTTGGGTAGCATTTTAATTTGTCTTACCATTATTATTTCATTGCTGCTGTTTAGCGGATTTGGGTAATTCACACCTGGTTGTCCTAACCATGTTCTTTCTTGCTTGCTTTCCTTCTTAGGAGTTCTAGGAAGTAGATATAACATTAGCTCAGCCGTGGACAAATAATTTCCCAAAGGGCCATATGAGAAATTTAGGCTGCTGTACAGGGCCAAACCAATAGGTTGAATTTAATTCTGCTAATATTAATCTTATCATTTCATAAAAAGCAGTAAATTTTATGGTTTCGATTAGCTGCTACTGGTAAGAATACATGTTATGTCTTATTTAAATTTGATTTCTAATTTCCGATTGACCTCACACAGGCTGAACAGGGACAGCCAAGGGGCCAGATGTGGCTCAGAGGCTGTAAAAATGCCCAGGTCTGCAGTAACTCTTCCTATTTTTCTCTGCAACAACTATGTATGGTAGCTTGGGCTGAAAGACTGAAAGTGACTAACCGCTAGTCACCTGTGAGTTTCCATGGTTAAAGATGAGCTAGACTCTTGTTCTCACCAGTGCTAGTCCATTATTGTAACCATTACCTTACACCAGAGTCCCCAACCCCAGGACTGCAGATGACTACTAGGCCACGGTCCGTTCAGAACTGATCCACAGAAGTGGTGGGCAAGCGTGCGTGCACAGCTCCATTTGTGTGAGCAATGGGCACACGTGCCTGCTGCTTGTGCAAATGGAACAGTGCACACATGCACGCTCGTCCATTGCTCACGTAGAACCATCCCCTCACCCCTGCCAGTCCACAAAGTCAGAAAGGTTGGACACCGTTGCCTTACACTATCAAGCCAAATCACTAAATATGTATCTTTTATAAAGCTATGAAAAGGATAGGTAGAGAAAACAAGGGAAGGCAATAATCATTCCCAGAATTCCAAATAAAATCAATATAGTTACTCTAGCTAAGTTACTTATAAAATCCTTCAATAAATGTTTGGATTTCGTGGATTTTGCTTGCTAACTAAGATTGTATGCCAACATAACAACATGCTGTAAGTTTGAATGCCAATTTATGAATTACCTTTCCCTGCTATTCCTTTTTCTCCACATTGCCTGGATATCTATCTCCTCCACCAATTTATATGTTAACCTATATAGAATTAATTTGGCTGTGTAATCTTCCTAGTTTTATTTAAGACATGGCAATGCTGACAGAAAAAAAAAATGTGATTAGTAATTTGTCTGTTGCAAAGAATGAATGCTTGTCCAAAGAAGCAAATATGATCATGTATAAGAGTTTCTTCTACTTACCTTGTTAGATAGAAATAAGTGTTGGGTTTATCAGGGGACCATAAGAACATAAGCAGTGCCTTACTGGATTGGACTCCTGGCCTATGTATTCCAACAGGCTTATCTCACAGGGGCCAACCAACTGTACAGGGAAGCCATCTAGATCAGGGGTGTCAAACTCAAGGCCCGGGGGCTGGATCCGGCCCGCGGGGTGCTTAGATCTGGCCCACGGGGCCGCCCTGGAAACAGCGAAGAACCGGCTTGCGGTGCCTCTGCCAAAGAACATGGAGGTCAGGAGGGTTCTCTGCGGCCCTCCCGAGCTCTGTTTTCGCTGGCAGTGGGTTGCAGGAGGCCATTGCAGCCGAAAATGGAGCTCACGAGGGCCACGGGCAGCCCTCCCATGCTCCGTTTTCACTGTCAGAGCGCTCAGGCCACCACAGGCACCCCCAACATGAGTGACGTTGAGCTGGCCATGCCCACCCTGGCTCCACAAGGTCCCACACAACCCTGATGCGTCCCGCAATGAAATCGAGTTTTACACCCCTGATCTAGATAATCAGAGACTTAGACTTAGAATAACTTTATTGTCACTTTGAATGTACACTAATCAGCATACATTAAAATGAATTTTCGTTGCATACAGCTCTCAAAGGGTCTCCACCTCCAATATACACTACATAAACATGACAAAATAAATAAATAAATAAATGCAAAATTATGCATATACCCACATATATTATATGACACGAAGAAACAACACAGTCTAGTTCAGTGATGGCTAATCTTTTTGGTGCCGAGTGCCCAAAGCGTGCACGTGAACCCCAAAATGCAATGCGAGCGCCCCCCCACGCATGTGCACGCCCCATGCATGCGTACGCATCCCCCACGCATGCACTCCGTCCCTCCTTGCCCATTTTTGGCTTCCAGGTTGGTGCAGGAGGCTTTCCTGGCCCAAAATGGGGCACGGGGGAGGTGCGTGCACCCGCCGTGCCCTGTTTTGGCTTCCAGGTTGGTACAGGAAGCTTTCCAGGCCCAAAACAGGGCACGGGGGGTGCGTGCTCCCCGTGCCCCATTTTGGCTTCCAGGTTGGTGCAGGAGGCCTTCCAGGCCCAAAGCGTGGCGCGGGGGGCCTCACGTGGCCCCCCACGCCCTGTTTTGGCTTCCAGGTTCGTGCAGGAGGCCTTTCAGGCCCAAAATGGGGTGCGGGGGGGCACGCGCATGTGCGTGAACCTCCAAAATGCAATGCAAGTGCCCCACACATGCCCCCGCCCCCTGCGCATGCGCGGCAGAGACTCGAAGACCAGCTGGCCGGCGGGAGGCATGCATGCATGCACAGTAGAGCTGGGATGGGGCAACGGCTGGCGTGCCCACAGAGAGGGCTCTGCATGCCACCTGTGGCACATGTGCCATAGTTTGCCATCATGGGTCTAGTTCGTATGTACGTATGTACATGGCGAGAAAAACGAATCTTGCGAGTTTACCAGACGGATGGCATAGGGAACAAAACTATTACAGAATCTGGTAGTCCTGCTAGAAGCAGCCACATTGTCATCTGGGCTAGAAGCCTTTGGTTCCATGTCTTTCATAACCATTATTCCTCACGACAAGGATAATAACTATTTGAAAAGCATGTTGTGCTATTGACAAGAAAGCATAGTGTCAGAAATGATGCGTATTTAAAGAAATGTGGATTGAATACCAAAGTGAGCAACCAGAATGAAAGTTTTATTAATTTATTAGATTTATACATCCGCCTACATTGCGTAATCTTGTAATATAGAAAATAAATAAATCAATAAACGAAAACAAAGTTTGTTGCTTCGTAAGAGAAAATGAATTAGGATCAAAGCACACAATAAATAAATGAAGTATGAATGGATAAGAGGAAAGGGGAAGATTAAGAAAATCAGGGTTGGAATGGCTCAATGTGAGCCCGCTCCCAAAAGCAGACTGGTAAATTTTAAAAGATAAAGGGGAAGAGTTATGTAGATTTTTGAAAGCAAGGATGTTTTACAAAAATGGAAACATATGGAGAGCTATGGTGAATGGAATCAATACAAACTGTTTAGCTATATTCCTTTTGTTTCCCTTCATCTCTTTAATTTTGCTCTTACTATTTCTTATTCATTTTCTGTGCTTTGCATAATGTTGCTTACTGTGAAAGAGAATAGCATGTTGGGTATGGGTGTGTGTAGGTGGCAGGATTAGTAATCATATTTGCATGGGAGGGGGAGGTAGCAATGATAAAATTACAGTCGATGAACAGGATTTGTCTTCAAAAGCATTGCACAAATGTCCTTATTTACCCAACTGGGCTCGGAATTAATTCACTCTGAAATTCTGGATGTTCCCCTTTCCATTAAAGTGGCCTATGAGTGGCATTAGTTGAGCCTAAAGTGGCTGACCTTGTAAGTTTCTGTTTTTCCCAGCTTCTTTTCTTTTCCCATTTATCACTTTCTAACTCCCAACTGCTTCTAGTTCCTTAGCAACACGGATCACCCTTTCCACTGTGTGACAGTTTGCAAGTTGTGTGTGCTTCTCTCCAGCCAGGGATTACGTGTGTGCATCCAAGAACTGAATATAAGAAGAACAGCACTACTACATAGGTTTCACACTGTAGCATTGGAAATATAAATGATTAAAAACCTGATTATGTTTGCCACCTAGAAGCTATAGACTTTGAATGGACAAGTATAATGAAATATGGGTCATTTATGCAAAATACAATAGGTGAAAAAGAATGTTAGTTACTGTACGTAAGTGAATTAGAAACAAATATATATGCACTTGAATAATATTTACATTAGATAAATATATATACAGAATTTTAAGGGCTAACTTATAAAAGTATACTTTGTTTCTTTTTTCATCTTTTAAATACATTTATGCATTGTGTTTTCTTTGCAAATATATGCATTTACATCATAATTTTATTTGTGTTTTGTCATTTTCTGTTGCTATTTAATTTAAAATAAAAAAAATAAAACAATAGGTTTCATCTCAAACACAGATTTTATCAAAGATGTGGGGTTTCTGTAAATATCAACAGTGTACTTTCTTAAATACATCTATGTTACATATTCAAACTAAAATTGCCTTTAGTACTTCCTTCACAGTAATAGTGTATAAGTTTCTTGCTTTTCCTGCAACCAGATCACTCACAACAGTTTA
>QLTV01004253.1:1921219-1958825 GCA_003457575.1 Thermophis baileyi | reverse complement strand
AGATAGATAGATAGATTGATAGATAGATAGATAGATAGATAGATAGATAGATATAGACTCAGCTTCCACCATAGTATTTTTTTCCAATACTTACTCAAATGGATAGAATTATTGAGTTCCATGACTGCACCATGTTGTGATTTTTTCCTAGATTTTCAAATATCACAATACAATTTACTATCTACTTAATAACTATTTTAGGCAATAAAATTAGAGCTAAAATCAATAACCTTTTTTCCTCTCTTTACCAGGAAGTGATATTGCAAGAAACACTGTTTTATAATGGAATTAGACCGGGGCTTGGCAAATGGCTGCATACCCATTTTGAGAGATGAGCACTGAAAAAAGCAACAAGCATGTCTACGTGTTGATTCTGCTCGATTTCTATAACTTAAAATGCAGATTCCACAAATGTAAAAAGTTTGATTTTCATTTGTCTCTCTGCCTCCCTGCCCTTAAATATTTTGAGATTTCTTCCTTCTCCCATTCAGACCTTTCAGTCGTTCACTATGCTGTCATTTCTTTTCTTTCAATATTTATTCCTCTCTCCAATTTCTGCTGGTTGTGCATATTATATTTTTTTATTACAGTTTTAAAAAGAATAAGAAATATAAACATAATGCATTTAAAATATTTTAGCCTTTGTGATCATTTTGATGGGATAATTGTGAGACTTCTGAGTCACAGATAAAACCTCTCCATATGGTAATTAGGCTTAGAACACAATAGCAAAAACAAACAGGTAATAGAAAATATTTAAATATTATGCAGTAATATAAAGTGTATTAAATTAAAGTGAGGCATATTCCTTAATTTAAGTTAATGTATGTGAAAAACAAAAATAAATATAAAACATGGACTTGAAAGATACATATGTATGTTATCATCAAAATTTTTTATTTTTTTATCTTTGTTTTGTTTTGTCTTAATCTGCATCAGTCTCAGTTCTCCCTCCCCCCCAAACTTTAAAAAGACTATATGATTGTGGATATTTTTTTTGTCTGTGTATTTTACCTTACGTGTGTATGTGTGTATGTGCATGCATACATATGTATATTAATGTAAATGATTTTCCCTAATATCATTAGGGAAATGATCATTGGGTAAAAAAGGATAGTTTGCCTGTCAAACGTTCAGTGAATTTTTATTTGTACAAAATATGAAATTAAACTGTCAATGTCTAAACTGCATTGCTATTCATTAAAATGTGTTGGAGGAATATATTTCTCCCCCATCTCTAGGCTAGGTTAGCCAATTAACTGAGCAATCAATAGAAGGTTTTATTTATATTAGATTGAACTCAGATCATGTCACATATTTGGTTGAGCAGGAAGGCAAGAAAAAAAAGAAAGCATCAAAATATCAAAATATGAACTGCATTTTTCTTTCAGGCAAGTAAACTACTGTATATTAAAAATATCCAGCATTAGTTCCAAAATAGTTCCTTTCTGACAGGCAATTTGATGTCCCTCAGATCTTTGAACTGTAATGCCTGTAATACCAGCTCACAGCTACTTTGATTTGGCTTATAGAAATTGAAATCCAGAATGACTGAAGAATGCCAGTATCTCAATTCCTAGTATAGAGAATATCATTGGGAAATAGATTTTGACTGGAACTAATATATTAACTCCAATCTGATGCCTAGATGATAGTGCTACTTTTTGTAATAGTACAGTATAATTGTCAGATCTGCCCTGACTTGATCTTCTAGGCAAGAAAGACCCCCAACTCCATTTTTAATGAAAGGTATACTTCACTAAAAGCCAAGTAGCAAAGTTAGAACTGAAGTCCGAGCATCAAACTTTCCTGGTTAATTTCCCCCATCCAGTTCCTCCTCAGTTCCTCCCCCTTGCTGGTCTCTTATTCTCCAATTATATTTGAATAAATTGTTTTGGGAATTGTCTCTTCAATGGCGGGCTGGTTGGTGAACCATTGCATTCCATTCCTGGTATGATGAGTAGTTAGCCTTCCCCCCTCCTGACCGCAATTGACAATTTGAACAGGACTTGTTTAAAGTTTTGGAAGACATTAACTTGGAGAAAACTTTATAAAATGAATAAATTAACTTATCCTTTACATAAAGTGCAAATATTGTTAATGGAGATCTAATAAAGCCTTGTGAGATACAAAAGGGAACAACACAGGAACAGTTGGGAAAAAGTCATGAATTTTTTTTTTTTTTTTGTAAATGTTCTTGTATAAGATTTTTTATGCACAAAGATGGAAAGATTTGGCATTTCCCACAGTGGAAGAATAGTTGATGAAGATGGTAGAATTTGCAGAGATGGCCAAATTGACTTCTTTGATCAGAGAAAAGACAGTATCTTCTTCATTTATTGCTACTTGAAAAAAAAACCTTGTGGACTCTCTGTGTAAAACAAACAATGAACTTAAGATTTATTGCTTTGATGATTAGACAGGATAGATTATAGAAAGAAGAGAATCATACTGTAACCTCAGAGAAAGAGGTAAATTTACCACAGTATTTATAACTCCTGTAAAAAAGATTGGAAGCCACTTCTTTGTATCTTTTTTCTTTTCTTTTTCTTTCTTTCTTACATGTTTAGCTTTCTCTTTGATTTCTTTCTTTTCTTTTCTCCTTTTACTTAATGTTAGTTTATTTTAAAACTGGTAATATTATTAATGAATGTTCTAGGCTGGTTCACATGATCTTATCTCCAGGAATAAGAATGTATGGGAAAAGAAAATATTTTATTTAAATTGAGTGTTCTGACTGCTGAGAACTCGCAGATTTTCTGACCCAGAAGGAACCCTGGATATTTACAGCAGATAAAGTGAGAAAAGTTATCAATAGTAAATTAATAAATAATTTCTAGAATTCAATTTTTGGGTGAACCTTTTTTGTCCTCTTTGCCTTTTTTAAGAAGATATGAAAATACCAATAATTAAATACAGAAATATTAGAACACCCGGTAAGATCATTATTATGAAATCATGGAAGTGGTACTAAAGCTGCTTATCCCAACATTCTTTGTGTTACAAGCCAGATAATGCTGCCAGATATAAATCAGGAGTGGGTTCTACTTACCTTCCCTACCAGTTCTGATTGCGATGGAAGTGCGTGTTTCGCCCCCGTCGTGTCACGCAAAACACCCAGAAATGACCCTCTGTGCATGTGCAGAAGCCTTTGTGCATGCGCAGAGGGTTATTTTTCAAGCCGCGGCGACCAGAGGACCGGTTCGGGAGTGTGAACCACCAGTCTTTGCTGCCGGTTCGGCGAGCGGCGGTAAATTTCCGCTACCGGTTCTAAAGAACCGGTCCGAACCAGCAGCAACCCACCTCTGATATAAATGGTACCTAAATACAAAAATGTAGGAGAAGGAAAGGCGGAGGCTGGGAATAAAGAGACAAATCAGCCTAGAGTTATGTTCCCACAAATGATTTAAGTCCAACCACTCTTGAATTCCATTAGCTCTTATCTAGCTCCAATTTTGTACTGACCACTAGTTGACTAGATTCTTATGTATAGGCATGATCAATAAATCAATTTAATTGGAACTTAACCTGAGGTCCTGAATTTTCGCATCTGACAAAGAGCCCTTTATTACTGTTTAAAGGATGCATGGTCCCAAAAAATTCAGTGTAAAAATTCAGTGTTATTTTTATTCATATCTTACATTGTTTATTCAGCTTTCCCTATTAAGTTTAACTAAAATCAATAAAACAACCATTACAAAAAAAAATTGGAGAACCTTCAAGGCACAAGCTGCATTACTTCCACAACAGCAAGAGAAATGAGCTAGGTAAGCAAAATAAGCAAAAGAATGATTGTACATTTATTAACTAATAGAAAAATCAATATCTTACAATGTCACAAATAAGTAAATGAACTGTCCCTGAAATGAGACAAAGATCTTTTTTAAAAGAAAAAAAGAGTATATTTCACAACCAAGTGTATAATGAATTGGATCCTCAGCTTGATTTTGAAAAGAACAAATACTTAAGATGACCAATTCTGAGAAAAGCAACTCAGATGATAATTAGCATTTTGTGTCTTCATTTCGAGCCTGATGAAAGGCTGGTATTAACTTTGAAGAAATTATTTGAACCAGATAAACACAATGAATATGTGAAAAGAAGATGAAATCTGAGTGGCAATAATGAATGCAGGGTTATCATGCATTTCAGTGTCTATTGTTCTTCACTTGATGACTTCTTCATTATGTGGGCTTAGAGCTTTTCTAGTTTAAACTCAATTGATTGCTATAATTAGACTTTAGTATTACTTCAGGCCTAAGGATATTATAACTCATTTCCACTAGCATCATATGACAAACTGCAACTTGCTTTCCTTGGGCAACGGGGATATCTTCCTATTCTTCTCACTTGAAGCTTGCAAAATATCCCAGGCTTTAAAATCTTAAGAAGTTCTTCTAGATTGCCCATATTTCTATAACATTCACCTAACCAGTAAGCAGAGGTAGGCACCTTCCTTGAAGCTCGGGGACTACACATTGGTAAAACATATTTTACCAATTGTAAAAAACAAACAAAAAACCCCCCATATTTTTGTCTTCTGAGGGTTTTATGTGGGACTTGTAGTAGTATCTTGATGACATAAAAATAAAGTTTTCAGGTCATTTTAGAAGGAAGTGGGAGAATGAATGGGTAAAATGTTGCCTTTTTGAACCCATTTCATTCCTAAGAAAAGTTAGAAAGCACCTGATTTTTCTGAGCCACAGGGAGAATATAATGCAAAGCATAAAACATTTTGTTCCATGTATTTTGTCAAGTGGAAAGATATAATTTTCAATTATGCAGTTGTTTTGAATTCTGATTTTGTACTTGGTTCTGCCATCTGCCCAATTTTTTCCCCAAAAGTGTAGAGAAAGGGGAAAAAAGGTGCCACCACTTCAACTAAGGAGGAAAGAGTGAATATTGAAGGACAGGGAACTTGAAAGGAAATAAAATCCTGGTGGGGAGGGGCAGGACCTCTTTTTATTTGAGCTTTAAAAGTCAACTGAATATGGGGTTCCTTTGTCTCTGGATCCCCAGATCATTGCCTAGATTGGGAATGCAAAAAAAGGCAGATGACAACTAGCTGGAGCTAGAGACAAAAGAAATGGCATTGTCTGTTGCCATCTAGTGGTTCTATATATTATTGCTATTCATATCTGGTAGCCCTAGCAATGTTGGTAGTCCAGTCTACTTCTAATGGTACCTATCCATATAATTAAAGGAATGCCCCAAAAGTAGCATGTCAGACTTTTACATCATATTTTTAAAAGGAATTCAATTACAGACTCTCCTCGTTGTTTTTCTAAATAATTTAAAGGGCATCTGAAATACAATATGCAAAATTTAAGAGTGTAACGATGGACAAAGATCAATTATACTGTTGTTTGCTCATGGCATATTATGATACTGCTATATTCTGTATTTAGGGTTGGGTCTAATTATGAGTTTGCTTGAGAAATATGTCATTGGGAAATGGAAAACAATATATTATTTTTAGGATTTGTTTAGAAGCCTTTATTTGTAAGCATGCAAAATGTTCATCAGTGATTCCCACTTTCATCACAAACTTGCTAGCTTTCCCGAACTTCAATATATCAATGTTTTCCATGAAGTTTGCAGAAGCTGCTTTTAGGGTGAATAAAATTGTGGCACCAACAGACTACAGTATATACTGCAGTTCCATTAGGTTCTTTAAGTTATTTATTAAAAGCTCCATTTAAACATTCAGTTTTCAGAGTTCCAGTTAAATCCCCACCTTGTGCCAACTTCATTCCCATGATGCAGATTGCATTCTGACACATCAGCCATGCAATATGAGCTTGAACAAACCCAACAGAATGACGTTCAGCTGTGATACATGTTTGGCTATGCATCTGGGTAGGAAAAATCATATATGCAAGATTAGTAAAAACTAGCTTTACAACAAAGCACGTGAGAAGGTCTAATAATACCAGCAAATCACCGGTGCACATGAGAAGGTCTAATAATACTAGTAGTATTAATAATTACTACTATTAATTAATAGTATTACTACCATTAATTACTACCAATAATAATACTGGCAAATCACCAGCTGAACATGGGCAGTCTGACAGACTAGCTAAAAGAATGACTGTAGTCAGGCTGCATTAACAGAAACATTGTGTCCATGTGGGAGGTGGTGTAGGGTTTCCTGTCTAAGCAGGGGGGTTGACTAGAAGACCTCCAAGGTCCCTTCCAACTCTGTTATTCTGTTATTCTGTAACAATTCCATTGAGGTCTCACTGGAAGATTTTCAAACAGAAGTATATGACCAACCATCAGGGATGGGTTGGCAGCACATCATTGAGCTACCTGGCCACCACATTCTCTTCCATCTCATGCAGGCTATGAGTTTAATGAAGTTGAAAAAACTGGCAAAAGAAGCTGATTTTTATCATAAATATAAATGAAATTATATATAATTCATATATAATTTATATATAATATTATATATATGTGTGTGTGTGTGTGTGTGTGTATATACACTTATGCTTAATGCTTATTACTTTTATGCTTAAGCATATAATACATACATTTATTTACATCAAATGGATTGATATGGGGAAGATAAAATTAGTGGCATTTTAAACTTCTTAATAACTTTTTGGAAATAATACTGTGAATAAAAATTAAACGTTTTTGAAATAGCCTAAAAGGAAAACTTCCAAAGCTTGAATTTCTGGAATATCTAATCAACTAATGTTAAAGCAAAACTAACAAGAAAGTCTCCTGGTATTTTAAAAAAACTTATGTTTTTATTATGCTATAATGCTTTTGTGGGTTATAGTCTATTTTCTTAGATATTTCTGATTAGTGAATATTAGTCTGTAATAGTTTATTCCATTTCATATTTGTTATGGTTTAAGGTGTTGCCCTAAGCCGGGGGTCAGCAACGTGCGGCTCTTTGGGCCCTCTCCTGTGACCCCCTGTCGGATGATCCCACCACTGGGTGGTCCCTCCCCTCCCCCTCACTCCTCGCCTGCCCTGAAAAGAGAAGGGCAACTGCGGCGGATGGAGACTCGCTCCATATTCCAGAACGGGAGCAAAGCGCCCCTCTACTTGCCTCTTTTTCTGGCCCTTGTTGGTGCTGTGCGCACCTCGGCCACTGAGGGAGACGCGTGACTTTTCTCCACGCCAAGACACTGGCTGGGCCACCTGGCTGCAGCCGATGCTCCCGGGGTGGGTTCTAACTTACCTTGCTGTCGGTTCGCTTCCTCCCGTGCCGCGTGGCCACGGCTCGTGGGCATGCGCATGCGCAGTGCCGTAAAATCTGAAAAAAAGCAAAAAAAAAAGCCAAAAACAAGATGGCGATGCATGTGCAATGCAGCTTCTGCACATGCGCAGAAGGAAAAAAAACGGAAAAAATTCCAAAAAAATAAAAAATAAATAAATAAATTTAAAAAAGATGGTGCCCACGGACCGGCACCAACTGAACTGGTTCCGTGATGTCATCGTGACATCACCAGTGGGTTGCTACCGGTTCGGGCGAACCGGGAGGAACCCACCTCTGGATGCTCCGCATCATAATGGCTCCAGGAGGAGGGGACACCGTCCCCCCCATTGTGCAGTGAGGTAAGTTTAAGTGCAAGAGCAGTAAGCAGCCATAGAGGCAGCAAGAGGAATATGGAAAGACATGCAACTTTCTTCACCCCGAGACACTGGCTGTGGCGCGTCTCCCCATATTCCTATCACTGCCTCCATGGCTGCTTGCTGCTCTTGCACTTAAACTTAGCATGCTGCACAATGGGGGAGATGGTGTCCCCTCATCCTGGAGCCCATTACGACGCAGAGCATTGGCTGCAGCCGGGCGGCCCAGCCAGTGTCTCGGCACAGAGAAAATTCGCGCGTCTCCCAACAAGGACAGGAAAAAGAGGCAAGTAGAGGGCACTTCGCTTCCACTCTGGAATACGGAGTGAGTCTCCATCTGCCGCTGTCGCTCTTCTCTTCTCAGGGCACGCGAGGAGTGTGGGGGAGGGGGAGAGGTGTGGGGGGGGGACAGCCAGCCGACAGGGAGCCACAGCAGGGGGATGTAAGAGCTTCATTTATCTGGGAACCTGAAATGACTCTTGATTTAAATCATATGGTAAAAAGCACCCAAAGAAGAAGAAAGAACAACATCAGCAAAAAAACCAACAACAACAACAACAAAAAACACCCAACCCTCACCTGTTTTTGGAAATGGTTCAAGAGGGAAAACACACACACACACACACACACGAGAGAGAGAGGGGGGGAGAAAGAGAAAGATGAGAGAGAGAAAGAGAGAGGGAGAGGAAGAAAAGAGAGTGATGAGAGAGAGGGAGGGAGAGAGATGAGAGAGAGAGAGGGAGAAAGATGACAGAGAAAGAGAGGGAGCGGGAGAAAGATGAGAGAGAGATGAGGGAGAAAGAGAGATGAGAAAGAGAGGGAGGGAGAAAGAGAGAAAGAGGGAGAGAGAAAGAAAGATGAGAGAGAAAGAGAGAGAAAGAGATGAGAGAGAGAAAGAGATGAGAGGGAAGGAGGGAGGGAGAGAGAGGGGGGAGAGAGGGAGAGGGAGAGGGAGAGGGAGGGAGAGGGAGAGGGAGAGGGAGAGGGGGAGAGAGAGAGGAGAGAGAGAGAGAGAGAGAGAGAGAGAGAGAGAGAGAGAGATGTTTAAAAGAAAATACCTGGAGCCACAAAACCTGGGTAGGCATGGCTGGGAGGATCATGTGACTGGGTGGGAGTGAGTGGCCGAGTTGGCCATGCCCACCGAGGTTTTGTGGCTCCCAGTGTTTTCTTTTCTGTG
Organism: Thermophis baileyi; assembly: GCA_003457575.1. Classification (NCBI taxonomy): domain Eukaryota; kingdom Metazoa; phylum Chordata; class Lepidosauria; order Squamata; family Dipsadidae; genus Thermophis; species Thermophis baileyi. The sequence continues at coordinate 1,950,058 of QLTV01004253.1, read as the reverse complement.
GGAAATGGGTCCAAATGGCTCTTTGAGTGTTTAAGGTTGCAGACCCCTGCCCTAAGCTGTTACACTTCTTTGTAATATCTTATAAACTTTATAATCCAAGTCTTGCTACTTACTATGCATTCCTTAGCCCTTATCATTGATTTCGGACATTATTTTACTATATTATGTACTTGAAAAGCAAACATTGTTTTTAATCCATACCCATATATAAAACATTTCTTGGTTGCTGAATAGAAGAAACAATTTAATTTATGTTTTTACACTATTTTTTTACACTGTTAAGAAATGGCATAGATGTGAGTCATGTTAATGGACACAAAACTGTAATAAGGATGTAAATAAAACGTGCAGCAACAAGGCCATGCATTTCAATTAAATTAATAAAACTCAGATTGCATTTACTCCATCAGCACAAATGAAGAGAGTACAGAGTGATGTCTCAAAATATAAAACATTTTAAAGTATGAACATGATGTCAGGTTATCAAAGCACTATGCATTTATTTTAAAAACAGTTCCAATTTTCCAACATATTCTTTCTCCTTCTCTTTCTCTCTCTCTTTTATCAAACTCTAGTGCACGCAAGATAAATATTTGTCCTTTCAGTGTTGTTGGATAGTATTTCCCATCACTCCTCACCATGCTGATTACAACTGTGGTTTTAGAGGACCATGTTTTGCCATCAGTACTCAACTGTGATTAACAAATGGCAGCTAACGTGGTATATATAAGATAAAGAAAACTATGCAGATTACATACTGGGCAGTCATTGTTTTCTTTGAACTTCTTTGTAGAAAATATGGACCATAATTTGGAAGGAAGAGAAAATAACTCTAGATAAGAATCATAGCAATCTATCAAACAACTGGCAAAAAGGCCCTTTCCCCAATCTGTGGGATCACTATGGCTAGTGATTGCATAAAATCACCACCCAAAGCTAACGGAGGTGCTACCTCTGCCTTTTGTATATCTTCCATTTTTCTTAACCTAAAACCTGTTTAACCATTTCTCAAATGTTGTCTATGAACTGTCCACTTACTTTCTCCCTCATCGAATTTGACAAAAGCATGAATATTTTCAATATATTTATGTGTTTGGCTAAATTGGTGTTTTAAACCAGAATAAAACAGGAATTGAGATGTGAAGACCATTTGAAGTCCATTTTCTTCCTTGCCACACAACTATATTGAGATAAATCCTTCAGAATTTGGAGCATATCTGAAATAGATTCATTTCTAAGGATGTTATGATCAGTATATTACTTTTATGTCATTATCAAGATGTGGATTGCCTAGGTCCATTTCACAGAAATTCTTTTCATAGAGCCTCATCCACAGACTGCAGATATACATTCAAACAAACAAAAGGTATACATCATTGTTCATTTTTACAGGCAGAGTTTGCTCGCTTGCTTGCATGAGCAAACTAGTACTACCGATTTGTCCCCATACCGGCAACATTTAGCATATTTAAAGGAAGAAATAAAAGAGGTAATCAGTGGTGGATGTTTTTACTGCATCTTTTCAATTAACCTAGTTTCTCTTCTATTTTTTCTTTCTTTCCTGGAAGTTTGCTTTCTGGCAGACAACAAAGAGAAAAGGCACTCTTGTCCATTTCCCAAATGGTTTTAATCCAGAAAACAATCAAGACCAGAATTCTCTGAAATTTTCAGACATGGATGCTGACAAAGGCAACCAATACAAATATTTTTGGCCTTCAGATAGCCTGGTATAAGACAAAAAGGGAAGGAGCGACAGAATGTCGGGAACAAGGTCTTTCATACAATGTGAAAGAAAGAAAAGCAGCAGCCGTGGAAGTACTGACCAGGCAGCTAATTTTTCTGTTCATTAGAACAATAACATTCTCTTTGGACCATTTCTAGGAACTTTTATTGCAAGCATAAAGATTTTATATGTGTGTGTGTGTGTGTGTGTGTGTGTGTGCGCACGCGCGCATATGTTCCAGGCTAAAATCCATCCATTCAGTATGTGTCTCTTTTTCTTTTTAATTTTCCCAATTATTTAAAAATGGATCCTTTACATTTGGATGAATCATCACACAAACGAGTCCAAGTCTGCTTAGAAAGAACGTCTGTGCCGTTCAATCATACTTACTTTGAAAATACGGTGCAGGGTTCACAGCTCCAAAGAGGGCTGCCAAAATCCAGGCAATCACAAGAAGCAACGAAGAAATATAGGAGAGCATTCCAACTTATTGTTACAATTTAGTGATCATCTGGATTTTTGGAATCCAAATTTGGTAGTCTTAAAACAGCATACAGTACATAAGATTGTAACTATAACATGATCTGTCTAGGCATGTACTTTAAAGGAGGGGTTCCCAACCCCGGTCCGTGGACTTGCACTGGGCTGCGGCATGCCAGAAACCAGGCCATGCAAACAAGCGAAGCCCCATCCATGGGATGCAGACAGCACACGAAACCATGCCCCCTCCAGTCCACGGAAAAACTTCTCTCCACAGAACCGGTCCCTGGTGTCCAAAAGGTTGGGGGCCGCTGCTTTAAAGAATGTTGCTTTTTTATTATTATAATGTTCCTTTTGCAAAGATTAATTACGTGCTTCTTTGGTGGCATGTTTTTCATTTTTTAAAAAATTCATTTTGTGGAAATGAAATTTTTGACATGTCATATATTGAAACAATATTCTAACTTTTCCCAAATTACCAGTTCTGCCTATTTTGTATCTCGCAAAGTGACCTGCTTGCCAATTTCTTACTTTCTTGTTTGTGAATGGTTGAAGGGGCTATATGTTTGTATTTACATGATTATGCCCTATTGCTTAATCTTCCCCCTTTACCCTAAAAATGCTATGAGTTGCTTATCTAACAAAGAAAAATGGATTCAGGAACATCCTGTCTTGTTGTGTCCAGATTGTATTTTTCTTGTTGGTTATGTTGTGAGCCAATCAGGGTTAGTTTGAAGTCAGGCAGTACCTAAATTGCATTAAATACATAATAAATAAAAAGGCAGTATAAGTTACCAATGCCGCAGACTTGGCTTTGAATTAATGATATTCAACAACTTGTTTTAATTTTTCTTAGTAGTGATAGAATTCTATTGTTATGGGTTAGATATATGAATTTAAGGAATATACCGGTACTACCTACAGTACTTACTTGTTTATCCTTGGTTTCTACTTCAGCCCTGGATATTGGCTGATCTAGAGGTTGCCAAACTTCAAAATTGAATGAATGGATTATAGTTTCTGGTTTCTGATAGCATACTTTCCTGTACTTCCTGATCATCTTTTGCTTAACATATAGCCCACATAAAGCTCTGTACTTTCCATGTTGTTGTTTCTTTGAGAATATTTTTTGTGTTTGTGAAATAGTTGCTTTCACTGTGTCATATTGAGTTGGGAACAATTTTTAAATATGCAGTATTTATGCAGTAAGATATTTCCTAAAGTCAGGGGAGAATAATCTTCAGGTCCTTTTTAGCTCTAAAGTCTATTTCTATAGGCTTTATTTATTAAAATTTAGTGGCAAGATTGCAACTTTAATATGTAAATGTCAATAATAGAGGACTGACACTCCTGTTGAGGCTAAATTCCACTCTAAAATAATGATGAAGAATAGATGGAAATTCCAGCCCTGCTGTCATCACCATATGTGTAGATGGAAAGACTATTGAATTTTCCATTACTTCTATACCACCACAATTGTGCATCTCTAGACAGTTCACAAAATCAAGTCATTAAATAGTAAAACCATAAAAACACATCATATTGCTCATTACAAATAATATAAAATTAAAACAGTGTATTGCCAAACAGATGGCAGGCAAAGCACAGATATTAATCTCTAAGACCTTGACAGAACAGTTTTTAAAACAGCTTTCTAAATGATGATTAAGGTACAGGCCAATCAGAACTTGTGAGTGGGGAGCTTGTTTGAGAGAATCAGGACAAGGAAGGAGAATATTTGTAGCTCAGTGTTGAAATGACGGGTCCTTGGTGCTCTCTGAATTTGGTTGTTTTCTTGCAGATGTTTCATTGCCCAAACTAGATAACATCATCAGTACTGCCTCAAGCACTGCAAGAAAACTACCAAACTCAGAGAGCACCAAGGACCTAACAGAATAAGGAAAGCAATAGAAAAGCATTGCTTCCCCCACTTCCTTCATTTCCAAGAAAATGCTGTCTTTAGCAGAAGAAATATATATGTCATAGTTAACATAGAGTATACTCCTAAAGACATTCCAGGTTCATATACTCTAGGATTCCACTGGTTTAAACCAAAACTTAACTGCCTTCAAAACCATTGTCAAACTCAATGTAGTACTCACAATATCAGTATTATTTGTGTCTGCAGATGGGATCTATATCAATTGCAATTTCTGGATAATGTTCAAGGACAATCCCAGGTAGAATACATGCAATAATCCAATTGGAGGTAATGGAATCATGACAGTTCCAAGAAAGTCCACATCTAGCATATTACCTGCAACTATGCAAAGACAGTTCTGGCCCCATTTGCACCTATTGGTCTCAGAGGTTCCATGAATCCATCCTGACAAATGGATCTGCTTCTTTAGGAAGAATCCCAGCAGTGGAGTTACTGAATAGCCATACTAGGTATTTGATGGACTATCAGCCAGGGACTCTGTCTTGCCAGGATTCAATTTTAATCATGTACTGTATTATTAGATCTTTATAGCTTCCACTAATGGGTTAAGGGCTTCCATAATATCTCTTGTTCAGCTTGAAGTGGAGAGTATAACTGAGTATAACCATATAGATATTAAATAGCATGGGGCACAATATAAAACTGCCCAAGGAGCTGCTGATACAGTTCAAACAGAGGAATTATTGAGTCTGTCATCTGCACCTCTATAACTGTCTGGTTTGGTTCTGCAACCCAACAAGACAGACACAGACTTCAGAGGATAATCAGAACTGCAGAAAAAACAATTAATCCCAACCTGCCTTCCATTGAGGACCTGTATACTGCATGAGTCAAAAAGAGGGCTGTGAAAATATTTACTGACCCCTCACATCCTGGACATAAATTGTTTCAACTCCTGCCCTCAAAACAACGCTATAGAGCACTGCACACCAAGACAGCTAGACACAAGAACAGTTTTTTCCCGAACGCCATCACTCTGCTAAACAAATAATTCCCTCACCACTGTCAAACTATTCACCAAGGCTGCATTAGTCTTCTCATCGTTCCTATCACCCATCTCCTCCCACTTATGACTGTATGATTGTAACTTGTTGCTTGTATCCTTACGATTTATATTAATACTGATTGTTTCCTGATTGCTTATTTGTACCCTATGACATTTCTTGTGTGTCCAATCACACTTGGCCAATAAAGAATTCTATTCTATTCTATTCTATTCTATTCTATTCTATTCTATTCTATTCTATTCTATTCTATTCTATTCTATTCTATTCTATTCTATTCTATTCTATTCTATTCTATTCTATTCTATTCTATTCCATTCCATTCCATTCCATTCCATTCCATTCTATTCTAAAAGAGGCCAGGGGCTTGACTGCTCATATCCCACCTATATGAAGTGGCACCAACACTAAGGATGGAGCAAACCCACTGTAGTACAATGCCTCAACTCCCAATTCTCTTGAGCTGTTGAGATATCCTCTTATCATATGTATCTGAAAAATTTAAAGCTGGACCTCCAAATCCAAATCTCATAAAGATCATCCACATGCAGGCAGTTTTCATTCCATGTCAATATACCCAAAGCAAATATCCACAAATTAACGGCAAAAAAATGTCATTTAGAAAATTGGAAGGAACCCAGTGGTCCATAAAAATTAGTAGTGCAAATAAAATCTGTCCTGCACTTTTTTTCAATCAGTTCTTCTTCAGTTTGGTAAAAGAAAATTTGTTTTTGTGAAAAGCAAGAATTTTAATGTACTGTAATTCTCATTGGTGGACTATACTTTGTTTTAAGCACAGTATTAATAAAAAGTATTCTATGCTCCAAGAAAGCTTATGAAACAATCAGACCAACGGTGTTTATGTCTGACGGGTAAAATGAACAAACATTTCTTAACTCCCGATGAAGCTAATCTAGGCATAAAAAATATGATTCTAATTATAGTTGCCATTCCCTCACTCTTCTTCAGTTTTTGTGTATGTGTGTATTTTATAAGCCATTGTAGGGTCGAACTGAATGAAGGGCTGTTATCTATCATTACATGAAAAATCCTTAAATTCATAAATTCTCCTCTTAATCTCTGTGACTTGGCATTAGCCTATATCTGATTTTATTCTTTTCTTACAGATCTATCAAGAGAACTGAACTGGGCTGGTAGTTATTAAAATACCTATATTTTTCCAAGTTTGGAAAAGGAATAGTCAGAACGTATCCTCCTCGAGTTCAGATATAATGAGCTTTTAATGATTTGAGCCAAAAGAGAAAGAGAGAGAAAAAAACCCTAGGATTTTTCAGCACAGCTCATAAATAATTTTCCAGGCTTTGTCAAAAGAAAGGAATAAGTGGAGGAGCTCAGGATGGGATCTGGCTGCCTTTCCTGAAGCCAGTTTGGCTTCTAACATCTAGCAAGTTAAAATTTAGAAAGAAGGGAAGAAGGGAAGAAAAGCAAATAATCTACAGAATGGATAGCAGTTAATTGACTTCAAGACAGCAGGGGAGTTCCAGTTCTTCCCAAGATCTGAGAGAGACTCAGGGGTAAATTATACTTTCCCCAATAATTCTTTGAAAAGAATTAGCAAATATCACCCATATTCTCCATAACTGTGGCATGAACCTGCCCTGGAAAGCATCTGTATGTCTTCATCTCATTCTCAGAGTGAGGTGACTTAAAGTCATTTATAACCAGCACAAACTTGGCCACGGACTCAGTCTAGCAGACTGATAATGTATTTGTGGGATGGGCAATTTTAGGCTGCTGCAGACATAAACTCTCTCTTTCATTTATTGGGCACTACTCACTAAGGCCATTTTGGCTTGGACTGCAGGTGAGGCCAGATAGCTGGCTTCCAGAGAGACATGTGTCCCTGAAATGTTTGACTTCACTTTTCACAGTGGCTGTACAGGATCCTTTTATGTATGGCATTATCAATGGATTGAAAGAGAAGTAATTTGTTTTAGAAGTTTTATGTGATTAAACCTTGAACAAATGCTAATTCTAGGTTGCTCAAAGGGTTTGTTTAAAGCACGAAAGAGAACCAGATTCTGCCACTTGGGTTTGGTGGGTTCAATCAAGAGTAAGTGCACAAGTCCTTCCTGTCTGTTCACAAGAGGTTTTGTGTGGCTCTCTATCTATTCTACTGTTTTTTCTTATTCTTGAGAAAAATGCCATTTTCTTCACAAGCGATGCCTAAATACTGTCAGCAATATTATTTATGACCAACACTGCCACTCACTTGCAGCACTTGTTGAGGAGTGAACTCACTGATCATTAGTTGCTTCTTCCTGCATCATCCCATTATTCTCTACGTGCTGTAAGTCTGACTGATAGGACAGGAACAGAGGAGGGGCACAAGGTGAAGCACAGTTGGCTGACGGTTGGAGTTGTCACTATTCTTTGATTGTCATGTACAGCGTGTACATAAAACAAAGGTCACGGTCCTCTACCCTCCGCCATTCCTTTGATATTTCAGCCAGCCTATTTCCCAACGCAGGAATTGTGTTCTTTTGAAAGAAGAACTCCATTCTCTTTCACCTCATGCCCCTGGGCTATTTTGGATGTGGGTTCTGAAACAGCTGGACTGATGCAGATGCAGAGCCATCTTGAACCTGCAATTGATTAGGCAGCTTGACAGCAAACTAAACTTACCGTTCAAAGCACCTCCCTAGACTTGCCCAGTCCCAACCCTATGAGTAGACATATTTATAATTGCTTTTCCAATCAATATGTGATGTTTTAGTCAGAAAGGCAAGGAAGTCAGGAGACTTTCCTTAACTTGTTCCACTTTACAATGCATAGAATAGCATCGATTCCAGCTTGGTACTGAAGCAGAATATGGCTCAGCTGTCAGGATAGTGTAAGCAGATTAACTGTAGGATCAGTGGACTACACTTTAATGTGGCTGTCTAGATGTAGATGTATTGGCCTGGGGCCAATAATGGACTGATTGGCCCATGTATGTTTGTGTGAATGTTTTATTTTAATATTGATGTATTTTTAAATTGTTTCTATTGCTGTCTTTTTTTTATTTACTGTGAGCCGCCCAGAGTCCTTCCGGAGTTGGGCGGCATACAAATTTTGCTAAAATAAAAATAAATAAAATAAATGTATCTTGAAGGAGGAAGAGAGGTGGGGAGAAACCTAACCATCTTAATGAGTATAATGAATCAAACTTCCTGCTGAAATCCTTGCTCAAAAACCAGTGCCTTGAAGTCTCAACACAAACTTCAATAGCTTCATATCTTTTGAGGAAATGCATTCCAGGCTTTGGCTGTCAGTCTTGTCTCTCTACACTTCTGGCTGCTCCCTTGAAATTTTAACTTGCTGTACAAAAACAGCACTAGGAAGCTACATCAACAGATAGGTGACATTAGAATTCTGTTAGTTCATTAAAAAATGCTGCATTTCTGATTGTAAAGACTCTGAGAACATATTTATTTTGTTGGCTGGTGACTGCAGCTTTCACTATTTATTAATTGTCATGTACAGAAAACATACAGAAAATAAAGGTCCTGGATATCCCCAGGATGAAAATCAATACCAGTAGCTCCCTAAGGAATATGACTGATTATCATCCTGAGGAAGGCAAGATACAGTATCACTGAAAAGTTCAGTTGCAAAAGTGTTATATGACTGGATTTTGCTTGATCAGATAACCCAAATCCTTCAGTGTCACCATGACGCCAGGATAGTGCATCTGATCTAAACTTCATTATAAACAACTGATATGATGTGAAATCTATCCTATGAAGCAGATTGTATTACATTCCCTTTAGATAAGCACAGTGTAACATCAGAGGTAATGAGACACAGCAAGAGTTCCAAACTGTAATAGGTATGTCAATAGCTAGACCTACTGCCTAATTTCAACACACGCCTTTGTCTCAAAAGGAGATTTATTACACACGTCTATAAATACCAGCCAATTCCAAACTGTTAAATTCCAGAGCAGTCCAAGCAATATTATTCTCTACTTTGTGCAAATGAGCGAGAGACAGTCTATGCTGTGTGAATAATACAAATTTTATATAGGAGAGGGTTTATTTTGGGTTTGTGAGCAAGCAGATAGACTCTTAAAAAGCAGAAACATTTAGCTTTTCCAATGAGTGCTAGGCAGACAAAATCTCCACTATTATTTTTGCTTGTACTCATTCAACTGGATACATTTTAGAAATTACTTCAAAGGCCATACGTTTTCTCAAAGGAACAAAAATAATAGTTTCAAAGAAGTTCATAGGTGGCATGTGGATTCCTGCACTTACATAGTTATGAGTTATTTCCAGGCTGGGTTTCTTTGGAAAATATTGTGGGATTTCCCTCAGTGTACCTCAGAATTAGCCAGCCGACCATTAGGTTTCCCAAGACAGGCATGAACCAGGCTTCAGCTTCCCAGAAACTTGAGCAGCACAGTTGGAAGCTAAATATTTATTATAACTCAGGAATGAAAGCTATTATAAGCAGTTGAAAATCACTGGGCTTGCAAGGCTGGTTCAGAATGTATAGTTCCTTCAGTTCAAATCCAGTGCATTCACTTTCCATGTTGCCCTTTTCTGTTTCTTGTTTTGTGTTTCTTACTCTCTGTCATTAATGACAGCTGAATGTTTATATTCTCCACATTTCTGCTTTGGAGATCTCTTGCTGCTTATGAATTCCTGACACTACCACCCTGTCCATCCTCTCTCTCATCGGCCTGGATGGGCCAAGAATTTCCTCTCCTTTCTCTTCATTTAATGATATAGGGAACTTGGGTTTCCCCTTCTCTCAATCCCTCCAGGTATATTGCCATAAAGCTCTCTGAAATAGGAGCTAATTTGATTTTGATTCTGCATTTATTACTTTGTAAGTAACTCAAGGCAGTAAACAGACCTAATACTCTTTCTTCCTCCTATTTCCACAAACAACAACTGAGGTGAGTTGGACTGAAAGAGTCCAACTGGCCCAAAGTCACCCAGTTGGCTTTCATGCCTAAGGCAGGACTGGAACTCATAATCTCCTGTCTATGGAGATTCTCAATCATCCAGGTCATGGTTGTCCCAAAGAAGCTTTTCAAAAGGCAACTGAACTTTCTTGGTTTTTTCTTTGAAAATGTTTCACTTCTCATGCAAGAAGCTTCTTCGGTTATGAACTGAACTGAAGAAGCTTCTTGGATGAGAAGTGAAATGTTTTCAAGGAAAAAACCAAGAAAGTACATTGCCTTTTGAAAAGCAGCTTTGATCACAGTCTTCTGGTTTCTAGTCTGGTTCCTTAAGCACTAGACCAAACTGGCTCTCATATCCACCATGCAACAGACTTTATGGCCTCTTTTATACTCAGTCATTCAAAACAATTACATGTTTCATTCACATCACTCATGCACTGATACCTTTGGCTATTTGCCAGTAATCAAATTCTGATACTTAGGGCCTCTTTGTTGAATCATTGAATCATTGGGCTGGAAGGGACGTTGGAGGTTCCCCCCATCCCCAACGCCCAGAGACAGGAGTCCTTATTCTATCCTGGATAAATGGTTTTCCAATGTTTTCTTGAAAACCTCTAGTGATGGAACACCTACAAGGTCATTTGCAAAAATATTTGCCTTCTTTTTTTAGCAGGTGTTTTTGGCTCTTTTCAAAGCTTTGGTGAACCAAGGAGTGAATAATCTAATTTTGCATAGCCTTGACTATGAATGGTAAACATATGGTGTACATTTGAACTGTAGCCACTCCCCAAATGATCAGGTCATTTTATACCTATGATGGCTACAGTGGTAGCGGGGGAAGCACCAGCAGTTTTAAATCTTCCTAAACTGTTCATGGTTAGGGTTGTCTAATATGTCTATTCCCGCCCCCCCACACACACACAAAAAAATGTTATTTTCCCCAATACATTTGATAGTAATTTGGCATTCTTATAAAATGTCTTGGAAAGATACCTACAGTCATTTGTATATTATTTTAATAAAAAGGCTCATGAACCTCTCAGTGTATTTCCATAAGTATCCAGATGTCAATAAAAAGCTCTTTAAAGAAAAAAAGATACAGAATTCATAAACAGGGTTAAGGGATCTTGGGTATAAATCTTTAAGTTCAGGCATTATCATAAAAACACCTCACTTTCTAGATTCAGGGAAGATAGATCTTAAACAGTCTATTTTCAGTTGTTTGGTTGTAAACAAGCCTGTTAAAATAAAGTAATGGTTATGACATTTTTATTTTATCCTATAGTGTTTCAAAGGTTTAGGAACAGTTGTCATTTCTCCTGATTCTCTTCATGCCTTAAAGGTCATTTGTATCATAGTATATAATACATCAACCCAAGGAAAACACTATGTCTTCTAATTGCTTATTTTAAAGCCTACTGTGAAAAAACACAGATTAAACATATTGTCAGAGAAAGGGAAATTGATGTGTTGCTTGGCAAACAGGGACAGTGCCTACCAAGGTGTAAAATCTCCTGTGGGGTTTAGGTCTTTTGTATTTCTAATATTTTCTGGCTGCCAACAAATGGCTGTGTGGGATGTAATGGAATATCGAAGGGTTCAGAAGTTAATTTCAACAAATGGCTGAGTGTGAAGGAAAGTTTTATTATAAAACTATTGGAACAAAAAGTCTCTGCCTGAGTTCATTATCCCTAAAATTCAGTAGTTATAAACATATTTCATCTGTGTTTTCCAAACGATTTCATTTCTATTTTTTTTTTCTTTTTAAAATGTAGCAATCTTAAACATTGACATTTATGCTGGGAACCAACAGATCTCATTTCTGCTGGTGGTGCAGGAACAAGGAATGCTGGCTGAATTCACCAGTGAAATTATCACGATCCATGTTTGTTTGGACTAATTTGCACATCTGAAATTGACTTATCTGAATGGACCTATTTTCAATGTGACTAGTGCTGGGCACAACTGTTTTTGAAATTCTTCACCAAATTTATGGGCAGGAAATTGGATAGATGGTTTTTCCAAATTTTCTCCAACATTATCTCAACGTCAGCATTCTATTCCTAGCAGTAGCAGCAACAGCTGCACTGTAAAAAAAAAAAAAAAAACCAAATATTTATAGTTTTTTTCTAATTTTTTTATTTTTTTTTTTTTTTTATTCAAAAAAAAAAAAAAAAAAAGCCAGTTGGGAAGAGTTCTCTCCCAATATTTTCCTCTTTGTATTTAACTGAAGATCAGTTAAAGTTTATTCTTTCTTACATCTTTACAGAGGATACTAATATTTAGTTATTAGTGAAAGTTTAAGGATTATTTTTTGAGCATTATCTAAACAAAAATAAATGTGATTGTGAAATAAATGGAGATATTGGAAAGAAGCTTTTTTCAAAGCTTCAAATTTGCTTTGAAAGTCTTTTGGGGGAGAAAGTTCCTTCTGTAATAGCATTTCCTGAAAAAAATAGAGTTGTTTTAAATAAATGCCCTTCAAGAAATGTGTCACCTGACTCTTACATTCACCTGTATAGCTTCATTCATTTATTTATTCTTTATTTTCTTTGTTCAGTTTATGCCTACTGTAATCAGGGAGACTCAGGGATGTTTTAAAGTATATCTACAACAATACCATAAAATATACACAGTATGATAAATCTAGAACAGGGTGTCAAACTCGCATCGTCGTGTTGTCGTCACGTGACATATTGCGACTTTCCTCCCTTTGCTAAAATGGGCATGGGCGTGGCCAGCACATGACTCATCTGGCCCACGGGCCGCTAATTTGACACCCCTAATCTAGAAGGATAAAATCTCAGCACAATACAATTCTATAAATGCACATGCCTGTAGCAGTCAACAAATGGACTGCATATTTTGCATCAAGTGGAGCTTTCAGTTGTCTTCAAAGGCAACATCATGCGAAGTCCAAGCAGATGTCAATGTGGACATGAATTACCTCATTGAAGCTTGGACAGCTGTACACCAGCTGAGGCTGAGCATAGCCTCACTGGCCATGGAGTTGACCTGCCAATCCTAGCACTAGCCAGGAGTCTACGAGAGCCCAAGTCATGCACCTGCTCTTTGGAGATATCAAGAATATCAGTGAAAAAACAGTGTAGTATTATTTTGATTCAACTTCAGCCTCTCTAACCTTTGCAAAACTCTGCAAAATATCAGTTAAAGATTCTGACAGCAACTCCTGAAGATACTCTTGCATGAATTTATGGAATATCTCCTCCAGTGGCTTCATGTAGATAGTGAAAAGCTGGAAAATGAACTGACCTACGAGAAAAGCACTCCATAAAGACAGCAACCACTTGGTTGATTTTTCCTCCATATCTCAACTGGAACAAATCATTGAGCAAAAAATAGAACCACTGCAAATGAGAGCTTCTAATTCCCAATCCTGACATGACACCCAGAGAAAAACTCTCACAGGTAACCCAGAGTTTAAATCAAATATATAATAGAAAAATGTATTCCTTTAGTTTACATGCAGGAGACATTGTTGTATTTAACTCCTTTGAACAGTATTTTTGCTACTGCTTTTACACTGTGTTTGTGTATGTTTTAATTGATATAGTAATAAGGAGGATGCATGAAATCCTAATAAACTGAGATTATCCAGGAGGTGAAAAAAATGTGACCTAATAAAAGAATAAGAACATGCAAATGCTGTGGCATTCATGGAAAGGAAAAAGAAAAAACAAAGGACACACCATTTGTACTTGTTTTGTTCATTCAGTTTCAGTTCACAAGATTTCTCAGTAGATATTTATACCTCTTTGCAAAACAGATAAAGACTGTCATTTTTAGAAACACAACTAAGATAAAGCTGTCATTTTATATATTTGGCTCTGGCTGACATAACCTATGATTGACATAATCAATGGCTGTCTTTAGATCAGGGACAGATAGCAACTTGCAGCAGAACTTCGGGATCCGGGTAATTACTTGGAGTTGCCAGATCTCTTGTCAAACATCTTTAGCAGATTTTGGTTTTGGTGGTTATATAATTTACTTCTGAGTCACAAGGCCGGGTAACTTGAAAGTTTACAGTTGTATTCCAAATCAAGTGATGTAAACATGTAAAAAATCAGTTTTCTATTTCCCTTTAACACAGTTCTCTACATGTTTCTGTGACCCTGACTTTGAGATCCATACTAGGTGCTGCACTAATATGCATAATGAATATGGTTACAATAAAAGCTATGGTACATTTAACAAAATTAGATATGGCTGATACTATATGGTTTTTGCCTCTCTCATTAATTATTACAATTTCAGTCTCTGGAGGGTTGCCCTCAGGGCTATTACTGGAGGCTAAGTCCTAAGGCTTTGTACCTCTTCTGTAGCACAGAATAAAGATTTAGCTGAACTAGTAAGAATTTCTTCTAATATGATGATCATATTGAGAAATTATTAGCAATTATTAGCATTTAAGACTTATATACCTCTTTACAGTACTTTACAGCCCTCTCTAAGCAGTTTACAGAGTCAGCATATTGCCCCCAACAATTTGGGTCCTCATTTTATTCACCTTGGAAGGATGCAAGGCTGAGTCAACCTTGAGCCTGGTGAGATTTGAACTGCCAAATTGCAGGCAGCCGGCAGGCAGCAGAAGTAGCCTGCAGTACTGCACCCTAACCACTGCGCCACCGTGGCTATTGGCATCCTTATTTGAGTATAAGTCCTGCCTTGGGCTTGATGTCAGTCTAGACAAGGCCCAAACCTTGGGTCAGTCACTTTCCTTCAGCCCTAGGACAGAGGCAATGGTAAACCACTGCTGAAAAAACTTGTCAAGAAAATGGCAGGGACTTGTCCAGCCAGTATGTGAGAATTGGACATGATTGAATATGGAGGGAAAAGAGATAATACCACAGAACATAAAACACAAGGCTGCAGGATAGGTCATATGGCATATTGCTCTTTCTTTCAAGATTTGGTGCTGTCTAGAGACATCTATTTTCTGAAGACAACTGTCTTGTCTTGCTTAAAAATAGTTCCTGGACTAGTTTTAAATCAATAAATCAGTACCAAAAAAAATGGGAATAAAGCAGTTAAATGTAATGGCTAGAAAATTACCACTGTCTGTCAAAAGTTAGCAGGACCAATGTTTCTAATTCCCCCCCCCCCCCAATCCTTGAGTGAAATGTTAAATGCACACAGTATTATAAGCAGGCAAACTGAGATTTTCTCACCAAGGTTTATGACGCACATATTCTTGGCTTCCCAGTTTGCCTCCAACAATGCTGTTTAAACACATGCAGGCCAGATGTTCTGGCTTGTGTTAGGTGCTTGCTACGTTGTCATTATCATAGCCCTTTTGTGATTTTGTGTTTTCTAACATCAAACTACCAACAAAGCCATAGATGAGGCATAGAGAATGGCATCAAATCATACATTTTCATTTCCTCTTGATAAGTACTTTCACATGTGCTTGCTAAAAGCATTTCACTGTGCGTGGTGTTTATTTCTCTGTTGCTTTGGAAGTGACTGCAGTGTTTTTACTAGCTTTCATGGGAAAATCTTTTACCATTTAATTAATAGGCCCACAGCAGCCTGGAAAAGTCACAATCCATCTCTGTCAAGGCCTTATGCCAAGTCCATCCTCATTTGCTCTGCTCCAACGTGGATGAATTGCTAGAAAACCAAATTCTTTTTTTATTGTTAACAGAAACATGAAGTATAGCAGCGAAAGTACCTTTCCTCAAAATGCAGTGGTAACTGAGAATGACCAAGGTTTTATTCACATGGAGCTTCATGTAAGATTCCAGTACTGCATAGCAGGAACAATATTTCTAGATTCATAACTTTTAAAAACTGTGTGGGAGTATGATATCTCTGAATGAACATAAGATTTTAGGGCTGAGGAGGCTTTATTGCTGGACATTCTTTAAAGATACTCAACCAGTTTAAGTCAACTGTTTCAAATCAGCAGTAAAATCAAATTTATTTCTTTCCCCAACTTTATCAAAATCATTGCTATAATCATTTGCCTGTTATGGTTTCTCCTCGTTCATTAATTCTTTCTGCTTGTTTATTCCTTCTCTCTATTTTTCCTCCTCTTTTTTACACAATTTTCTTTTCTCTTTTCTGTGTCTGTGGTCGACACTGCATTTTCCCCATCAACAGTAAGACTACCAATCACAGACTCTATCCAAAATTTAAAGAGTTCAAACCTGTATGTACATTATTTTCCAGAACAGTAGTTTTTTTTTAAGTCTTAGCAATAAAGAAAGTAATAGTGAGGTATCTGTAGGATTTTCTAATATTTGGAATTTCTTTGGCTTTCAGGATGTTCATGTTGGCTGTCTGTTCTGGCAGAGAACAGCTAAACAATTTTTCCCATAGGGCAGTGGTTCTCAACCTTTCTAATGCCGTGACCCTCCCGTGACCCCCCCTGCCGCCGCCGCGACACACACACCCCGCCGCCGCAACCCCCTCCCCGTGCGGGCTGAGGTGACAAAGGGGGCGTGGCACCAGGGGTGAAATGCTCCCAGTTCGGGCTTGCCTGTGGGTCGCCGAACAGCTGATAGCAATGGAAGCGGGAGACTTCACCCCCATTTGGCCATTTGGGTTCTTTTACCCTCTGCGCATGCGCAAAGCATTCTGCACATGCGCAGAGGGTAAAAGAACCCAAATGGTGGCGTCCGGGCGGGTGGGCAGAGTCTCCCGCTTCTGTAGCTACCGGCTGTCCGGCGACCCGCAGGCACGGCCGAACCGGGAGCATTTCACCACTGCAAGTGACGGTGGCATCAAGTTGGCGGGCTAACCCACGCGGCGACCCCTGTGAAATGGTCATTCGACCCCCAAAGGGGTCGCGACCCACAGGTTGAGAACCGCTGCCATAGGGGTATCTTTCAGTTATGCTGAGATAAGTTAGTTGGGAATTTTGGAAGCCACATTTTGAACTACTGCTGTGCCAAATGCTCCTTGCCATATCTCAAAATTGTTCTCCTGCAAAAGGAGATAAATTTTATTTTTATATTATTCTTGAGGGGTTTTTTTTTTGTTTCTTAGTGGTATTTTTCAATTTATTTATTACTAGCTGATACCCGTGCTTTGCTACGAAACTATGTGATGGGGCTTGATAAATTGACACTTAAAGCTTGAAAATTAATGAGTAGTTAAAAAAGGGACTGTATTATTTCGTTAGAGATGGTAAGCTAAGTTTCTGTTACAGATGAAGACATTATTTGCATAGCATAGACTTTAAATTCGTCCCTTAGATGAATTGCTCAGGACCTCCCTGTAAACAACATTCCTGGTTTTGCTGTCTGGCTGGAGGTTGACCAGGCTGTCAGGTGAACTGACTCTGGAGCATGCCACATAGAACTGGCCATGGGAGAAACAGGCAGCTTCCCTTACTTGTGTTTTCCTAATCGCATCTGTAAATCTTTTCCTCCATTTTTTGCCTCTTTTTCCTTTAACTGGTGTTACAGTAGAAGGAACAGATTCGTCTGAACTGAGGAGGAAAATAAGGGGAAAAAATCTGTCTCTGCCTACCAGTATCCATCGGTATTCATCTGGCTAGCGTGGCTTAGCTCAACTGTTCTGTAGTAAAGCTGCTTGCTGCTGCGAAAGCAAAAGCAAAACTGAAACTCCTCTGCTTGTGTTTTGCATTTGGATCAGATTACTTTTCAGGTGGGGAGGGGGGAGTAGAACTCCTTAGCATCAGAGCTTGTTAATATTAATATAAGAAATACTCATGCTGCGATGGTCATTTTGAAAAATCCTTTCTTAGTGAGCACCTAGAACCCAAGAGGAACACACGTGGCAAATTTCAAGTTTGTAGGCTTTACGGTTCTGGAGATTTTGTGATTAATGCGTGAGTGGTTTTTGCTTTTATATATATAGATTTATGGGATCTCATCATAGTAGAGAACAAGCATACTTAAAAAAAGGGTCAAGAATGCAGAATTGCTGTTTGAAAGGCAGAGGAGATTGGCTATCATGGTAAACAAAGAAACATGGAAATGTTTGTCATTAATTCTCTTCTCTTTTCTTTTGTGAAGAGGCAGAAGGGCAACATATGGACCTGAGAGGGCAAGCAAGGGACTTAGTTACTATTTGACATGTGAACGCTGATTGACTGACAGTTCCCTATGCTCAGCTTTTGGCCAGAAGATGCAAGTGTTGATTGGTTGGTGTTTAACTTCAACCCCCCCCCCCAAATAAACCTCCACATATTTACAAAATGCCCATGGGTAATAGTGTCTAAATAAATCTGAAAATACTGAAAACAAATCCAAGCAATGTAGGACACATTTTAAATTGGATTCAGAAGAGTTGGGAGATGAAAAAAGGTTGGTGGTCTGGGGTTTGGATGTAAGAAATGTCATAGAACTGGCATATGCCAGAGACCCCCTCTCTGAGGGAGGTGGGTGGTTCAGAAATATGAAATATAAATAAAATAAATATATGTTAAACAACATGATTGCCACGTACAATGTGTAGCTGTGCTGAGATGCAGACAAATGCAGACTTCTAAAGTAATTTCAGTTGTCTTGCAGCCTGTCTTCTATTCCAAGCAGCCAATAAGAAAAGGAAGTAATGTTGATTATTGTATAGGCTACCCTACATAATAGGTAGTGATTTGATCTGGTGGATTATTGAAATTATACCAATTTGTCATAAGTGGTGCATCAAACAACAACTATCTAGGTGTACAACTTTTGGAATGGTTTATAAAGGAATTTAAAATTAACTATCTTCTACCCAGTTCTTGCTCCAGCTCTTGCCAACCAGCAGTTCAAAAGCAGGCAAATGCGAGTAAATAAATAGATACCACTTTGGTGGAGAGGTAACATCACTCCATAACATCATGTTGGCAACATGACCATGGAAACCTCTTTGGACAGCGCTGGCTCAATGGCTTTGAAATTGAGATGAGCACCACCTCGTAAAGGTTGGCTACAACTAGCAAAGTAAAATCCGCAGGGACTCTTTTACCTTTACCTACCCAAAATATACTGTAGGTGTGATCACAGAATGGAATCTAAAATGTTAGGCTTATATGTAAGTAAATGAGAAAAATATATACAGAAAGGCCATGAATTAATGCTATATAAGGACATTTTTAAATTTACATTCCTGGGATCGTTTAGAATCTAAAAGCTCAGAAGTACAGTTAAAAAGTTTTCTACTAGACTTTTACATCAATAAAAAAAAACCTTGAGAACTAATAGGAAAGTGAAACTAGTATAGAACAATTGGCCGTGTAGAAATGAGAACACTTAATGGATGAAGCACTCTAGTTTGCTGTATAAATCTTACGCCAACTTGTTCATCGTACTACATTTTGTTAAGTCAAGGAAAAATAGCCACTTTTGTCAATTAATATGGTACAGACAGCCATGATTATTTCCTTGCCAAGCATGTTTTCAGAGATGAATCAATTCCAGTTTTTAAATTTAAATCCCATCGAATTTAATTTGATATATTTTCAAGTGAATGAGAATATAACTGTTGCCTAATTCTATAACACAGCCATTATAAATCAAATTTTATTTTCAATAGATGAAATGTGTGGTGACCAAACTATTGGGTATTCTATCTGAAATTTCTACAGCTCAAACTACTCAACCCAAGTATCTAAGCCCAGATGTGTAACTGAATTCTACATCTGTTTATCACAATCAATCACAATGATGGTTTCAAATCCTTTTTCTGAGCAGTTTTTCAACAATTTGGAATGCTTTTCAAGGATTGGCATGAAGTTTTCTCCAGATCATGAAAATGTTTCAATAAACATAAAGGCCATATAAATCTAGCAATGAAAATATTATTTTACCTAATTAAACTCTGACATTATTACACTCATGCCTTGATGAGAAAGGAAGAAGATTGGATGTCAGTATAGCAATCTGATATATGTTTAAAAAAAACTGAATGCAATTTAACAAGATCACCAGATTAAAATCATTGGAGAAAAATTATTGTCCACTGGACTGACAGCAAAGGTAAACTTAAGTCTAAGTTATCTAATTAATGTAACTCATATAGACAACTTACTGGATGGCACAGATTTTCAATAGAATAACAGCTATTTCTTCACATATTAATTCTAACCCTCTTTAATTATAAACATTATTTATAGAAACAGGTTAGAAGGAAAAATCACAACCAACATAATGAGCTATATCCACCTCTCAGTCATCTTTCCCACTGACCTCCTTATATTCAGGAAAAACTTCTAAAACGGGGACCTCTTGACAATCTGTCAAATGTTTATTATCTAGGATTTTACACCATACAGAGATTCTCCATGGACACATAAGACAACATAAAATATTGCCTTGAACATGAGAACCAGAATAAGAATGGTGATGGAGCAGGGTTATCACAATTTTCCTCATTTGCTCTTTTCATGTGCCATTGTAATTAAGTTCTAGAAACCCAGAAGGCTGCCTTTTACTTGCATGCTGTCACTGTGCAAAACATTCAAAATTTGTAGTGATGGTATAATTCCTTCAGTAAGGAAAAGCCAAAGGATTGTCCATGTATGCTCCAGAAGAAACCTGCAGGAGCTAGAAACCTGCAGTATTCATAATCTCTAGCATTTAATTTAATTAATTTAATTAATTGTATTTCTATGCCGCCCAACTCCCGAAGGACTCTGGGCAGTTATCCATTCTTCTTATGGATACTTCTTTAAATGAGGATGAGGCAATCTATAGGCTATATACAGTCCCCTGACCCCTCCAGTGATTTTTTTTTGGTGGCTTCCAAAATTCATACAGATAGCCTTGATTTAGTGAGGGTTCAAAGTTACAACAGCAATGAAAAAAAATGACTTTTTCTCACTTACAATCATTGCAGCATCCCCAAAGTCACGTGATAGAAATTCAGACACTTGACAATTGACTCATATTTATGATGGTTCAGTGTCCTGGGGCCATGTGATCACTTTCTGTAACTTTCTGACAAGGAAAGTCAATGGAGAAACCAGATTCACTTAACAACCATATTACTAACTTAACTGTGTCAAGGAAGGTCATAAAATGGAGCAAAACTCGCTTAACAGATGTCTCACCTAGCAAGAGAAATTTTGACCTTAACTGTGGTCGTAAGTCGAGGACTATCTGTATTTCAGTTGCCCTTGAAATTCAGTTGAGAAGCTTGTTGTCTGCAATGTGCTATTGTAATGCCTTCATAATTATTATAACTTATTTTTTTTCTGTTAAAATCTAATCTAGATTAGTTGTATGTCTGTCTATTTGTTTGAATGTTGGTTGCTTACAAACCACCTGCTAACCTTGCTTTATTCTCTTTATGTTCTGCCCCTTCTCACTTCATTGATAGTTGTTCCCAAGAATCTATAAAAAGACTGATGACTCTTCGACAGAAAAAGATTACTAATCCTTCCTAAAACAAGCAACTGTAGCACCATTGTGACAAATGTTCTATTATTATATTTGCTATAAAGGTAAAGGTTACCCTTGCACATATGTGCTAGTCATTCCCGACTGTAGGGGGTAGTATTCATCTCCGTTTCAAAGCCAAAGAGCCAGCGCTGTCCAAAGACGTCTCCGTGGTCATGTCACCGGCACGACTAAATGCCAAAGGCGCACAGAAAGCTGTTACTTTCCCACCAAATGTGGTCCCTATTTTTCTACTTGCATTTTTTACGTGCTTTCGAACTGCTAGGTTGGCAGAAGCTGGGACAAGTAACGGGAGCTCACCCTGTTACGCGGCACTAGAGATTCGAACCACTGAACTGCCAACCTTTCGATCGACAAGCTCAGCATCTTAGCCACTGAGCCACATAGTAATATAATAATATAATATAAAGAATAGCTGACCATGAGAAATACTAAAACACAGGTGTGTTCTGAACTTTTTTGGTTTTTGCCAAAAGTTTTGATGTTACAGATTTTAAACAATTAGTCAATTATAAAGGAAGGAGAAATTAGAGTGGGTATATAACATGTATCTGAGCCTCCTTTCTCTGAATTGGCTGATAAATTTCCACTATTTTTCTTTATTATCAGTAAACTCAGTCTGAATAAATATCAACCACATACTCCACATTCTTCTTGACAAAATCCCCCAAATACTATCTCCTCCAAACAGAGGTGGGTTCCTCCCGGTTCGGACCAGTTCTATAGAACTGGTAGTAACTTGGCGGCCTAGGTCGCTAGAACCGGCAGTGACCCAGGCCTGCCACGCCCCTGAACTGGTTCTTTTGGCGGCGCCTATGGTGCCGCCGTTTTGTTTTTTGCATTAGGTGCCACCATTTTTTTTTGCTTCTGCACATGCGCAGAAACTTTTTAAAAGCATTGTGCATGCGCGAAGTGCATGTGAAGTGCACGCAAAGCACACTGCGCATGGGCGAAGTGCGCCCCCATGCGAGGTGTCACTGAGTGAACCGGCAGCGAAGAAAAGAAGAACCCACCTCTGCCTCCAAGCAAAGAGAATTTAGGTAAGTAGACTATCTAAGCAGCAAGAATAGAAAATACTATTTAGATGTTAACATGTATTTAGATGTTAAAATATAACTGAACAATTTAGTACAATAAATTGATCAAAATACATTAAAGCAGCAACATTAAATAAGTATACCTTCAGGGGTTAATATGCAGCTAAACCACAGCACATATGTAATGCACAATTAAGGGTGCTAATATTAAAATGCAATTGTGCTATATTTATACAGGCAATAATCCATGTATAAGTTCTGAGCAGGAGTGTAAGAACTCTACAATGCCAGAGAACAAGGGCTAAATTTATTTTCCGGCAATTCATCTCATAAGATTTCTTCCAAGTTCTCAAAAGACAAATTTCCGTTCAAACATTCATTGACAAAAGGTCGGGGAATAGATCCATCATGGAGTCTGCAGCTGGCTGCTCATGACAGAAGGCATTATGTCTTTCTTTAGTTCTCTTACACTAAAAAAACCCACCCCTCTTTAGAATTATTTATTCGAAAGAAGAACTAGTGGAGTTGATGGCAGAGGTGATCTGATGAGTTAATGGGCCCAATTTTCTGCCAGCAGAAGAGAATGGTTGTTTATTTCTCTGAAACTCCAAAGTGATAGGGCTTGGGCTTTCAAAATGTTCTTTGTTAGTTAAATTTAAGCTTATTTCTCTTCTCTTCTTATTCTGATTCTTTTGTTTTGTTTTCATTGATCCACACAATACATTGTAAACAATCATGAAGGAATAAATAAGAAAACTCAGTATCAAACTGGGAAACACTTCAAATATGCTTCTAAAACTCTGGAGAAATAAAATAGAAGCTGCTTTTCCTCATCTACTGTAGGTGGAAATTTATGATATTTTGTTTTATTTAATGATGAAGGATGTTTGTGCAGAGACTTATATAAAGCTCTAGTTCATGAATTGAAAATATTGAAAGAAATGATAAGACCTGAATTATCTCAAGTTGGTCCCAATTGGCTCAAAGATATTTACTGTAGGAAAAATTCTATAAAAGCAGAGCAATAAAATACGACAATATCTAGTTAAAGTAGTGTATGATCAACCCTGAAACAATTTTAAGATAGTTCTGGCTCCCAGCTAAGTATAGTAGAGGTTGTGCAATTTAAGAGCTGAGTGACTCAATAGCTTGATAGGCCATGTATTTCATTTGATATACTGCTGGATATATTATAATAAAGAATACTAATTTGGTTTATTAAATCTGTAACTTTTAAATAATATACAAATAGGTTGCTACACATTATACACTTAGATGAATGGCTCTATTACTTTAAAAGGGCTTAATTAGTTCTGTCAAAAGACTATAGCTTATATTACATAAACATTGGTGAGCATATGTAATTCATCTGAGATGCTTCTTACCAATTTTGCATAATGGTTTCTTGATTGCATGGTAATGAATGATTATATATATATTTCCCTATAATTTTAAGGACATTTGTTATATTTATTTTCTTCTTTCACATTCTCAAAATGCTTTCCTTTTTAGATGTATAGGCATTTCATCATCATAAATATTTTATAAACTTTTATTTGGGCCAACAATTCCTGTAGATGAAAAGACAATTTCTTTCTTTCTTTTGATCTTATAGTTGTAGCTGGACAAAAATACAATTTTAATTAATCTTACTCCATTATCAACTTATACTAAGTTGCAAATTAATTGGAATCAGAGTCCCAAATATATTTTAATAACGCTAAAATGCTCAAATGTTAAATAAAAGGGTGGTCATTCTTTTGATGAAAGGGGGCCATACATATAAGGTCATGTAATATATGTAGCTATAGGCAACATTATCTCTCTCTCTCTCTTTCTGAGGGAGGGAACATTTCCCCACTTAAATATGTACGTCTATTTTATTTATTGGTATATTCGCCCAATCAGAATAGACATTGGGGAGTGTTTGTATAAATCCTAAATTACAATATAGTTTTGATGAGGGATATCTCTCTACCTATTTTCAGCAGTCAGTGTAAGAGAGAGCTATGGATATGGGCAGCAGGAAAGGAGTTTTGGAACTCTTATGGCCATATGTCACCTTGTAGGAAGATGGGTGGCATAGACATTTAATAAATGAATAAATAAATGGGATCTTATACTTCTTCCTGGTGATTTAGGGCTATTACTTGTCAAACAGGCATGTGTTGTGGCCTGTCAGCCACCGGCCCCTCCAGCAGTTGAATTTGAGGAGGAGGAGGCATGGGAGTCAGGATCAGCATCAAGGCAACCGGAAAGCTCCGAGGGGGAAGAGGGAATGGAGCTGTCAGAGAGAGAGAGACAGAGGAAGAGCCTGGGCCATCTGTCAGCCCTCAGATGGAGAGTCAACAGCCCCCAGGTCTGGAGGTGGCTGATGAGGAAGAAGAACAGCTGGGTCCAGTGCCTGATGTGCAGATGCGCAGAAGGCAGAGGAGAGGAGAGCGGTGGAAATCTGTGGGCTGATCCTTGGGATGGAAGAGCCACCGCTGCTAGTGAAGCCCACCCTAGCTCTGGGGATAAAAGGCAGGGGGCGGAGATGAATAGATGTGGCAGACAACTATTAATCTTCCAGCCAGCCAGACTTGTTAGCCTGCTGTTAGAGAGAAACTTTTTGCCGGGGCTGCTGGTGCTCCTAATAAAGGAATCTTTGAATTAACTTCAGAGGGTTGGTCATGTTTGGGGAGCTGGGTTAGAACAGCATGTATCACATCACCTCCTGCTAGGAATATACAGAATGTCCCAACTTACCATTTGCATAATGACATTTGAAGCTCCAATGATGACGACCATTCCTTACAATCCTCACAGCATCTTTATGGTCACATGATCAAAATTCATGCATTTGGCAACCAGCATGCATTTACATTGTTGCAGCATTCTGGGTCATGTGGTTGGCATTTAGGACTTTTCTAGCCAGTTTCCAACAAGCAAACTCAATGTGGGAAGCTGGATTCACTTAATGACCATGGAGAGTCACTTAATCATCATTGCAAAAAGTTGTAAAATCAGGTGTGACTCATTTAACATCTCACTTGGTGACAGAGGTTCCAGTCCCAATTGTGCTAATAAGTTGAGGACTACTTGTAGTTGGTGAACACAAACACTATCCTCGAAGATGGAGCCATCAGAGATATAACTGACTGTTACCAACTTGAAGATGGTTTTCTGTAGTGGAATAGACATTTTATTGGCCTTGCTTTGGTTTGCATGGAAGTTACACAAAAATCAATCACCTAAGATGGATAGAGGTTGGTACATTTTTGCACTTTAACACCAGGTCTGATTACGTTTCTATAATCAAATATGGTGCTTGCCATCAACTTGCGTCTCTTGGATGAATGTGTATTAGTCACTTTAGTCCTTGCAAACAAATTAGAATAAAACCACATTCTCTGAATTAATAGATAATATGTAGGATATGAATTGACATCAGCTCCACACCACCTACATATTTTAATGATATATAATTATTTAGATAAGATCGGAAGTAACAACCCAGGCCCAATATCAGCAAAATCTTGGGGAAAGCATAAAGTTGCCTTTGGTGAGATGGGAAGATATATAAATGTAATAAATAATAAATAAATAAATAAAAACCCAAGGCTTTTGGGATGAGGAAGAAGGGAAGAAATCTAGTCGAGATGCATGTAGAACTGTGGATCGTTCTTTTCATATAGATTAGAATAATATCTGTTTTAACAGGTATTTGCTCTTATTTGCTCTTTCTTATTTGCTCTTTCTCCATGCAAAATGGAATGCAGTGTACAGCTTTTCTACATTTATGAACTATGGCCCATTTCCTGTTCTTGCTTTGTAATTTGAAATTTAGCCTCCACTAGCTGAGTAACTGCTATTTGATACCTCATTGATTCCAGCCGAATGCAAGTTGTATAAACGTTTGGCCATCTTTTGAATTAAATCTTTACTTAAGCCTTGACCATGTCTGGATAATGTTTCCATTTCTTGTTTTGATTTTCCCTCCCTCCTAGTACACCATTTGTTTCATACATTGTGCTGTCTTGGCTAAATATCCATGAGCTCCAGTTCTCACTGTATTTCTGATTTGGGCCCAAATCATAAACTGACGGAAACCTCACAGGAAAGTCTAGTCTAGCAAAAATTAAAAAATAAAATAAAACGTGGGTGGATAGGTGGGTGGATAAGCATTGCCTGTAGCACTTCCTTAAGTTTGTTAAAGGTAAGACTAGAGAAGCTATTCTTTGAACAGTCTGTGAATTGTCCATACAGCTCTCTTTCTACTGCAATAAAATAAGATTAAAGGTCAGACTTTGTCAAGAATATATATGGCAATTCTTCTCAAGATAAATTCTGGTTGAATGTGACAAATCTTAATTTTAATGCTGCTAATATTTTTATATCTGCTTTTATCCTATAGTAAACTGCCCAGAGTTACTTGGGAGAGTGAGATGGGCAGCATATAAATTTAAGAAAAGGAAAAAAAAGGACTTTACCTTAAGGCCAATTTACCAATTCTTCTTGCTCCCTCTCCCTATACCTCACAAGGAATAGTGTGCTTATAGAATCAACCAGGACTAAAATTTCCCTGTGTAAGATTTTCTGGCTATATTGGACCTGGTTCTCAGCTGCAATTTGGTCCATATAGTTATCCCCAGGGTCATTACAGCTAGTCCTTGATTTACAACAGTTCGTTTAGTGACCGTTCCAAGTTACAATGGTTTTGAAAAAAAGTGATTTAAAACTGTTTTTTCACACTTACAACCATTGCAACATCTCCATGGTCATGTGATCAAAACCTAGAAACTGATTCATATTTATGATGGTTGTAGTGTCATGTGATCACCTTTTGTAACCTTCAGACAAGCAAAGTCAATGAGAAAGCAAGATTCACTTAACAACCATGTTACTAATTTAACAACTACAGTGATTCACTTAACAGCTGTGGCAAGAAAGGCAGTAAAATAGGGCAAAAATCACTTAACATCTATCTCTCCTATCAGCAGAAATTTTGGGCTCAATTGTGGCCTTAAGTCTACCTGCTTGTGGGCCATGTCAACATAGACACACTTAGATGAATTTGCATAGAAAATATGAAGAACTGAAAGTGCATGTGATTCTTATAATATGAGACGAGAATGATATAACAATAATATGTAAGTAGGTTTTTTAGTGTCCTTAATACACACCAGGGCATTATGCATTAAAACACTTAGCGCATATAAATCCAATACAATTATGTAAAGAGCTATAGTTTTCTTGCAGTCTGACACAGCCTTGACTCTGCAAATAAGAAGAATAATAGTAATAGTAATCATTGTTATCATCTTCATTTAAAAATTATCAGTTGCTTGATATAGATGAAGTATTCATTTATTTTATGCATTGATATAAATATGTCTTCTATTCTAATCCATATGCATCAGTTAAGGCATGCAAGTGATAGCAAGCCTTCAGTATAATGAGCGAAAGAAAAGAAAAAGATAAAGAAGAAATGGAAACCAATGCACCAGCAAATCCATCAGAAAAAGTATTACTGGAAAAGAAAACCAACTCAGTTTTTCTTTCTTTCTCCCCATTTCCCTATTTTAAATATAAGGAAATTCTTAGAAAAATAAAAGATATTGAAACACATTCATCCTATCCTAAGGGCAGAATGTAAGAGGGGGGAGGGAGGGGGAGAGAGAGGGGGGGGAGAGAACCTTCAGATGCTTTAGGAGGGAAGGGTTACAGTTCTATTAGCTACAAATATCAGGCCTTGAATAGCAGACTCTTAGTGATATTGTGTATTATTTCAACATATAATGCTCTTTTAATTGTGCCCAATTGCTTGCCCTGAATCCACCCTGACCGAAATCCCTCCTATCAAAAAGTAATGCCCTTATGTATAGCTAGAATTGCTGCAAGATACTATGGATCAGGATATGTTGTGTTCTGTGTGGAGGAAGAATGTACAGCTTACTTTGAAATTAAGGAAGGAATGAGCAAACTCTTAAGGGGGGACTTGCAGAAAAGATCACACAGTTCAGAGAAAAAGAAAATGTGAGAAAAAAGGTTACCATAAACCTGTCTTGATTTTGTTTCATATAAGATGGGACAGAGATAAACTTTGACAGGCTTTCAAGATTCTACTGTTCTACCTTAATATAATAAAGGCCATTCTTGGAATCCTTGTCGTGCCTCTTTCTTAAATTGCCCTATCTTAAAATGTTGACACCTTGATTGCAGTAAGAAAACAATTGAAGGATTGCTTTCTCCCATGATGTCATAACTGTAATTAAAGTGAATTGGCTATGTAATCTGGTATTGTTATGCTTTATTTCAATTAAATATTTAAAAGCAGAAATAAGCAGCATATATAAATTGTTGGAGTGAAACAGTTAT